>OX336378.1:31948638-32548638 GCA_946902895.1 Fragum fragum | reverse complement strand
ACCACCTGTAAACGACAATAATCAAATTCCCTTTCAAAAAAGCATAAGCTTTCGAAAAGTGGAAGAATTCTCTAAAATATAACATAACTAAATCCTACATTATTCGAACACATTTTATCGTCTCAACGAGACGATTCTAATGAGTTCGAACAACAGGATTATGTCGGAATCAACAATAAATTATTTATGCAATCAAATCGATTCAACATAATCCTGTCGCAAAAATATGGATTAAATGATCACTCTCTTCAGCGACCACATTTTGGCCGTCCCTTGAGTGGTAGCTTAATACAAGTTTTTATGTAGTTTGATTTCTTATGTTGTAGAAGATGATATTAGTCCTCGGGAAGAATGTTTTCTTCAATATTTCCGATCAACGTCTATCTGGTATTTTGGTTTTGTTTGTTGGTTGGTTTGGTTTGAATGGGGTTTTACGCCGCTTTCAACAATCTTTCAGTTATATCGGCGGCTGGAGCACCTAACAATGGAATCCTGGTATTTCTCATACCAGTACTACCATTACATCCCTTCCTAGCCTCCAGCTGATATCCCACATAGGTCTACGATTATCGACCCATTGGTGAGAGACAAACTGGTATTTTGGACTCGCCAAGCAAAAACGGAGCTAGTGGGAAGTACGAAAAATATCGACACATATCAGTATGCACACGATGACCAGGCTTGAACTTTTTCGCTTTTTTTTTCAGATTTTCAAGATCGAGGTGATTATTCTATATTAATTTATATTCATTTTTTAACCCAACCTCTGGTTGATCTCTGCTTCAGCCAATCACTTTTCAAATATATTATGGAACACCAGGGAGGTGACTTTTTTCCTTGATGGATAACATCTTAAAACAATTATTTCTCGAATCAAAGTTTATTCCAATGAGAAATGTTATTTCCGATCTACAAATATCTGATTCTTTTGGACCAGTGTTCATTCATTTATTTGTTTTATAAGGATACTATTAACCCATTACCAGACGACAGAACTTTAGACTGGAGAAAGGAGATGCAGAGGACAATACAAATGCTATGAAATTTTAGATTTTCGACTCTATTGGGTAGAAAACATCGTGTAAAATGAAGCAATTTCTTCTTTTACACAATGTTTTCCCAATTGTTTTTCTTGAGGGGGGGGGGTAAAAATCGTCACTGTGTGGGAATTGGTTAAACTTATAATGAAAAGACACTCACCTCTGTTCCGTTCTTTGTTGGTTTGAACGTAAAACTAGCGCCCCGAAAGTGGGAAGTTGAACAAAAATCAGTTAAAAGTAAGAAAATTAAACACGGAAGTAAAACACCGTTTAACTTGTCCATTTCTATGTTATTGTGATTATGAAGGTTGCAAGTGTAAGCTGGTAATATTCAACCCATTCCCACAGAAAGACGCTTTTAAACACTTCACTTCATAAACACTTTGGAAAACCTTGTAGACAAATGCAAAAATTGCTTGTTATCCACAATATTTTCTACCACATAAGACGCGTAAGCTGTTAATATTCAACTTATTCCCACAGAAAGACGCTTTTAAACACTTCACTTCATAAACACTTTGGAAAAAATTGTGGAAAAATGCAAAAATTGCTTGTTATCCACAATATTTTCTACCACATGAGACGCAGATTTTAAATATTTCATAAACTTAAAATTGTCGTCTGCCACGTCTTTGAATTTGGACAGGTCTAAAATTTTATCGAATGGAATTCACGATTGGATGACGGGATTCCCCATCGTTATTGGTATGGATTGGTTTTTCAATATAAATTATGCCCTGCGAATAGTCGAAACGTTTAAACCATTCAAACTCAATGGCGCTTTTAGACGCCCCGAAGAAAAAAAGTGTTGGGAAACATTCTGGAAAATGAAGAAATTGCTTGTTACAAGCAATTTAATCATTATCCACAATGTTTTCTATCTAAAAAGATTTAAAAAAAATCCAAAATTTCATAAGTTTAAATTGTCGCCTGCAACTCCTTTCAATTTGGACCAGTCCAAAATTTTGTTGTGTTGGAACGGGTTAATGGCCTTCAACTAAAATCGGATCGCACCTACCAATCAAAGGTTCAATCTACCAATCCAGTCATCCATTTAGACCGGTAGGGCACTTTGAACTCGAACATTTTTTTTTACATTTATGTCTATATGGTGACTTAATCAAGATATAGCTACGACGTTTATGTCGCCAATAAAAAAAAAATTGTTATATGTTACTGGCCATATTTTTGCAATATAACGCCGTATAATATCGAAGTAGAACTTCCTGTCGGAGTCAGAGGGCGTGGCCAGCGGAGTCTGTCGGTATAAATATCGATCCGTCAAGTCTGCCCTGGGTATTTGGGCGTATTTCCGCAACGAGATACGAGACCCCTATAATTTAAAAACTACAAAGATAAAATAAGAGTTCAGCATGGTGACTTATTTCTGCCAGAAGAAAACAGATAGCAGTATGACGATATTTCGAAAACTATCGAGACATTCTTTTATTTTCTATTTGTTTATCAATAGTTCTTTGATTAAGCTTTTCTTTTTTTTTTTCTTTTTTTTTTTGTTTTTTTTTGTCTGTTTTTCTTACCTTAATGCCAATAACGACAAAAAGATTTATTTGTCGCGATGAAAGTAAAGAATTACAGAGCGACTTAACAGTAGAAATACATCTTGAATAATCTGTAGCAAGGACGTTTTGTTCGCAACCGAACCCAACTTTACTGATATCTATTAATAATTAAAATATCGCCTGAATGAGTTCGAATATTTAACCCTTGACATGCTGAACTCGGAATGTTCCTGTTTTGGCAGGACGCATAGACAAAGATCAAAATACACATATGTGCAGTTTGATCTAAGTCTACGCCGCCTGCTTGTCCCTGTTAAGGTACAATTTGTATATGAACTTAAATGTCAGAAGAAATTTTAGTTCTTTGTAAGAGCTACCAGTGCTCACAGTCCTTTGATTTAAATATATGTTTTGGGACAAATTTTATTCAGCAAGACGAGGGTTAAGAAGTATTTAATCGAACAAGATGAAGACAGAGTCTTGGTAACTGATAGAAACATTGCTATGTTGATTTGATTTACCAATCGCTGGCCCCGCCGACTTAGTCCTTTAGCCATGTTTCACAAAATGGCGGTAAATGTCGAAGTTGGAAGCTCATTTCCAACTAAATTATTTGATTGGTCGATATATTCATCGATTGACAGCCTGGTTTGGTCAATTCTTCAACGCCAACATAAAATTTCCTAGAAACTTGTAGGAAGCAG
The DNA here is from genome assembly GCA_946902895.1 of Fragum fragum. Lineage (NCBI taxonomy): Eukaryota > Metazoa > Mollusca > Bivalvia > Cardiida > Cardiidae > Fragum > Fragum fragum. The sequence continues at coordinate 32,545,374 of OX336378.1, read as the reverse complement.
TTTCTTCTTTTCCCAAAATGTTTTCTATAGCATAGGTTTATAGTATACGTATACGTAAAATTCAGAGATCGTACGGGAAAGAGTCAATGAAAGCATTCAATGAGTTACAAAACATTGTTGTGGGGAGAAATTGCATTTAATTCAGATTTTCTTTTCGAGTACGAGCAGTAAAACAAATATATGATGTAATGGAGACATATATCTTTTTTTATATAATACCGATTTTCAACGCTAGTTCATCTGGACGCGTAACAGACGGATCATGATATAATTCTAAAAATTAATCGACCAATTTATTCCTTTAGAACCGAAGTGAACATTGAAGTCCGACATTGGCCGACATTAGTTGGAAGCAGTTTTGTTGGTTTGGCGACTTAAGCGGCGTTACTAGAGCTTATTCAAGCTGTAGTTACGACGATTAGGGTCGCCAACTAACCTTTTAACTGTGTTGTTATATGTTAGTGGCTATAAATTATGCAAATAATGCCCCTTAAAGCAGCCTTTGCACAGATTATAAAAGAAAAAATTATAAAAGAAAAAATTGAGCTGTCATTTTTTTTCAAATTTCTAACAGTTTTGTTTTAGACATTTGTATGAACGTGAAATGCAAATGACTGCTCATAAATTTAAAAAACTAAAGAAATAATATTTCGCATCACGAGACGCCAAATAAGTCAGCGGAGTACAACCTGGATGGAACCGGAATTCACCAGGTAAATACGTTATCTGTGATTGCTCCGAAAATTGCCCTGCTTGTGGTTTCTATGACGTAATATTAAAAAAAATGACTTCCGCAGGAAAACAGGCGTTATCGACATCACCCGAAGAATAACGACCTAATCTGATAAATTCCAAAGTTTAAAAGTAAAGAATGGAGCATATATTATATTAAATTTTGAACTGAATATATTATATGAGCCTGTGCGTGACATTTCCAACCATTTCGCATGTGCGTGACTCGCACATATTAAGCACCCTGGACAGCCATTCGGAGCAATTAGAACATTCGCTGATTGTTTGAAGAAGCTTTGGTTCAGTTTCTATCTACAGAGCGCAGAGTGAAGACTCTGATCAGACTGTGCAGATGCACAGGCTGATCTGAGTCTTTACTTAGCGCACATATGTAATGGTTGGAAATGTCACGCACGCGCTCATATTTAATTCGTGAAAATGACATCAATAACTATTGGAAAAGCAGATAATTGTCCCAAGTGAAATTTTCATGAAAATCTGTTCAAGAGACGCTTTAATAAGACTATGGTGAATCCGCTTATAGCGATTGGGATACTTATGACGCCCCTTCCCCCTTCCACTTCACCTTTGATTTAAATCGCACATTCAGACGAATGGGTAGAATTAACAATATTAGATGCAAGGGAGGTAATTCAGTTTCAGAACATAATTGTCATCGTCATTTATTTCTCTTTAGTTTGACTACGCAGACAAGCTACCGAGGATATCAGACGGGATTTCGGTCTTTCTATTCTTTATCATCACAAACAAATTTTAACTTTATTTGTAGACTATTTGTTCTTACCACGTAGGTCGAATCCCTTAAGAGTCAAATTTACTTCTCGTCTCGTTGTTCAATATTCAAGAGATTTGGTAGGCTGATTTTTTTCATATTTCCAAGAACACAACTTAGAGCACGCACATATTTCATAAGATTGCGCTCAATGTAGATCCGTTATATTTTCTTCAAAACTTGAAAATGTTTGCTTCTATTTGCCTCTTGGCGTTAAAATATAAGAAATGAAGATATGTATATATATCATTCGTACCTACGTGCACGAAGTCTATAATAAAATAACTGAACAACTAAACAGAAACGTAAGATTGCGCTCAATGTAGATTAGTTATTTATTCTTCAAAACTTGAAATTGTTTGCTTCTATTTGCCTCTTGGCGTTAAAATATGAGAAATGAAGATATATATGTATATTTCATTTATACCAACGTGCATGAAGTCTTTAATAAAATACATGTAACTGAACAACTAAAGAGAAATACATCACGATGAAAAGCAAGTTCTGAAACTGCATTATCTCCCCTGCATCTAATACAGTTAAATGTATCTATTGTTTCGATGTGTGATTTGAATCGGAGGTGTAGCAGAAAGGGGGATGGCGTCAAAAGTGTCCGAGGCACTTAAAGCTTTTTTCATACTTATATTATTAAAGCGGCCTTTGAACAGATTTTCATGAAAATTTCACAAAGGAATTTTTAACTGATTTTCCTATAGTTATTAAAGTCATTTTCAAGATAAATATTCTTTAATCATGTCCGATACCCTACTTTCAAACATCGACTTTATCGGTTGAGATCATTAGTCTGCGGTTGATGTCGATAACGTATGTATTGCACGCGGAATGCCGTAGCGAAATTAATACGTCATGGAAACCACAAAAAGGGCAATTTTAAATGTTCAATCGACCGATAGCGTATTTACCCGATGAATTCCGGTTCCATCCAGGTCGTACTTCGCCGACAATATGGCTTATCGTAACGCGAAAAATATTTGCTTCTTTTTCTTTCTTTTTTTTTAATGCTATGAACAGCAATTGCATCACAAAATCAGTTTAATTACCCTTCTACAAATGTCTGAGAACATTTCAGTTAAAAATATATAAATTGAGAGGTAAATCTGTGCAAGAGCCGCCGCTTTAATTATTGTCGCGAGTTGAACACGCAGGCAGAGAATTGTTTGTAAGCGCCCGTGCCTGACTTGCTTTTTTTGGAAATCGAATTTATGCAAATCATATCATTTTTCAATTTGCTCTTTCTTCCCCTCCCCCGTTTTCTTTTTTTTTTTTTTTTTTTTTTTGGGGGGGGGAGTGTTTGTTTCATTGTTTTGTTTGTTGTTGAATGAACATCTCAGTGGTAGGAAAAAATCTTTTTTTTTTTTATTTAATAATTTTTTTTTATTATTCTTCTGCTAAAATTTCATGCATAATGTCTTTATACATTAGACAAGCATTACTTTTTTGTCTTTGTCTCTCTACTCAACCCCTGTTTTTTACGCCTCTTAGTTTTCATAATTGAGAAAAAAAATGTTGAAAAGAAAAAAATGCTACCTATTGAATGATTATTTTCAATTAAAATCGATTTTATATTGGACAGGCCTAAAAATTTGCCGAACAGTAAATCGTTAAAATAAGTTTTGCGATCACGTTTGTTCCGAGAAATCAGTAAAACTTTAGACAAAACTGAAATTGAAGGATCGCTTGCCACGCCCACTGACCTCCGACAGGAAGTTCCACTTTGATATTAAACGGCGTTTTGCAAAACTTTTGATCATTAACATATAACGAAAAGCAAAATGATTGTTTGGCGACCTGTAGAGCGTAACTACAGCTTCTATAAGCTGCAGTTACGTCATCAAAGTTCACGTCCGGTCTAAATGAATAATTCAATTAGTCGATAGAGTCTTTCATTGACAAACGCGATTGGGAATTTGTGTCGTCCAAAACAGATTTAATAAATTGTCCCTACCTCCGTTCCATTCCCGGTCGGTTTAAAGGTAATACTCGCTCCCCGAAAATGGTCCGCAAGCGCACGGACTATCAAGGTAGCTAAAACCGAAACGCGCAAAAGAAATAAGGTCCTGGCCATAACATCAAAGAACGACATCCACATAAAACAGTATCCTCGATATGCGACCGAACCAATAAACGAAGATAAAAAGGTATTGACCGATTGAAAGTTTGATTTCAAATCACTACAGTCATTGGGCGACTGAAATGTCGCAACTGAAATATTCTGTAGTAAGGAAGTTACGTTCGACCTCGGACGAAACATTGATTTATTTGACCAGTTGCCCGCCTATCAACACATTCCTATACAATCCCTCCTTTTACGCCACTCAAGAAAAAAAAACACTGTGGAACATGTTGTGGAAAATGAAGAAATTGATTTTATCAAGCAATTTCTTCATTACCAACAACGTTTTCAATCCAGAAATTTGACTAAAACATTCTATCAACTTGAAATTGTGTTCTTCGGTCACTTTTTCTCATTTAAATTAGGACCGGTCTAAAATTATGTAGTGTGGGAAAAGTTATTTATTCGGTCTAATTAAATTGCGAGGTGTAATCTGAGAGTAGTCGTGGGTTGCTGGTTCGAATCCTGACCGCGCCGCTGGTCACGTGGTTATGCCCTTTGGCAACCCATTTCAGAGACCCAAGCCTTATACTAGTGATACCCAGAGAGCACATTTACCCTTAACATCCTAAATAAAATTCTTACTCAGAATTGCATTTTAAGTCAAGGGGCTGAAAGCACTGGAATGCTGATATCAAGGTTGATTAGTTTTTGGAAATAAATTTTATATACAACTCTTATAATAAAATGCTATGCAGGTGGATTATGTCCAGGCTTATCTTAGTCTATACCTCCTGCAAAATCAGAAATATTCCGGGTTTAGCATGACGGCGATTAATGAGTGAACTTCGCTGTGATATACAGGACCGTAAGAACACGGGGGATGGGGTTCTAAGTTAGCCACCCATATCTTGAAATGCTTCGTATGGACATGATGTAACTAAGTAAATAACAAACTGATTAAATAATGGCCAGCCGTACGAAAATATTCTGTCTTTTGCAGGCTTGAAATAAGTGTTTTAGCCTGTAAGATAAAGATTGGGTGTGAAGTGTTCTACGAAATGTTCTCAGCCCATTCCAACACAATTCCGCTTTTTTACGACCTTTAAGAAACACAATTAGAAAGAAGAAATTGCTTGTTACAATCAATTTCTTCATTTTACTAAATGCTTTCTAATCAGAAATTTCATAAACTTGAAATTGTCGTTTGCTACTCCTTACAATTCGGACCAGTCTAAAATTTTGTTGTCTAATAATAGAGTAAATCATAACCAGTCGTGCGACATATACGTCCGCACATAAAAGCATATCATTAGCCGCCAAACCAACAAAATTCAGTAAATCTTCTACCAAGCGACCACTCATGGTGTAGCCGCGGGTAGTGTATAAGGGGTGTTCAAACTGCCCTTCCGTACAAGTTAGCTTTTATAACGACGTGGTAGAGCGCTTGCGATAATCGTAGACCTATGTGGGATAGCAGCTGGAGGCTAGGAAAGGATGTAATGGTAGTACTGGTGTGAGAAATACCAGGATTCCATTATTAGGTGCTCCAGCCGCCGCGATATAACTGAAAGATTGTTGAAAGCGGCGTAAAACCCCATTCAAACAAAAAAGAGCGCTTGCTTCGGGGCGGTGAGATCCCTGGTTCGAATCCCGACGGAATCGAATATTCAACTGAGGGTTACATTTGGCGCCAAACCTAAATAACCAAGATGGGGTGATGGTTATGTGATTAGGGTGATTTCGAATCTAGAAGATTCGTGGAAGAATCTTCTTTGTAGAGGGGGGTGAATGCAGCCGGGTAGTGTATAAGGGGTGCTTATACTACCTTGTCGTACAATCTAACATTTATAACGACGTGGTAGAGCGCTTGCTTCGGGACGGAGAGTATTTATTTACTGATTGCAATGGGGAGACCAAAAAGTGGTCGCTTGAGTGAACGGTACGTTAAAACACACTGTTGTGAACATATGAAGGATTGATTCGATCTTGAATAATTAAAAAAGATTTATCGCTAAATTCTATGTTGCTTGGGCTCATTAGAATCGTCTCACTGAGTTCAAACAAAGTGGGATTTGGCGATGATATGTTTTTAGCAAATACGACCACCGTTTTCTGGGGCTTTTGAATTTGAAAGGGGATTTCGATCCTGGTCGTTTAATGGAAGGGGTAGCTTAATAGATGTGGTCGTATGAGCAAGATCAAACTTATATGTCCAAGCTCAAAGCTCTTTCCGTTGTAAATGAATGAATCGTTTGGTTATTGAATTTGTATGTGACTATGTACTATGTACTCGTCTAAAAAATGTGTTTGTTCTATTCTGTTCTGTTAATCGATTTTTATTGACAGTTTTTCTTTCAGTCCTTTCAAACCTTTTTGAAAGAAAACTGTATTAACAACCTAAAAACGTACCATACTTGGTTGCTAATACATTATGTGACCCATTTTCACTTCCTTTAATCTTTTCCTGTACAAACCCTCGATTTTGCGTTGCTTTCATTTTATAATTTATTTTCTAATTCAGAAATTATTGTGAGAAAAGAAGAAATTGCTTGAAACAAGCAATTTCTCCTGTTCACACAATAATTTTCTACTAAAAACATGGGAAGGTTTCGTTTCAAATTGTAACCAATTTTAATTTTCGTCTGCAACCTCCTTCAATTTTGACCAGTCTAAAATTTCGAAAAACGGGAAAGGGTAAAAGAAAAAAGGCCCAAAAATCTTCTAGATAAAGGACGACGTGGGTACAAACAAGAAACTTCCCAATGAAAGGATCACAAAATAAACAAACCAAATTTATCAATCAATAGGTCAGTGAATCGGACTAGCGATTTCGAGGTATGAAGTCGAATGCTGTCCCAACTGAGCAAATGAGACTGACATCCATAAATTATGCTTACCAACCTCGTTCGGTATATCAGTCGATTAACCTCGTTTGATATCAGTGGAAGTGACAAGCGATTCGTCAGTTTAGCCGCACTTGATCAGTTCCCCATTATTTGTATATTGAATATTTATTTAGATCTTTACGATTTTCCATGGTTTGTTCTAGAACTCAAATTTAAACACTGTCAATCTTTATCATTCAACTGACTAATCGCGTCTGTCAATCAAATGATTTCGACCAATGAAATCATATATTTATTTCTTTTTTCATTTGTATTTTATTTATCTATTTATTTATTGTACTGAAACTTAGATCAAAGCGGAAACTCCCGTTGGAGTCAGTGGGCGGAGCAAACGGAGTAAGTGGGCGGAGCGACGATTGGTTAATTGGCTCCACTAATCCCAAAAATACATCTGCGTATTAGGGTATTCGGTACGACTATATCTTATTTACGTCGCGGTGATATAATGCGGGAGATTGGAAAACACCGTCCACAGGGTTACCGTGACGGCAATATACATCACCAGCGATGCCTGTATTGTGGATACGGAAATGAATTGCTCGTAGGGGGATATACACAGTGACGATTTTCAGGTGCTCTAAAGGAAAGAAAATGATCAACTTTATTCCCACTCAGTTCATCTAGATTTTTCGGCAGTCTTCTTAATTGTTTGTTCGCATGGGGTTTAACGCCATTCTAACATTATTTCAGTCATATCGCGCGGCTGGAGCGCCTAACCATTGATTGCTGGCATTTTTCATACCAGCAGTACCATTACATCCTTTCTGGGCCTCCAGTTGCCCACCCCACTAATTCTTAAGATTATACACCCATTGGCGGGAGACAAATGTCGGAAAGGACATTTGCCGCAAACGTGGATCGAACCCTGGACCTGATGATGGAAAGTCCGACGTGCTACCAACTGCGCTTTGGCCTCGGCTCTGGTGGTCTTCTGAACAAACTTGAACCTATTGCATATCTATAGATCATATTCAAGAATATCCGACTGCATGCATATTACCTGATGTAAATGGTTATCTGTTGATAATTCCATTCATTCATGTTATATACGATCTATTTCGCAAAAAAAACAACACCATAAAGCCAAAACTCATCTAGAATGACTACTCATGATACTCTTTGAAACGCTGTATAAGCGTTGCAATCTAAATCCTTAGGGTCGGTCACCCACTTACCCCCCAAAAAGTATGACTTGGTTCACTAATACTCCTCTTTGCAGATTTAAGTCTTCGAATGAGTTTACTTATCTTTACGGGGAAAACTTGTAATTTAAAAATTTCCGACTATGTCTTTTTCAAAAGTAGCGATCTACAATAGCCAACTGTAGATAAATCGCATTATTTCTGTAACAATTTTGTTCATTTTTAATATCGTTATTATTAATGCGAATAACAAACATAATTCACAATCAAAGAATTTTTCATTTACCTAAGTTAACTCTTGTCATGCTGTATAAATTACCTTACTGAAATGTTGTCAAATCAAAGGGCTGATAGCACTGATAGAAATTGTTCTTCAAAAATCAATATTTCATGTAAAAATCAACTTCATAAACAACTCTGGCAGGGAAAGTACAAGCAGGAGGTGTAGACTAAGATCAGCCTGCACATAAGTGCAGTCTGATCTTAGTCTACACCTCCTGCCAAAACCGGAATATTCCGGGTTCAGCATGACAAGGGTTATGACTCTTCGGAACTCGGTAAAGAAAGCAGAACAGAACATATCTTTCATTCATATTCAGTTACAATTTAAATTAGAATCCAATGTGGACAAAAATATACAAATATGAAATATTGATAGTTAACATTTCCAGTTGGCTAAGAAATTTAGATCTAATAAAAGAGAGAAATCAAAGTACTCAAAATACTGTAAGGTAGCAAAGCACGGTTTTGGTAAGTAATCTTCTTTGTCAAAGGTTATCATGATAATTAATCGGGGTCAAAATAATCCATGAGTTAAGCCATTCCCTCACAATCCCTCCTTTAACGCCCTTTTAGAAAACAGTTCTTGAAAACAATGTAGAAATGAAGAAATTGTTTGTTTCAAGCAATTTCTTCATTTTACACATTGCTTTATACCCAGAGAACAAGATATTTTAGAACTTTCAACAGTTTGAAATTTTCGGCTGCAACTTCTTTGAAGAATCTGGTCAGAGTCATTTTAACACGATGTGCTCAAGTGAGCTAAAATCTGTAGGAAATGATATTCCTGAAGTACACAAGAACTACATTTTGTAGCGTAGGCATTCAATGGATTTAGTGGTTAAGCTTCCAGTGGCATTTTGCACGCGTTGAACTTTAAGAAGACCTCAGAATTTTGTCAGTTATTTGAGTTTTCAGAGCTGGCGCTTTTCTAGCTATGAAAGGAAAGAACAGATAAAACACCCCTTTTCAACCTTAGCCAAACCCATGATATAGGCCAATCGCCCGGTGACTGCAACAGGAAGTTCTGCTTTGATTTAAAAGGTGTTATTTGGCAAAATGTAAAGCCAGAAACACGTAAATAAACTACTATGATTGTTTGGCGATCTATACGTCGTAACTACAGCTTGAATAATCGTTACAAATCGGATAGTCGATTCGGAGGCGTGTTTTTACTCGTCGTTTTAGATGGATTTTAAAACAGTGTATTAGATTGAATTCGTAACAAGCAATTTCTTGTTTTTGCCGAATGTTTTCTGCCCAGAAAGATGAAAATATCTACAAATTCATAAACTTAAAGTTGTCATGTGCAACTCCCTTAAATTTCGCACAGTCTTATATTTTGCCCTCCGGTTATCGGTTAAACACCATTTCAACATTAAATTAGTTACTGAGCATAACTGACATTTCATCTGAGCAACCAGCTGCTCACCCTACTTAGGCCTGATCATTTGCCGATTGGTAAGAAATTAATTATATATCTTACTTGCCATTGGTAAGAAACAAATGATATATCTTGGGAGGACATACAGAGGCAACAATCATTTCCACAAGCCTTCAGACACTTTACAAAGCTTGTTGAGGATCATGCAGTGAAATTCTTGTTAAATTTATTTCATATTTATCAATGAAAAGGGTATTTGGTAAATTCCCATTGTCATGAAATGAAGACGTATGGAGATTTTTTCACCGGAACTACCCAAAGATTTAAGGGAGGTCACTCTAATACTAAAACTAAGCGGAGTAACTCTGGATATCGGTAGGGGCCTATTAACCTATTTCGTGTTGAATAGTCTGTTTCTGACATGCATCAAACTCAAAGGACTGAAAGCATTTGAGGGGCACAAATTGTAAGCCAATACTTATTTTGAAAATTGATTCTGTAAACACTTCTGCCTTGGAGGAGACAAAACCAGAATGCACTTATATTCAGACTGGTCTTTATCTGTGCAACCTTTTTCAGTACATACCTCCGTGAAAACAAAAATATTCTCTTCATTTCTTACAATTTAATAGAATCGAGCAAAAAAAAGCAAAAACCAATTTTGAAACTTTTTTGTTTAGGACTATTTTGTGCGTAAGCACACAAACGAAACTAAAATTTAAATTATTAATCCATAAACAGTTAAACCTGGCTTTGTCGCGATTTTATCTGTTTTAGATGACGAGTTTATTTTTTGTGCACGAATTTTATTTTCTTTTTATAAAATGTCCTTACTTTTTGCAATAAATCTCTAGAAATCAATACAGTTCATCGATACTATGGTATGATATTCCACCAAACATACAACATCATTCACAAAATTAGTCATTACATAGTCATCATTTCGGCGTTAAAGTGTGTTACCATAGGCTTCTAACTCAATTGCCTAGTCATTACACTATTGAAATATCATCTGTGTAATATCAGAAATATTCAACAATATTATTGTTTTCCTAGGCCATATGTCATATTATAAATATGAATGATCCTACGGTCAACTGCTAAAACATTGGGCAAATTGCGTGTGGTTTAATGCTTGTTGAAAGGTTTTTCAATGATCAATGTCACATTATAAAGTCCCCATTCAAAGGATGGCAAATGGGGTCTGTATATTGTACTATTTCTTAAATGCAGTTAATCTTGTGTCAAACGACCACTGAAGGGACAGCCAAAAAGTGGTTGTTTAAATAATGGTCGTTAAATACATTTTATTATGAAAGATAATATGTATTGGTTTGACTGCAAAAGAAATTATTACAGTATACTCATTGAGACGATTCTAATGCGTTTCAACAACATAGGATTTTGTTACATTTTTTTTAAAAAAGAAAACTGCTTTCCCTTCTTAGGAAATTTTGCGTTCTAAATACAGATTTCGATTACGGTCGCTTAATGCATTTGACCGCTTAACCCATTCCAACTCAGTCCCTCCTTTTTACGCCCTTCAAGAAAAAAGCTTTGGAAAACATTGTGGAAAATGAAGAAATTGCTTGTATCAAGCAATTTCTTCATTTTCCACAATGTTTTCTATCCAAAAAGGTTAAGAAATTCAAAATTCCATCAACTTGAAATTGTCGTCTGCAGCTTCTTTCAATTTGGACCAGTCTAAAATTTTGTCAAGTGGGAATGGGTTAAAAGACGCGATCGCTCTAGTAAGATCGACTGTATATGCAGACGACAGAAAAACACAGGCATATTTTTACAGTTCTTTTTCCGATAGTGAAAACCTTCTGCAAACTGTTTGGTGTATTTTTCGTTGCAAAAACAAACAAAAAAGATGGTTATTGTTAATTGTAACATTATACAGTCCTGTAGTCAAAAGATAGAATCCTGGGCCAATTGTAAGGTCGAGCGTTTGTAAAAATAAAGAAGTTGAAAGTTGGAGGTAAAGTCAATCAGACAATGCTTAATGTGCTTAATGTATGCTGTAATGTTTGCTGCAGGCATTCGCCAGAGGCATTTGTCTCGCAGTCAAAACTTGCTTCGTCTTTTGACCAATTACAAGTCATAAAATTTTTCAAGTTATTCCAGAATGTAAGATTTTATCTCCAAAATCATCCCCTTAAACTGTTTTTGAAACATTGATCCACTCCATAGATACAGGATAAAGTTCAGAGCATGGTTGCTTATCATAACGAAATACGTGATAATACCGACAAGGATCATGGTATTGTGGGCCTGTCCACCATAGTTCGCTCTCAAAATAGCAATTACACCGCTTATTGAAGTTGTCACAAATAGATATCCAGTAATAGAGAACAGTATGCTTGTTTGGGAGTCTTTTCTCTGGGAACTCCTTATCGCCTGTTTGCAACACAGTAGCTTAATTATTAAAGCAACGTTGCCGAGGAAAGATATTCCAACAGGAACAAATATAAAAGACATTGAATATAAGGCACGGAAGAGTACACAGTACTTGCCAAGGTCCGGAGAAACTGATAAACATCCGGTGTTGGTAGTGTTTACCGGTTGATCGGCATGTCCGTTGGGGTAAAACTGCTGGTAACCGAATGTCATAAACCAAGTGTGAACGCAGCAAAGGACGAGCAGGACGGTCAGTCCCATTGACATCTTTCTAACTGATACGTATTCCTTAACCAGGAATGGCAAGAACACGCTTATAAATCTCGCAATTGTAAACAAAGCTAAACACCAAAATGATAAAGCCCTGGCAACACTTGTAATCTGAACCAAGATCTTTGTAAATATTTCAGACCAATGGTTGGCGATGGCATAAACGTTCCATTCGTTCATTATGGTTGTAGTTGTCCATAAGAAAGTCAAATCAAACAATGCAAGTGGTATGAGAATTAAGATGGTCTTGGATCGAAATGCCTTTCGTGACAACACACACACACTTAGTAAATTTCCAACCCAACCAATAAACAATAGAGATGGTTGAGTAATTTTGAAAATCCAAAACGCTACTTTACATCTAATATCATCGGTTGATAAACACATATCTAAAACAGAAACCGTGAAAAAGTCACCCGTTGAAGTTGACGCTTCCATTTTGAGTTAGGAATTAGATGGTAAATGTGACAGCGTTCATTATATACAAGAGCTAATTATAATGAAATACTTAAATGACCAATCGAAACAAAAGTTGTAACATTTGATCAAAGATATACGTTTATATCCAATCATAAAAAACGATGGAGAGAGGTTGGAAGATTTAGAAATTTTCACCATGGATACCAACTCGATAATTTATGTATCGTCGGTGTAACCCTAAAGCCTCGCTTTAACCCATTCCCACACAAGCCCTCGTTTTACGCCCCTCAAGACAAAATCTTTGGAAAACATTGTGGAATATGAAGAAATTGCTTGTAACAAGCAATTTCTTCATTATCCACAATGTTTTCTATCCAAAAATACAAAAACATTTAAAAATCCATCAACTTGAAATTGTCGTCTGCATCTTCTTTCAATTCGGACGGGTCTAAAATTTCACTGTGTTGGAATGGGTTAACTTAAACTACAGCTTTAACCAATTCCTGTTTTTTAAAAGTTTACACCTGTCAAAATTCAAAGGTTTTGCAGACGGAAATTAAAAGTAGATTCAATTTGAAAAGCAACTATTCAGTAGAGAAGAAAAATTGTAGAAAAAGAAGAATTTGCTTGTTACAAATAATATTTCTTTTCCAACAATATTTTCTCACGTATAAAATTAAAGGGACGTAAAAACCAGGGATTGTACAAGAACGGGTTGATCAAGCTGTTGTTACGAAGTTTTAGAATTACACCGACAATATGTAACTCGTCACACGAAAGGGAACTACCCGGAAATTCAATAAGAAGAAATAATTGACCAATCGCCGCCCCCTCCAAGTGACCGCCCATTAACTTCGACGGGAAGTTCCGCTTCGATTTTTAATGGCGTATTTTGCAAAATGTGTGGCCAGTATCATGTAACAAAAAAGTGAAATGGTTGGTTGGTGACCTAAACGTCGTAACTACAGCTTGAATAAGCTGTAGCTACGACGTTTAAGTCACCAAACCAACTGTAAAGGTTAACAAAAATTGGCGTCGAATAGTGGAGTTGATAAGCTCAGGTTCGGGCTAAATACATCATTTGATTGGTCGGTTTGTTTTCTTGATTGGCAGTCGAGATTGGTCAATTTGATAAAAAATGCTCAGATCCAAAGGTCAAGGTCAGACAATGTCCAGACGTAAGAATGGAATGAAGCAGATGGAATGATCATTCTTGATCGCTGCTGTTAATCAAAACATCGATTGATCAACCAAATCATGTATTTAGACAGGAAGTGAACTCTGGAAAACGTCTGTTGGTTTGGTGACCGTAACGTCGTGTTTAAAGTATATTCGAGCTGTAGCTGACGTTTAGGTCATCGATCAACGATTTCTAAAATGGCGGTTTAATGATGAACGTTAATTTTTGATTTATTTACGAATTTGACGGCTCATTCGTTCGCAGTAAACATACTTCGTTCATGTCGGTTTCAAACTGTTCAAATCAGATGTTTAAGTGTCAATACATCGGTGCGGTGCACAAGAAAAATGTCGTACCTACAGCCTGAATCCTGCAGATATTTTGAAGATACTCTGAAATTATTTTGGTTTATAGGTTCATACCTCAATGAAAAAAAAATCTTCATTTCTCATAATTCCGTTGCCCTCAAGCAAACCAAAGCAAATATTTTAATCATTTTGAGTAAAATTGTATTAATCTATTTTGTTCGCGGAGTCATGAAAAGGGCATCTCAGCCAATCAGAGTGCTGGAATCTTGATAGACGAAAATTAAATTAAATAAAAGAAATCATTTTCTCTTCGTTTCTTTGAACCTAAAATATTGTCGAAGCGACCACAGACAATGGCGTCAAACAAACTCTACTCCGTATTTACACTAGACCCACTGTAGCCTCAAGCAGTTCCATGTTTTCCTTTTCATGTTTCTCCTTTTGGCAATGCGTTATCTAGTCTAGGCGATAGCCAGAAGTCTAAAATCCTATTCTATGCATTGGCGGACGACTGTTGTACTGTATTTGTCTATTCCGATGTCTGTCGGGACTATTTGCTGTTTACTGATGAGGTTTGAAATGACCCCCTTCCCCGCGTTAGGCCGTTCCGAATTAAGGAAATTCCGACGGTTGTTGTGTTCAATGTCGCTATTGGTATGATATCTTAGCATGAATTTCAAGCAAATGAACACTCTTTAAGACGAACACAGATTTGAATCCCAGCGATGCTTTTGAAAAGAGCTATACACTGCCAAAATTTACCATTTTAATCTTTTTTAATTAGTCAAATGGTCAGGAGTGCACATGCAGACCTCACTATACAGTCTCGTTTAAGAAGTGTTAATCATTACCGGGGTAATTTGCTACGTTCAACTAAAGGAGTTAAGCTTTGGTCTTACTGTGGAAAAAAAATTGACATAATCGTCGGTTTCTCGATGCATAAACATGATCAAAATATGACCTACTCTCTGCCAAAAGGTACCATACGAATTTTGAAAACATTTGTTGGTAAAACCTTGATTTAACTTCTGCGCTATTAGAAAACAGTCTTTTGTGATATCCAGCACCGACGACAAGAAAAAAGACTATTGGATAAAATTATGTTTGATGTATATCTTAATGCAATCAGCATGTCTAGAGAAAAGATCGTTTGAACAGTGTTTAAAGAAAAGTTCCAAGTGCTGATTCTCTAGGAAATAAATTGGAAATGATTAAGAAACGGAAAATTCCAATCACTGAGTACTAAATGTATGGGAGCTTGATTGCTTATTCAATCAGTGAACTCAAGAAATTGATGAAGGTATGTACCTTAATGACATCCGCGCAATGTCAAAAGTATCGCTCAGGTAGGTCAGAAAAAAAGTGTGTTTCAGTAACTGCACCCTCAGTATCATAGTGTCACTACAGTGTAGAGCTAGTTCGTTTACTCACATAGTCGAAGTCATCACGACATTTGATACAGGTCAAATGTCAGGTGTTTATATTAGACCACACAGAGAATAATTATCAAAATGATCATAATACAAATTACATTCGAAAGTTCCTCTTTATTGGTTAATCCTAGATTAGAAGGAGTGGTGAAAATCCTTTATCTATTTAGTCCTCAAAAGCCTATATTGTTGGCACTTATTTGAATCGTCTTGGTAAGACGATTCAAATAAGTGCCAACAATATAGGCTTTTGTTGCTTGGAATGCAATTCCATTTTTCGCCCCTTTATCTGAAGCATTGTCAAGTGATCAGATAGTTTGTTTAATTAAATTAGTTCATATTGTCGCCGAGGAGGGTGCCATATCGTTACTTCCTTTTGAACTTAATTACATTGGTGATTGCAAGCAACAAATGGCCATGTTACAGCTGTTTGACTGGGCTGCGGTAAGGTAAAATAGGTCCAGAACTTTTAAAAATATCAAGTATTTTTGAACCTCATTTCTACTCTAAAATTGACATTAAAATAAAGACCATCTTTACCAAGTTATCCTGGCTACTTTCAAACTTTTCTTCGTGTAAATGTGTACCGTGTACGCCACAAGACCTAATGTTGTTGCTTATGTGTTTGGTTAATTGGTTTATTTGATAGATAGATAGATAGATAGATAGATAGATAGATAGATAGATAGATAGATAGATAGATAGATAGATAGATAGATAGATAGATAGATAGATAGATAGATAGATAGATAGATAGATAGATAGATAGATAGATAGATAGATAGATAGATAGATAGATAGATAGATAGATAGATAGATAGATAGATAGATAGATAGATAGATAGATAGATAGATAGATAGATAGATAGATAGATAGATAGATAGATAGATAGATAGATAGATAGATAGATAGATAGATCCGTAACCTGCTTGTCTCTCTTACTGGCACTGTACTTGACAAAAAACATGGCGACATTGATTTGATTCTGGGTTACAGACAATATACATAACTCAATGGCGAAACTAACATTACGCAAAATACGCACGCACGTACTGTAAAATTATGTCCACTGTCAAAAAATATGATTGATGGGTGATCAAAACGTCTTAAGTACAGCTTATTCAAGTTGAAGGAGGGGGGTTATACCTCCCTAGCTATCTCCTACCTATTTTCTCAGATGGTCTCCTCCAACGTGGGTATAGATTTCAAAATCCTGCTAACGTCCGTGTGACTTTAAAATTTAAACTTAGATGGCTTATTGGACTACTTTGCAACCGATCCTAACTAAACATTTACATACCTTAATCCCTTACCAGGCGACAAAATTTTAGACTTGTACAAATTGAAAGGAGATCGGACGACAATTTTGAGTTTATGGAATTTTAGTTTTTCAACTTTCTGGATAGAAAACATTGTAGAAAATGAAGAAATTGCTTGTTACAAGCAATTTCTTCATTTTATTCAATGTTTTCCCAATTGTTTTTCTTAATGGGCATTTAAAATCCTCATTGTGTTTGAATGTTTTTAAGAAAATGTGTTCGCGGAGAAACACAATAAACTGGGTTACTAGTGCAATCATGTTCTTATCTACAAGCATTCTTATCTGTGAAAATATTTCCAACAATCACTTCCTTTTGAGTAAATCCCCAAGGGAATAAGCTTGTGTGACACTGGAATAATTACCTAGTGTGAATACAATTTTGGAGATAGTTTCAAACATGATTTTACCAGTTGCTTTAAGTGTTGTGGTTGGGTGTGTTTTTGTTGCTTCCATTCCAGTTGAGAGAGGTAAAATAAATAGAAAGAATTCAATAAACCAACGTATAATAAAACGTTCAAAATATGAACTTAATATTTGACCTTCGCCGCTACATTTTTATACACAAATGAAATATGGTCAAACCTTTACCCCCCCCCCCCCCCCCACCACCACCACCACCACCTCCAAATGCACTTATCCAAATTGAACCTTTTAGTAAAAGCAGTTGACGGTTTTATCAAGACCAATCAATCAGATCATTTGTTTTTGCGGCCAAATTGCAACCTAGATGATTTTTTTCAACCTAAATGAATGGATTGCTTAGTCGATTGTTTCTTTGATTGACAGCCGTTGGTCAATTATCCATAAGATAATCGAACCTAAAAATAGATGCTTCATAATATGGCTATTGTCGGATCGATGATTTCAATAAAGAAAAATTGATTGACCAATCACATAATTCATTTAGACCGGAAGTGTATGTTGACGTCAGACATTTATGTCAAGCACCTTTGATGATTTGCGGTCACAGCTTATTCTAGTCTCTGGTTTTCCAAAGTGACGCCCAGTAGCGTTAAATAAACGGGAAAAGATCTGAATCCACAAAATGATGGATTTACCATCTTTTTCTAAGTGGGCTTTCAGTGTAATCAGAAAGTAATACCAACAGAGAACTTTCGTAAATACACTGAAAGATTTTTCAATTAGATAAGTTCGGTTTTGAGTAGCAATGAGAGATTTGATAAAAATTAAGCAAAAGTCATATAAACGCGTCGGCGATTGTTGCCGTTTTTTAGCTAGCAAAGCGTCAACTTTGATAGCTTAAGTTAACAGACAAAATTTTGAAGTCTTCTCGGGGTTCAACGAGTGCGAACCGCCAATGGAGGCTTAACGACTAAATCCATCGAATGCCTACGCCATGAAAAGTAGTTCTTATTTCAGATATATTGCAAACTCTGCCATTGCTTTTATGGCCTCGTGAATTAACTTTATTCAAATTGTATACAGCTCTTCAAAAGCATTATATTTAATCCAATCCCACTCAATCGCGCATATGAAGCATTTCAAGAAAATAGCATTGAAAACATTGTGAACAATGAAGAAATTGCTTGTAACGAGCAATTTCTTCATTGTCCACACTGTTTTCTACCCTAAAGTCAAAGGTTTTGTAAATTCCACTAATCATGATAACCTTTGGCAAAGAAGATTACTTAATAAAATCATGCTTTGCTAGCTTACAGTACTTTCAGTACTTAGATTATCGTGGTATCGGTGCTGAAATCGGCGACTTCTCGGTGATACGTAGGTGATTGGCAAATTTAATTGGCGACGTGTCGGTGAACTTTACCTCGAAGTTAAAATCTACCGACTAGTCGGCGACGTCTTTTGATTTGGTGGAAGTCTGAATAGCACCCGCGACCAAACGCCGGGTATCGGACCCGGTTACAGCCGATAACCTGGTAGTCTTCTTCTGATTTTGTTCACATTGCTGGCGTATTTTTTACCCTTTTCTAATTCTTTTTCATTACCGTTACATCTCGGCGAATAGTCGTCGACATTTCACATTAGCTATAGAGATGGATGATTTTCCAAGGACATTTTGGTGGCACGATTTTTTAAAGGATACGAGTGATTCTTTCGTTGTTTTTGTTTTGATATTTGAGAGACTCTTGTGTACTAGGGAGAAATCTGAACTGAATTCCATTTTCAGATATAACCCCACCGCCCGCAAACAGTCCTGCTTGTCGAGACATCTATAAAGGCCAATGTATAAACACTTACAAGTTCCAGTGTATGGGGATAGCTATTCCAGGGGTGTGTGGAAATTTGTCACATTTTAGGTAAGTGTTAACCTATTCCCACAAAACAATATATTAGACTGGTCCAAACTGAAAGATGCTGCAGACTACAATTTCATGTTGATTAAATTTTAAATATTTTAGTCATTTTGGGTAGAAAACATTGTGGATGATGAAGTAATTGCTTGTCACAAGCAATTTCTTCATTTCCACAATGTTTTCCAAAGTTTTTCTTCTTGGGGGGCGTTAAAAGGAGGGATTGTGAGGAAAAGGGTTAGAGTTCTGTATGGATGTCAGGATGACCCTGTGCATTTCTAATAATGACTGCCTGTCAGATCCAAACCTTGACCGGTCCACAGAGACTACCTGAAAGCGGGATTGCAGATAAAGATAGTCCACTAATAATCCGTTTACCAAATATTGAGTTAGTAAATAATGTCTTTTGGGTTTGCAAAATGTCGTAACTACGACTTGAATAAAGCTGTAGTTACGACGTTTTGCAAGTCCAACGACAATACTTATATTTCCCCGGAATTATAAAATGGATATATCTATTCAGTGTGGTTGGCTTTGGACCATGGCTGCAATGCTTATTTTTGTCATGATTGTCTTATTCCATGACATCTGAATTATATTAAGATATGCGTTTAACTAATACTACATTTAACCGTTACGTCCTTAAATTGACAGAAAATATTTTATGAAAACAAAAAGGTATATGAGTACTAAGGCGCAAGTCAAATGTCAAAGAGCGACGTCTGAATACTTTTAAATAATTTACTCTATTTTAATTTGAAGTGTTTATTCGATTCCCTTTGGAATGTTTTTTGGATTTAGTGAGACGTCTGAAAATCCGGCGCTTATTTCTATAATCAAAGCACTGAAAGTATTGTGGGTGACGTTCTTGATATCAATCTCCAAGCATAGTTGTCGTTCGTTACTTTCACCATACACCTCTGCCATTGTCTAAATGACAAGATTCTTGTCAAACCAAGTAATGGGAAATATATTATTTTTCTTTTGATTCGAGAGAAATAAAACAGTTTTGACATAATCAAAATCGTCTGAAAAGCTAACGTAAAAAACTGTTATATTCGTGCGTCAGGTTTTAACCCATTCCCACACGAAAATTTTTTAGACTGGTCCAAATTGAAAGAAGCTGCAGACGACAATTTGAAGTTGACGGAATTTTAAGTTTTTTGGGATAGAAAACATTGTGGATAATGAAGAAATTGCTTGTAACAAGCAATTTCTTCATTTTCCACAATGTTTTCTAAAACTGTTTTATTGAGAGGCGTAAAAAGGAGGGATTGAGTTGGAATGGGTTAAATGGTCAGTTGAGGTGTGTGATGAAATGACGTATTGGCGGCCTATTTACTGAGCCCATTACAGAGGTGAATGGGAATGAACAGAGTGCAATATATCTGTTCACTTATCTAACCTTTGGAATTAACAGTTTTCGAGATATCTTTGTACTAAGCACTGAGTGGAACTTCATTTGAAGCATTTCGATCGTTTTAATTCCTTGACTTGACATAAGTACGTTTTGGCCCCTGCCTGTGATATCTGTAATGGGTTTTCAGCTTGATAAACTTGGGAAGCATTGCTGCAATACTTTTGGTTAATTTTGCAGTTGGATAGCATTTTTGTCAATGACTATTATATGTCCTTTTTATTTTATTTTCAACATGAAAGACCTTGGCTTCATGTCTGCATTAATCTTAATTAATTCCAAGCTTGATAGACTTTGGGTCCATGACTTTTTGTAATATTCAGTAAGATTTACTAAAATTTCCCATTTTCAAATGCCGCGGGAACCAGAGTTTTTCACGGAATGAAATTCTTATAACAGCTTATGTAGAACTTCGCTCAAGGAACATCCCTGCAAAGTTTCAGCTTGATTGGCCCACGTGTTTGGGAGAAGATTTTTTTAAAAAAAATGTGGACGGACGTACAGACAGACGGACGACGGACAACGACCGATTACAATAGCTCACCTCGCACTTTGTGCTCAGGTTAGCTAATGAAAGGGCTAAATAATGTCGTATGGCGTCGATGCGCGAGCAAAATGTCGTAACCGCATCTTTGATAAAGTTATGACATCTCGTTCGCGCACTGATGATATATATGTGTAGCTCTTTTTTCATCTCTGTATACTAATGGACCACAACTCTCATATTTCTTTATTTTCAGTTCGATAGATTTTGGATCCATGACGGTAATGCAGTGTTGTAACGGTTGGCAAATGCCTCCTGTTGGAACAGGGGAAGGAAATGTAGGGAAATAAAGGAGTACTCGAAGACATAAACTTGTTACCACTGTTAAATAATTCTTGTAACGCTACTACCTCTATTAATAAAAGTTGCTCTATTCATTCTAATTAATTCTATTGATGAATACTGTGAGGGGATATGCCTTACAAAAAACGTTTTTGGCCATCGGAATTCTTATGGATAAAAAGTTTATCCTGCATTAGCCCACTCCCTCGATATATAATTGATTGCTTAAATTGGGTTTAACGCCGTTTTTAACAGTATTTTAGTCATATCTCGGATGCTGGAGCACCTTACAATGGATTCCTGGTATTTCTTACACCAGTACTACCACCACATCCTTTCCTAGCCATCAGCTGCTATCCCATTTAGGTTTCACGATTATCCACCCATTGGTGAGAGACAAATGTCAGAAAGGATATGTGATGCCGCCGGGGATCTAATCCATGACATCCCGTGATTGAAGATTTGGATACTGATGCGCTATGACGGCGGCTCTCGATATATAAAGTGAAGTATGGCGGCCGCCTGTGTCGCCCCACGGGCCTATTTTCATAGATATGGGGAGCAAGACTTTAAACCTTGTCATGCTGAACCCGTAAATGAGCAGGCTGATCTTAGTCTACACTAGCTGTTTGTCCAATTTAAGCCAGAATTGTTATTAATGTCAATTTTCTAAAAGAAAAAAAAAAGAAAAAAACACTGATCCTCGACTAATGATTCGAGTGCTTTCAGCTCTTGACTATAATTCAACTCTGAACAAGGGCTTAATTAAGCATTATAAGTATTGAAAATCTGCACCGACCATCATAAATTCGAAGTAAGTCCCGCCCATGAAAGCCTTGTAGTTCATGTTGCCAAAAAATCGAAATAAGTCCCGCTAATGAAAGCCTCGTTTTCCATGTCACCCAAAATACTTTGGGTACCTGGAGAGTGATTCTAGTAAGATATGGTCGAAAACCATCCAGTAGTGTCTCAGGTTATTTAAAAAGTTTTCACTACATGTCAAATACAGCAAATGATTCCGTCCATGAAGCGATGTGGTTTACTTGTTGTTGTTGTTCTTCTTCTTCTAAATTTCGGAAGGAACCTGGTAAAGCACCAGAAAGAAACATTTCTGTGACATTGAAACCCAACCAAACCAATAGTTTCTAGTGTGTTTTGTTGTTGTTGTTGTTGTTTTGTTGTTTTTTTTACAAGTTTTTAAAATATAACATGTATGGAAACTAGCCCCCATCATAAGAGATATAATTACCATCAAATTAGATTTTCTTGGAATCTGGTAACCAAGGAATCAGACCTATGAATTTTTATTAAAATCCGGTTTACATTTTCTTACAAGAAGGTTCACAAATTTTTCATGAAATACCATATATGAAATACAGCTCCTTAAATTAAACGCATAGCTTTCATTTGATCGAAATTTCTTGTAGGAATTTGATAAAGCGTCGTCGAAGGATCATTCCTGTGAATTTGGTTGAAAACAAGTTCATAGTTTCTGAGAAGATTTTATGAAAGGGTTTAACGCCACTTTTAAAAGTATTTCACTCATATCGCGGCTGCTAGAGAACCTAACCATATATGCCTAGTATTTTTTCCTTACAAGTACTACCTTCACCCCTTGAAGAAGACTATGACATATACGGAAATGGTCCCGGAAATGCCAAGATAAAAATTCTGGAAGGAATCTAATAGAGGATTAAAAAAAGACAATTTCTGTGCATTTTTATTGAATTCCATCACACAATTTGTTTGTTAAATGGGGTTTAATGCCACTTTTAACAGTATTTCAATCCTATCGCGGCGACTGAAGCATCGACACTATGGACTCCTTGTATTTCTCACATCAGTACTAATGCGGTTTCCGAACAGATTTTCAAAGATGAATTCCGCCCATAAAAGAAATGTTTTTTGCTTTTGTTTTTATAAATCCAAACAGCAATTTTGGTTGAATAAGATAAAGCGTCACCCAAGGTGCACCAGATTTTAGAAGGGGAATCTTGAGTGGCTGTCCCGTCGTCAAATTCATCAGTATAGTAGGCCTGAGTAGCTAACCTTACATTCTATTATACCCAGTTGTCGGAAAATGCTTATTATGGGGGCCAACTGAAACGGGAATGTGACTTTAAATGTTCATGCTGAACCCGGAATATTCCTGTTTAAGCAGAAGGTATACACAAAGATCAGACTGCAAATGTGTGCAGTCTGATCTTAGGCAATACCACCTACTTGTCCCTCACAAACCAGAATTGTTTATAAAGTTAATGTTCGAAAGAAACGTTAACCTATGACTAGTGTTTCCAACGCAATTCAGAAAAGATTTTTTAACGGTTTGAATGGACAATTCAGCAGCAATACGTCGTTGTCTTTCCAAAACGTCATAACTACAGCTTGATTCAAGCCGTTGTTACGACGTTTTCGAACGACGACGAATATTTCACTTGTCCGACTAAAAGCTTTTCAGAAATGTTTCTTCTATCAAATAAACATTTTTCTTCTCTCTAAGACTATTCAGGAAAAGAAGATTGAAAACTTAATTATTCTTAGCGATTACCACAAAACCCTGCATCTTAACGAGAGAAAGTAATAACACCCTAAAATATTTTTTGGGGAAGGGATAAAATAATTGTTAGACAAATTCTCCTCTTCTTTCAATGTTTGTCCTGTACAGTATATTTTTTATAATTACGAAAAACTCTGAAATTCCTTCTGCAACCTCTCCAAAATTACGTGGTCTAAAATTTTGAAGTTTTGCTAATGGTTGACCCATTTAAATACAATCCAACTATTTTACTAGCCTTAGGAAAAGAGTTGGGTTAAAAAAGGAAAATAAAGGAATTCATTTTTCAAAGCAATGTATTCATTTTTTGTACATTTTTTTTCTACCCAGATATTTCGAACAAAATAGATGCCAGATCAACAAACTTATGGCAAGGAGGTGGTATTATGGTTATAAACACAGATTGAACACTTGAATATAAAGCTTTTACTTAGGCATTAGGCACTAGAAGAGGTACCATATTTTTCTATAAGTCAGGCTAAAATTTACCTTGAACTTTTGAATATGATCTTTGTAAGATGTCCATCATTGAGACTTGTCTACCAGGTAAGTGCATAATCATAAATCTAGAACAAAAAGTCGGGCGGACAGACAGACAGATGGCCACAGCGATTCAAGAATAAGCCCCTTCGTTTTGTGTGTAGATGGAGGGGTGTAAAACAATATTTCCAATGACTGTAGTCTCTCCTCACAGCCATCTTTCTATTTAGTGCAATTTTGAAGTAAAACTTGTATTACCCTATAAGCAGACGGCAACATTTCAGACTGGTCCAAATTGAAAGGGGTTGCAGACGACAATTGAAAGCTTATGTAATTTTAGATTTCTTCATCTGTATTGGCAAAAAACATTGAGGACAAGAAGGCCATTGGCCCCGATGGACTCACACAAAATAAAGGCTTTTTTTCTTTGAGCGGTAAAAATTAATGTTAGGGCTAGGACTTAAATACAATAGAGCATAACCATATTTCATACAAATATTGGCTTTGTAATTTGGGATCCAAAAGCCAAAATTTTAGCAATTTTCAATTAGCTATTGTGGAAGACGACCATCTAAGGAACAATTCTGCCATATTTGGTTCAAATTGTCCCAATGGTCTGGGAGGAGATGTCGTTTTGAAATCCAGTTTTGAAAATCTAGTTTCCATATAGGCCCCATCCCCCTGGTGCTCCTCCTCTGTGGACCCGATGGTAATGATATTTACAATTTAGACAGGGGTCAATATACTGATGTTTCATGCCACATATCTCAGCTCTATATCTTTTTGCTCAGGAGGAGAAGATAAAGATCTTTTAAAAAACTCATAAGATCTTTTAAATTTTGACACCATGGAAACCAGAGTTTTCAACAGATTTCTGTTCTTTAAGCTATTCTGAAAGAGGACCACCTTTTGAACATCCTTCTTATTTTCTATAGAGAACCTCCCCAGGGCTCTGCCCCTGAGGATCAGAGAGTAATGATTTTAACTATTTTGAAAGAGGTCAATATACTGATGTTTCATGCAAAATATCAAGCCTCTCGGTCTTCTGGGTCAGGAGGAAACATTTTTTAAGGATTTGTTAAATTCCACTTTTGTTGGCATGGCAACCAGAGTTTTCAACGGATTTAAATTCTTTTGGCTATTTATAATGGGAGGCACCTAAGGAACATTTAAAAATTGGCAAAGTTGTTCGGGAAGAGATGTGGTTTAAAGAAATTGTTGATGCACAATGCATGGACGCTTGACAATAGGTGATCACAATAGCTGGTAACTAAAAAGGGGGGAATTAATCACATTTGAAAAAAGTTATATTCCAAACATATATCTTAAATATTAGGGGAAAGATTGATCAGGTAGCCTGTATACGGACACTTGGTTTTTACCTGATCAAAAACGAATGTCTGAATATATTCTAATAATCAAAAGGAATATTTGAATATCAATTTTGCTTTTCGTTCTCATCCCTATTTATTACTGTTGCTTAATGAAAGTAGTAGTTTAATAGAGATCGTAGGGCAAGCAAGATACAGAACAGAGATATTTCGATCTTTAAAGATTGTCAATTTATTTACAAAATTTACAATTAATGGTACATGTTCGAAACATATCTAACTAGGAGACAAAAGGGATCCATCATTAACTGGATTCTAAAGTAATTCTTGTTGCTATTTCCAAGTTCTTATGTTGAAACCAACTTGATTACCTTGTGCAGTAGAGATTTAGGGCTGAACCTGGGCCCTGTTTGTGTGTCTTATATCTCAGCTTGTAAGATGGAAACCTTAAAACTGAAGCTGAATCCCAGTCATGTTGGTGTAGTACATCTAGGTGGATTTAAAATAAAGAAAACAACCCCAATCTGAAATCTAGAGCTTTTGCTGAAACATATTTGGCTGTTTTCCAAAGATGTAACAATGTAGAATTTGAGACCCAATAAATGTTCTGTTGCTTGAACACATTTAGCTGTTTTTGTAATAAGGAAACCAGCTAAAATTTTAGGCTGAATCATTTGGCTGCATTTGTGAGATAGAAACCAGCTAGAATTTGAGGCTGAATCCTGGCCCTGTGGCTGAAACACCTTGAATTCATTTGTAAGATAGAAACCAGCTAGAATTTGAGGCTGAATCCTGGTCCTGTGGCTGAAACACCTTTGGCTGCATTTGTTAGATGGAAACCAGCTATGACATCATCACCATCCTCCTGTTGGTTATAAAAGTATGTAATTATATAATCATCTAATAGCTTCCTTGCTAAATATTACTAATAAGTGAAACTTTTATGGTTGTATTAACCAATTACCTGTCAACTAAATTCTAGACAGGTTCAAGTTGAGAGAAGTTGCAAAGGACAATTTCAATTTGATGATATTTCAAAAATCTTTGGTCTTTCTGGGTGGAAAACTTTACTCTTTATCATTTGTTCATTGGTGGCAGACAACTAACGCATGACTTGTCAAATGCTGGAAAGAAAATTGGTCAATCTAGGGTCTGAACTCACCACCTCAGAATTAAGAGCAAGTGTTAATAACAGCTAACTTGGCCTTGCGGAAGAAAGGGAGGAAAAGAACAGAAAGCAAAAGTACAGAAAAATATTTGACCTGACCAGCAAAGATGGACCTTATTTGAACTTACACAAGTATTAGAACAAGAGCTTCGCAGAGTGGTGCAAATATGCATATACCAAGAGGCTTGTCATTGAAAAAATAATAATGTGTTGTTATGTACAATTTACATGTACATTTTTTAAATGTGTCTATTTTTAGAACTGGACTGTTTGATTGATACAGAATTTTCAAGAATGATAAGGAATATTCGTGAGTCTTGATCATAAGAAATGATGTAATCTTTGACCCTTTCTATCTAAGCAAAAAGTCTGGAATGCACATATTCTATGTCCTTACATAAAGGGAATCTTGTAGCTTTCTTTTATCACTAGTTTACTGAAAATTGTCATACTGAAAGAGGATTCTATTCTACTTTTGGATTTATATTAACCCATTCCCACTCAATCCCTCCTTTTTACGCTCCTCAACAAAAAAGCTTAGGAAAACATTTTGGAAAATGAAGAAATTGCTTAGTTCAAGCAATTTCTTCATTATCCACAATGTTTTCTATCCAGAAAGATGAAAAAATTTAAAATTCCATCAACTTGAAATTGTCGTCTGCAGCTCCTTTCAATTTGGACCAGTCTAAAATTCCACTGTGTTGGAATGGGTTAATATGACCAGGAATTTCGAAAACAGGTATGTATCAAGATCACTCTCAATCACGAAAACTTGCAAAAATGATCCTGCTGGAAGCGGAAAGTTTGGAAAAAGATTTGTCTGTGATGTTCCTGCATTCTGACCAGGGTAGATACCTTCAGAGACATAAAGGATATTGAAAAAGAGGGGAATATTGATTTACTATACAAGTCAACTTTACGCAGATAAATATGAGGCTTCATCTGTTTGAGATGATGATTTTAATAAATTCAGTATTTCTTTAGCACAAATTTGATAGTCTGTTTGTTTGTTTGTTTATTTGAATAAAGTTTATGGCCGCCTTTTACAAATTTTCAGTCATATTGTTGCGGCTGGAGCACCTTACTCCTGGTATGTCTTGCACCAGTACCACCATTACATCCTTTTCTAGCCTCTAGCTGCTATCCCACTTATTCCACAGGTTTACAATAATCCACCTGTTTGTGAGACACAAATGCATGGTCTGTTTGTAATATTATAACCTTGATATTTCATATAAGTCTATACAATTAAGAGAATTAATAACTTGATCTAATATTCTGCAAAACATAAAACACCATTTTTAAAATGACATCATTACATGCATGTAATGAGGATGTAATTTTCAACCAAATTAAAATGAGCCACCATAGGCCTCAGCTAATTTGCCTAGTTATTAAGAAAGGATAATATCAACCATTTTATATAAAAACTATTCAATGGGTTCAATTTACTTTCCGTTTGTCATACTTTAATGTCTTTTTCTGCAATACGAATTAGTATTTAAGTGTGCCCAAGATCAAGAGGGTAAACCAGGAGTCCAGATCCCACCTGGAATTTTGGCTAAAATATGGTTGTGCAGAAAATACAGAAATCAAAGTATCATATTGTCAGTAGGCAACCAAAATGTTGTAACTACAGCTTTGTTCAAGCTGTAGTTACCATATTTTGCCGATGGATAGGGGTTAAATTGTGTTGAATTCTGTTCAGTACTTTCTGAGGAGAAGATTCTTACACTAAAAGTTCTACGTATCGACTGACGCACACACACATGCATGCACAAAATAATTCATAATTGATATTTTGATTTGATATATTGACTGTCTATAATCTATATTTCACTAAATATTCTAAATAACCCTTCCAGTTAAATCCCTGTTTTTTATATCCCTATGATTTCATTATTGAGAAAATATTTTTGAAAAAGAAGAAATTGCTTGTAACAATTTCTTCCTTTCCCTCGATATCTTCTACCCTGCTAAATGGTAATTAATTTTGTCAAATTTAATCCATTTTCAATTTTCGTCTACAAAAACTTTGAAATTGGACTGGTCTAAAATTTTGCAAAACAGGAAAGGGATAAACGAGGAAAATGTTCAGTTAATAGACAATAGTATAAACAATACGCCCTTGATCTAATGATGTAGGAGCATAAAAAGAAATGAAATAGGTTACATGGAGGGCTTATCAAATTGACACTCACCAGTAATTTAGAATATGCCTTGCCCCCTGAGGGTGGTTTTGGTGAACTGGCATGTTTCCTGGTCTGTTCTGACTTTGCAGGCCATGTTGGAAACATGGATGGATCTACTGGTAGAGGGGCCTCTTCAAAGAATTCACTTTTTAATGCTTTAGCAGCTGTGATTCGTTGACTGGGACAATAGGTCAGAAATCTACAATTCAAAGAAATATATGTCTCACATTGCTAGTCTAGTGTTCTCGAGCAAACAGCCATCACAAATATCCATGTGATGTTGAAATATGGATTTTCTCCACTAATCCCCAGTCAAGTTAGACACAATTTTCTACTTGTCAAGAAAACAAGAGGACTGTTAAGGTCCTAAATCACTCACCTAATTAATCTGTTTATACAAGTACATGTATCAAATATGAATGCAAAACACCTTATATTTTCGAAGACTTTTGAACTTGCTCTTATTGATCATTTTTCCAAACTGTTGCACATCCATGGCGACACTATTTTTGACCCCATAGGGTTTAATTCTTTAAAACTTGGAAGAGAATGATGTGGTTATGCTGTAAATGAAATATAAATGTATTACATCTTATGCCTAAGGAGGGACAGATATTTAAACAAGCTCTCATTGAGTATTTTTCCAACTTTGGGCAGGGCTGTTTTAGACCCCATGTGAGTAATCCCTCCACACATGGTAGATAATTATTGGGTTATGCTTTATTTCAAATATGAATGCTTAAGGCCTTATAGTTAAGAAGATTTTTTAACATGCTCATTCTGAGCAAAGTTCACAACTTCTAAATTTGCTCTAATTGAGCATTTTCCCAACTTTGGACCTCAGCAGCAGGGCCATTTTTGACCCCAAAAGTATAATTTTTAAATTTTGGTAGAGAACCATTAGATGATGCTACATATGAAATATAAATGCTCTTTGCCCAATAGTTTCTGAAAAAAGTTTTTCAAACATTTACTAAAATTTCCCTTTTTCAAATGCCACGGCAACAAGAGTTTTTTACAAATAAAATTCTTTTAACAACTATTGTAGAGCTTTACCCAAGAAACATCCCTGCAAAATTCAGTTTGGTTGGCCTTCTGGTTTTGGAGGAGAAGATTTTTAAAGAAATTGTGGACAGGCCAACTACCGAAAATTTTCTTTTAACAAGCAATTTTTTTCATTTTCCACAATGTTTTCTACCTATAAGTTGAAAAAATTGAAAATTCCAATA
Source organism: Fragum fragum (assembly GCA_946902895.1). Lineage (NCBI taxonomy): Eukaryota > Metazoa > Mollusca > Bivalvia > Cardiida > Cardiidae > Fragum > Fragum fragum. Next base: position 32,515,258 of record OX336378.1, on the reverse strand, counting down.
ATTCAAAATTGTTGACTGCAACTCTTTTCAATTCGGACAAGTCTAAAATTTTGCCTTCTGTTAATAGGTTGATAGCATGTTATGAATCAATATATCCATATTATTTATCAACTTTATTGGCATGAGGATAAAGAAATCTTACTTGTTTAACAAGGTGAAGCCAGAATCTGACAGATACTGTCCAAACTTGTTCCTCAGTGTGTTGTACGGATGTTCTGTAAAAGTACATTTCTTCATACCAGGTAACTCTGACACCCCTGGCCATATTCTCTCGGTTGGAGTACCTAGATCCTTGCAAAATATTCATGAGGAAATGTTATCATATCACAATTGACCAATCATAGTTGTCAATCAAAGAATAAATTGACCAATCAAATCATTCATTTAGACCCAAGTGAATCCTGAACTCAAAGATTAGCCAAAATTTACATGAAGCATTTTTCTTGGATTTTGCAATTTAAACATTGTAACTAACACTCAATTAAGCTTTAGTTATAGTGCTTAGGTCCAAAACCAACCATTTTACTTTTTTATTATATGATACTGGCTATAAAGTTTTCAAATTATGCTGTTTAATATTGGAGTGAACTTCCTGTTGGAGCTCAGTGGGCCAGCGAATTGTCAATAACACAGATTGTTTGTTTCAGTGTAAGATTGATTTATCTTTCTTTGAGTAGACAAAAAAGTTAAATTCTCTTGAGTTTTAGTACACATGTGAATCACAAGGCAACATGATTAGGTCAGTCTTAGGCCCCACTCGGATGGTGTTGAGTAGCAAAAAAGAACAAAAGCTGTAACCCTTTCCAGCATTTCTAAAATTCTAGACTGGTCCAAATTGAAATAGGTTGACCAGCACCGTATTATCCCGGATTTGAACAGAAAAGGGTTAGATCTTTCACACTTTGTGCTAAGGTGAGCCAAAATGCATGTTGCAAAGGTTGAACATTTGACCAATGTATGTATAAAGTTTTATTACTTTTAAAGCAAAATTGTAGGAGGAGTTTGTAGTCCAAAATTACTTGGATGAGCCCTGTTTCTGAAAAGTGTCCAAGTTCTGGGGATGATAATTCTTCTGTCAGGGAGAGTTAGGACTTCAAAAGAGGTGTAGCGAATCTTCAATATGTGATCAACGTATGTAAAACGTTTTATTACTTTTGAAGCAAAATGGTAGGACTTTGCAACACAAAATGTTTTGAATTTTTGTAAACAGACACATACACACTGACGGACAGACAGGCCGTTCCCTGTATATTCCCAAAACATTTTTTGCAGGAGTATCATGAATGGACAGTAACCCAAAAATACAAAGTTTTGCTTAATACCTAGTGCAAATTTGAGATTTGAATCAAATGAATCAAGTCATTTAGGAAATAAGGATGGATAAGAAAAAGCTACCAACAAAGGACAAGCCGACTCAAGACCGCTAGATAGGCTGACTCCTGTACATCCATCAACCAGAGATTTTGGGTCATAAAAAAGTTAAAAGATTGGAAAATGAATACATAATCTTACTCTAAATATTTTCTCTAGCTGGTCAAGTTCTGATTTCCCCTGCCATATTGCCTTCCTTGTTAGAAACTCAGCCATTATACACCCTACAGACCACATATCAATAGGTGTTGTGTATTCTTTGGTTCCCAGTAATAACTCTGGTGCCCGGTACCACAAGGTTACTACTATAGGTGTGTAACGTTTAAGAGGTTCGCCATACTCCCGCGCCAATCCAAAGTCACCAATCTGGAATTCAATCAGGAGAATGGTTAACTGACATACATATTGTTATTATTACATATTTACTGAAACACAATAGTTAACACATTATCAGATGACAATTATTTCCAATACTGTTTTCCTTCACACAATATCCCTGGACCTTGAAAGTAAATGAGAAAAACTAAAAATATTTTCATTATTTATGATTTATTCATTAATGATACAACAGCAAAACAGGGAAAATTTACCAGTTTGGGTCAGTGTCAGTGACAGTGGTGTAAAAGAGTACAAAATAATTCTTCACTCATTATTTCTTTTTCATGGTAGTATGTAATATAGTCAGCCGTTCAGAAATTTTCATAGAATTGGAACTAATTCATTTACTTGTAACTTACCTTTAAGATTCCTTTATGACTAAGGAGAAGATTCGAGGTCTTTAGATCTCTGTGAATAATCCAGTTATCATGTAGATGTTGGACACCTCGTAGTAACTGCTTCAGTAATGTCTTCACTTCACCTGAAATAAAACATATATGTTCATATGTTATTTGAACCCTAGTCTTGCTTGTCAAGCTGAATATTCCTATTTTTGCAGGATGTATAGACAAAGATCAGCCTGCATAATATGCAGTTTGATTTTGGTCCATAGAAGTCTGTTCCTAGCCAGACTTGTTTATAAAAATAATTTTCGACAGAAATATTGGCACATAACTAATGCTTTCAGCACTTTGATTTCAGTGTAATTCTGACAAGGATTTTATTCAGTATTATAGAGGTTAAAGAATTAAAAGAGAGAGATATATACAGCATATTTAATTCTGAATTGTTTGTGAAATAAGTATATATGAAAGACAAACTGTGTCTTTCTTTTGAAGAAATCCTGAAAATACTATCCATTATGTAATTGGAAATATTTCCTTATTCCAAAGATTGACTGGACTCACAAAGTTAATCAGTTGAGGAAGTGTTTAATAACTAATAAATCATGTGAATTTATGCACTGCTCTTATGGCAAAATTACGTATTACCTTGTAATTAAATCATATCAAAGCTCTGAGAAATCATCCATGCTTGTTTTTAAATTCCTTAATCCCATTTTAATCAATTCTTCCTTAATCCTGCTTATTTTAAATCTAAATGTACCTTATGAGGAATAGTGTGTTTGATAGTTTCTAAGAGATTTTTTAGGACATATTCAACATAATTCATTTTAATATAGGTTTTACTTAAACCCACCTATAAGGAATGGCTGTTGCATAGTTTCTATGAGACTATTAGGTAATGTTTAAGTAACGTTAAAATATATTTTAATTTTCAGTTTCATCTATCAAAAACAAGTGACCTGATTTGCTGAAAAAGAATACATTAATACCTCCAAGAACAAAATTTTGAGCACACAGCTATTTTGTATGCTTGTGCACAAAATAGTCCATAAAAATGTATCAAAATTTGTGAAATATTTTTATTTTTTCACTTGATGTCATTAAAATATAAGAAATGAAGAGAATATTTTTTGTTTTCATGGGGCATGAAATGAAGAACACATGTATGTATAATCTTATTTGCATATTTATAAAGTGTAATTAGTTGTTTGTTGTTTTTTTTTTTATTTAATTACTCCATGAAAACAAAAATATTCACTTCATTTCTTAAATGGCATATTAATATATAGATATTTTCAAAACCTACCCATAAGAAATAGCTATTCAATGGTATCACTTGAGAATGGTTCAGTTACCTTTAGCACTGTCCATTTATATATACATTTTATCTAAACCTACCGGTACTGATAGGGAATGGCTTAATAAAATTTTCTTAAGATTCTTCAATTCATATTCCACTTAGACTGTTATTATAGAGACTTTATCTAAACCTACCTATGAGGAATGGCTATTTAATTGTTTCACACATAAGGAATGGTTGCTTCATTGTATCAATGAGACTTTCAGTCATGTTCCACATAGTCCGTTATTATAGAGATTTTATCTGAACCTACCTATAAGGAAAGGCTGTTTCATTCTTTCAATGAGACTTTTTAATTGATGTTCCATATAGTCTGTTACAACAGAGATTTTATCTAAACTTACCTTTAAGGAAAGGCTGTTTCATTCTTTCAATAAGACTTTTTATATAGTCTGTTACAACAGAGATTTTATCTAAACTTACCTATAAGGAAAGGCTGTTTCATTGTTTCAATGAGACTTTTTTAATTCATGTTCCACAGTCTCTTACAACAGAGATTTTATCTAAACCTACCTATATGGAAAGGATGTTTCATGGTTTCAATGAGACTTCTTAATTGATGTTCCATATAGTCTGTTACAACAGAGATTTTATCTAAACCTACCTATAAGGAAAGGCTGTTTCATTCTTTCAATGAGACTTCTTAATTGATGTTCCATATAGTCTGTTACAACAGAGATTTTATCTAAACCTACCTATAAGGAAAGGCTGTTTCATTCTTTCAATGAGACTTTTTAATTGATGTTCCACATAGTCCAATACAACAGAGATTTAATCTAAACCTACCTATAAGGAAAGGCTGTTTCATTGTTTCAATGAGACTTTTTAAGTCATGTTCCACATAGTCCATCACGATATAGATTTTATCCATATTGCTTCCAACCACAATCTCCTGAAATGGAATATAACTGACCCCATTACTAGACTTACTAGGCAGCCCATACAATAAGATCAAAAGAATTGAATAGAGTTGTTGACATTAATATGAGGGTACCGTAAATTTTAAATTAATCCATAACTACACAAGAAAACATTTTGATGTGTTAGAGTATATTACTGTCTAAAACAGTGTGGTAAAAGGAAAAACAGCTTGTAGCAAGCAATTACCATTTTTATCACAATGATATATTCTATTTGTCAATTTTCATTGGGCAAAATTTAATTTGTCGTCTATAGATCATTTCAATTTTGTATGTTAATGGGTTGAGTTAGTACATAAGGGCTTGTATAAAGTGTATACAATTGGTGTGTACAATTGTGTTTTGTCAAAATAAAAATAATCAATTTTATCTTTATCTTCAGACAACAACTTTTGTGCTGCTTTCACTGCTTGGTACATTGATTGACATTCAAGATACTGACATGAACAGAATCAATAATTGTCAGTCAATGATCAGTCAGTCCTAATTCGAGCGCTCATACAAGGTAGGTGTAACTGTCACTTTAACAACAGTAATCACTAGACTTTGAGTCCAGCAAAGCTTTGTAGCTTACATATGAGAATGCATTGTGCATTACAGTCAGTCAGAGATTACGGAGACATACAGGCTCCTTATTGTTTGCAATTGATTTGTCCGAAGTTAAATGGTTTTTGAGTAAGAGAATCATTATAAGAAAGTGATGAACGGATAGACGTTGTGAAATCAACACAGCTTCCTACTTTGAAAGTGGTGTATTTACAAAGCACTGATACTGCAAGCCATGACTACAGTAATAGTAATATTTCTTATTTTTTCTTCTAGCAGTGAACATAGTAAAATAGGAAAACTGGGAAAATGAAATTTTATACTGATATAAAAAAGATATACATACATTCAGAACAGTGCTATACTCTGCAAATAGATATGAAAACAGTACTAGACAGCAAAATTCAAACCTGTCCAATGTAGAAAACACATTTAAGATAATATATTTAAAAATCCTTGTCTTCAAGGAAGGAATCATGCTGGAAAATGAATAATTGTTTGGTACAATCAATTTCTTAATTTTCCATAATGTATTCCCAAACACTTGTTGTTTAAATGTGTTAAGAAATGAAAGATAGTTGTTCCTTAAAGACGATGACAATGACAAATAACTTACCCTGACTGTTACAATGTTAGTGTGTTGAGCCTTCAATAATGTATTAATTTCTCTGAGTGAAGTGATAGGAAATCCCTCCTTCTCTTTCTCCATCTTCAACCTTTTTAAAGCCACTATCTCATCTGTTGAAAACAAAAGAAAATATTTCTACAATACAATTACAAGCAATAATGATCTAATTCTTATTTTTAGTGAGATTTAGATTTGACACATTTCAGGGAGTTCTTTTCAAATTATTCACAACTGAAACCCACTTTTTTATGACCCTAAAATATCATATTCAAGAAATTATTGTGGGATTAGAAGAAATTGTCTGAAACAAACAACTTCTTCTTTTTCCATAATATTGAAAACCCTTTTATATAGTTGTTTTTGTGGTTTTGTAATGGGTTAAAACTGTTTTAACTTGTGAAAACTCAGTTTAAATTATGAATGACATATAAACAAACTGAGCATTTATCAGCTCATGCTTAATTAAAAAAATCCTACCTTTTTACAACAACCAATAGAAAAATCTATGGAAAACATTGAGGAAATGGAGAAATTGGATGTAAGAAGTATATTTTTTTAATTTGTATCATGTTTTCCAACCCTTGAAACATTTTTTTCTTAAGCCATTCCTACACAGTGATGCCTCAATAAAACTTCGCAAAACATTGTGGAAAATGAAGAAATTGCTTGTCACAAGCAATTTCTTCATTATTCACACTGTTTTCAATACAAAAAAAGCAAAATTTTAAAGACCTCATGTACTTAAAATTGTTGTCCGCAACTTCTAAGAAATTGGACTGGCCTAAAATTTCATTGTGTTGTAATGGGCTAAAATTCATCAATTTTAATTGTTATCTGCAACTTCAACTTAAAACCAGTCTGAGATTATGGTGTCCGGTAATAGGTTAAGGATCTTAGATTTTTAACTAATTCTGTATTAAGTTACCTGTTTTCTTATCTCGAGACCTGTACACTACACCATAAGTGCCTTCTTCAATTCTGTTTAAACATTCAAATTCTTCTACATTTCTACAGCCCTGAAAAATTTATCATTTTCTGTTGATTTAATGTACATATACCACACAATTGACAAATCGCTTACTTTGCTTGCCCCGCCAACTGACTCCAACAGGAAGTTCTTCGATTTTAAACTTTGTTATCTTGCAAATTTTAAGGCTGGTAGCATGTAACAAAAATGTAGAATGGTTGGTTTGCGACCTAAATGTCAAAACTACTGCTTAAATAAGCTGTAGTTAAGCTGTTTAACTGTTTAAGTCATCAAAGCAAAAAAATGCTTTAAGTAAATGGTAGCTAATGTCCGTGTTAAAAGTATACTTCTTGTCAAAATGATGGTTTTAATTGGTCGACTTATTTTTTTCAGAAATCTTCAAATAATGATATTGTTTCAAAAGCAGCTTAAAAATATAGATATCAAAATTTTTGAAGTAGTTGAAAGACTAAACAAGCATTATGTCTATCTGAATGACAACCAGCTGCAGAATAAGTACAAGCAACACAATATCTAAAATGCTTCCCTCGCATCCGATTCCAACATAATCCTTTTTTTTAACTCTCCTTATGAAAAGACTTGAAGGAAATCATTTTAAGAGAAAGACTTTTTTTCATAAAAAAATTGTAAACTAAATAGTGTATGAGAATAGAAAATCTTGTGGATAATGAAAAAGTTATTTTTAACAAGCATTTATTCATTTTCCATTATGTTTTTCAAGGTGGTTTTTGGAGGGGCATTAAAAAATTCATGGAAATTGGTCGATGGGTTCTAGCCTTTACTGTACCTGTATAGCAGGAAAATAGGGTGGGAGATCTGGTTTCAACTCTATGGGTGAGAGCGGTGGCGTATCCTGTAAAAATCCATCCTGATCATTATGGGCATCAAGTCCTGCAGACCCTGCATCACTCTCATTCTCTGAATGGTCATCAAACTTAGATTTGGCTGAAAGAAAAAATACTCGATAAGTATGTCATTTCTCTACCCATTACCAGACATTAAGACTTTAGACTAGTCCAAATTAAAAGGAATTGCTGACAACAATTTAAATTAAATGAAATTCTAGATTTTTCAACTTTCTTGGTAGAAAATATTTTTGCAAATGAAGAAATTGCTTGTTTACCATTTGTTTTCATGGAAGGAGGGGGGAGGCATTAAAAAGCATCATTGTGTGGTATTGGCTTAGGAACCTGTTGATCAATTCCCACACAATTCCGTTTTTTGACACCCCCTCAAGTTAAGGGCTTTGGAAAACATTTTAAATAAAGTAATTGCTCGTAACAACCAATTTCCTCACAATCCACTCACTATATCTCAATCAAACTAACTTGTAAGAGGTCAATCAGGGTAGCTAACTTTGTAATTCTGACATATATGAACTTCAATTTAACCCATTCCCACACAGTTACGCTTTTGGACGCCCCTCAAGGAAAACATTTGGGGAAACATTGTATAATATGAAAAAATTGCTTGGACAGTACAAGTAATTTCTATATTTTATTTCCAGAAAGTTGAAAAAATCTAAAATTTAAAAAAATTAGAATTGTTGTCCGAAACTCCTTTCAATTTGGACAAGTCTTAAATTTTGCCGTCTGGTAATGGGTTAAGAAAACACATCCTTTCATGAACATATTGTCTGAATAAAGCAGCCTAGTATATCTGGATCATGGTATCATAAGGCCTGTCCATATTTTGCAATTTTGATTGACTGATAGCATAGCTTGGTTAGCATATTTAGGTGAAAAACCATCGTTGTGTGTATAATCTTCAAGCCATGAATGAATGCATCTGATCTCTGTTGGATCAATTATCACACAATCTTGCTTTATGGAACCCCAAAGAAATATTGACATGGAAATTTGTTGGAAAAGGAGATATTGCTTGTCAAATGACAATCTTTTTTTTTATATATATAAACATACTTTTAAATGTTGTTTACAACTTCTTTCAATTTGGACTTGTAAATATACAAATGATGTATATTTTACTCATTATCAGAAATAAAGTATCTATTCAGGGGTCTTAAATGTTGTCTAGAAATGGTTTGATAATTTGATGGTTGCAAAATACTAAGACACAAGTTTTCTGAAGATTCATTTCTACAATTACAGATTGCTGCTATCAATGAAGTAATTGATAGGCCAACCAAATCACACATTCAGACCAAAGGTGAACAATGAATGCCAACATTGGTGGACATTTATCTGAAGTACTTTTATTGGTTAGTGACTTAAATGTTGTAACTACAGCTAATTCAAGCTGTTAAGGACTTTAAGTTTTGCAAAATAAGGCCATCTAACCATTTCCTGTTTTTTTTGTGTTTTTTTTTTTTTTTCTTTTTTTTTTAAATTTTATACTGGTACAAATTGAAAGAAGTTACATATAAAAATGAAAATTATTTGCAAATTGAAATAAAATCATCCTAGGTAGAAAATATTGTGTGCTTGTTACAAACAATTTCTACTTTTTTCACAATATTTTCTCAAGTATTAAATCAAAACATAAAATCCTGGGTTTGTACAGGAAAGGGATAATATTTAACCCATTCCAACTCAATCCCTCCTTTTTACGCCCCTCTAGAAAACAGCTTTGGAAAACATTGTGGACATTGAAGAAATTGCTTGAAACAAGCAATTTCTTCAATGTCCACAATGTTTTCTACCCCAAAGCACAAAGAATGTTAGAATTTCAACAACCTATAATTGTCGTCTGCATCTTCTTTGAATTTGGGCTAGTCTAAAATTCTTTCGTGTTGGAATGGGTTAAGCAGAACTTCCTATTGAAGGTCAGAGGGCCAGGCCGGCCATCTGTTAATTACCCAAGTGTTTTTTATCATCAGATGTCTCCATCTCCTCTTCTTCTTCCTTGTGTTCCTCTTCTCCACTTGATTCTTCCGATGCACTGCTACTCTCTGTACCAGCTGTGTAAATATAAAACATGTCATGAGATAGTTATCAAACTCACAGATTGCCACAGTCCATCGAAAAATCAATCAACCAATCAAATCATTCATTAAGACTCGAATTCAACTTTGAAATCAAGCATAATAATTGAGCATATTTGTTTGATTGGGACCTCGTTACTAGAGCTTATTCAAGTGTTTAGGTTGCCAACCAACTATTTTACTTTCTGTTACTGACCACAAATTTTGCAATATAAAGATTTTTTATATACCTTGATGTGAAATCTTGGAATTTCTCAGTGTAATAAATTTTTATATCGTCACTGGAGTGACAATAACACTTTTCAGTTTCACTCTCTGTAATAAATCTTTAATCATGTATTCATCCACACTTTTTCAATAGACCTTCTCTCTATCAAATAGATTGGTTTTGATATTTTAATAAAAAGAAATAAAAAAATAAGGTAAATAATAAATAGAATAATCAACTGGTTATTCCAGATATGAAAAAAAAAATTCACTCGGATGTGTTGTTAGGCGTTAAAAAACCTCGTGCTGCACACTTGTTTTTACAACGCCCAACAATGCATCCTCGTGAAATATTTTTTCATATCTGGAATAACCAGTTGATTATCCTCTATATGCTCGGGATAAGAATTGGACACACACACTAACACACCAACCCACGGTGAATATTTCCATTTTGATGAGTATTTACACAAAATTATTCAGATTAAGTGTTGTACATCTACTCATTAGTGGAAATATAGTATCTATTTAGGTCTTAATGCACCGATTTTGTGTAGACATTGGTTCATCTTCTATATTCAATTGACAGGATTCTGTCCCCCTAATGACCTCTGACAAAGCAGTATTACTGAGAGACAAAATAGAGGATAATTGTGTATTTCAGTGTAAGATAAATTTATCTTTCATTGAGTGAACAACAAAAACTATATTTTCATGAAAATATAGCTTTTGTTGTTCATGAAATGAAAGATAAATCGATCTTACACGAAAAACAGTTACTCTAATTCTTTAATGAAAAGATTCTCAAATATAATACTTTTGGGGTAAAATTTCTAAAGATTCGTCATTTGGCAACCTGATGATATCACAAGCGTCTTTTGTCACACCTAGATGATGTTCACTACCACACAGTGACTGAATAAAGAGATAAATCTTCCATAACAGTGAGTGTATCATTTTAAGTGAAATTATAAAATGATCATCCACGAATAAATCTCGACAATCTACGAGAAAGCAGTAGAGAAAGTTCTTAGTTTACACAATATATAGTCAGGAACATGACAAAAAAGCTGATCATCAGTTGATGACCTTGAATAAGTTACAATTAAAACATTTCTAAAGTCACCAAACAAACATAAAAGCCTGTCATATATGTCACAGATTTGGGCAAATTAATTGGTTTGATTGGTAGCGCTGATCTGTTAATTTTCTGGATGACACATTATTTTTTTAACTAATTAACAGATGGCAAAATTTTAGACCAATCCAAATTGAAAGGTGTGGCAGGCGACCATTCTAAAGTTATAAAACTTTGGATTTTTTCACTTTTTGGGTAGAAAACATCGTGGGTAATGAATGTCACAAGCAATTTCTTCATTATCCACAATGTTTTTCAAAGGTTTTTTCTTAGGGGCATCTAAAGGCATCATTGAGTGGGAATGGGTTAAGTGGGTGCAATAAGATAATGAAAAGGAGATGGCAAATTCAAAACAAGAACTTTTTTTAATTTACAATGTGTAACGACATCATTGTATACATGCACGAAACAGTTTCAACTGCTTTGAAATAGAGGAGAAAAGAACTTTCTTTAGTTTACAAAGCGTAATGATATCTTTGCATGAATATACAAAACAATTTCAATTTCTTCAAAATGAAGAGAAAACTGCCATTGACAACATACCTGAACCAGAATCACTCTCCGAATCCTCACTCTCCTCCTCTTCTTCCGACGGTGACTGAGCTGTGTCGGGGAGCCCATCCTTTATGCGACTTGTGTCAGATTCTCTTTCAGGACTGTACGATTTAGACTCAGATTTTCGCACATCAGGATTTCTGTTTTCCCGACCTATGAACACCATATAATACCAATAGATTTGGAAATTGAAGAATGCTTAATGAGAAAAAACATTCATTTTAGATGCAAATTACATCGCTTGTAAAAAACAGGCCTGTATAAGATGTCAAACATTTTTTTTGGTATGGAACTATTGAAACTACAGGCAACTCAGTCTGTTCAAAGACTAAATCAATATATCATTATTACATTTAACACATACCACACAATCCTGAAAAATGATGCATTTAACCCTTTCCAATTCAATCCCTGGTTTTTACAATCCTGTGATTTCATGATTTAGATAACATTGCAGAAAAAGAAGAAATTGCTTGTAACAAGCAATTTCTTCTTTTTCCACAATATTTTCTATCCAACTGAATGATTATCTTTCAATTCAAATCCACTTCAAACTTTTGTCTGGAAAACCTCTGAATTTGGACAGGTCTAAAATTTTGAAAAACAGGAAAAAAGAAAATAACTTTGGGAAATATTAAGGGAAAAGAAGAAATTGTCTGTTTCTTTTCCAACAATGTGTTCTAGTCTTTATTATACTGATTTTTCTATTCAAATATACTTAGATTTGAGGTCTGCACTTTCTTCATTTTGGACAAGTCCGAAATTTTAATACATGGCAATGAGTTTAAGCATTCAAACTTAGCAAGATTTTGATTGTTAACCCATTACCAGAAGACAAGATTTTAGTCTGGTCTTCATTGAAAGGAGCTGCAGACGACAAATTAAACTTAATGAAATTTTAGATTTTTTCACATTTTAAATTTTCAGCAATTTCTTCATTTAACACAAAGTTTTCCCAATTTTTTTCTTTAAGGGCATCAAAAAGCATCATTGTGTGGGAATGGGTTAAACAAGCATATATATCAAGATTATGTATCAATAGTACCCATGGTGTGGTTTTGTCTACTACTATTGTATGTTCTACTTCAAACTTCAAGCAAACAGGAGGACTTTATGTATCTGAATTCTAGTATGGTTGTACAAACAACAAATGGTGTTGGGCCTGCGAGCTTTCAGCATTCAAGCATGACCTTGACCTTGATCTTAGGGCTAACAATACAAATGCTTCAGATAGCACATCTTCTTTTAGTGCAAAACAGGTATTCAAAATTATAATGAAATCTGTCTATAAATCAGTATAGTTGACCTTCAACAGTGACCTTTGATCTTGGACATATGTGAACCAATATCTCAAATGGCACACTTTCTAATGATGGACAGCAATTGTGTCAGTCTATGTTGAAATCTTTTATAATTGTAGAAATAATGATTTGGACAAAACTTTGACTTTAGCATGTGACCTTGACATTCATTCTACCATAGCTTATCTTTCAAAAGGCACATCATGAGCAAGAACAATTGTGCAAATCAATTTTGAAATTCATCAACAATTACAGAAGTTATGGTCTGGTTAAATTCGAAAAGAACTAGTCCTTTAGACTGCTACCCTTTGAATTTGGAAAAGTCTAAAATCTTGAAACACAGTAAGGGGTTAAAGCACATACTCCAGAATAGCATAGTACCAACTATGTTTTGCTCACGGCAAGCAGTTTCGATAAAAAATAAATACATTAGCAAAGTATAGTTCCTCTTTTAGATAATCAATAGGCAGTGAAAACTAAGATTAGAATGCATGTCTATGTGGGTTGATCTTAGTCTAAATTGCTTGCAAAACTAGTACTATTCTATGTTGCAAAGAAAAGACAGAATAAGAGCCAAATTCATTTTCTCATAAGCATGATATTTGAGTTCATTATCAAATTAGAAATTGCTTGTCCTACCTCTGTCTGAGGGTCTGGGACCCAGTCTAGATTTAACACTTCGTGAATCATTTCTTCGTTCTCGGCTGCGACTTCTTCCCCTAGATGTATGTTCCATTTTTGCTTTTTGTTTTCTTTGTCGTTCTGAAAGAATACAATTATTTTTAGCAAGGCACACATGTACCTCTAATCTAAAGCATTAGTTGTCTATACAATGAATATTATCTAACTTAAGTGTTTTAAATATCTTCATTCCTTTGATTTAAATGTAAGTCCGTAGAGGATTTCAATCAGCACTGCAAGGGTTAAAATTACTGAATATTACATATAACTATAAACTATAAATTTGAGCAAAGGTCAGGAGTAGATAACTCCAGCTGGATAATATTTTTTTTTTCACTAGTTTAACCCTTTGCCATCCAATTTTTTTGAGACTAGTCCAAACCGCAGGAAGTTGCAGAGGACAATTTTAGTAAATGGAATTTGAATAAATCCTTTTTTTTAGAAAACAATGTGGAAAATGAAGAAATTTCTTTTGCTTATAACAAGCAATTTCGTCATTTTCCTAAATATTTTTGACAGCTTCTTTCCAGAGGGGCATAAAAAGCGGGATTGTGTGGGAATGGGATAATAACACATTCTACATGATGTTACTTTTTACAATAGTAATATCTTCATTTACTATTTCTGTTGTATTAGTTTGTGATTTTACCATAAAACCTTAATTCAAAAATTCTGATATATAAATGTGATATTGCATTTGTTCATTCCTATTGTTTTTTCTCTAACTCCTTGATTTAAAAGAGTTATAACTCAGCAAATTCATTTTCTTATCACTAGAATGACCTGTTAGGTAAATGACACAATTTGTGAACACTTCTGTAACATACAATATAAAATTCATTTGCTGACTCTGAAGATCAATACTTAAAGAGACATTGCAACAAAAAGAAGAAATGCTTTCTAACAAGGAATCTCTTTTTTTTTCTTTCTTTTTTGTCTACTCTATATAGATTTTTTTTGTGTTTATGAATCAATTAGTCTGTGCCCACCTTCTTCCCTCTGCTTCTTCTGAATTTGTAATTTTCTCTCTTGTTCTTTCTTTCTCCTCTTTTCCTGTTCCCTTCTGTCTCTATCTTCCCTTATTCTTCTTTCTCTATTCTTCTCTCTCTCCAGTCTTTCCAGCCTTTCCCTGCAATAAACACCATTTGTTACTACATGTATATTTCTAGTAGGTTTTTTAAGCCCAATTACCAGAAAACAATTTTTTTGAAGTTTCCAAAATCAAAGAAGTTGTAGACGACAATTTAAAGTTCATCAACTTTTGAAACTCAAAGCAGTACTCTCATATTATATTTAAACTGCAAACTAGAGAAAATACAGAAACAAATCATATCATGATTAAATTTTGGGCATTAACTAATTTTGTTGCAATTTTCAGATTATTTAATAACTTGTTCAAATGCAAAGAAATATTTAAATTTCACTGTAATATTTAACATCATAGGATAATTACAACTTCTGGCACAATAATAAACCTTGTTTTGCTGATTACAACCATTTCCCGCAAAAAAATGAGAGCAGCATAGTTTAGTTCTTTTGTCATTTAAATGCTTGGATGAATTATAAAATATTTAGCTACTGTGTTTTTGTTGTTGTTTTGGGTGTGTGTTTCATCCAATCCAAGTTTGACAAGTCATAAAATTGTCCACCCTATCGTACTGTAACCAGGCATAATCTCGAAGCATACTACGCTGAAACCATCTTTTATTTCATTTGTGACTAAAATATCTGTGACATCTTTTTAACACATTACAAGTTGACAAGGCTGATCTAATCTGAAACAGGACTAGAAAGTTTTGCAGGTATAAAGTATTGGACCCACCAAGGTTGGAACAGAAGTTAATCAAAGGACTGAAAGTCCTGAGAGCTGTTTTGCTTGTTTATCAGTAACCGGGCTCAATAATGCGAGCATATTTCAATATGAGTTAGTAAAGCGTACACCTAAGAAGGAGGTGCAGATGGAGGCCCGATAAGGATGTAGTGTAGTACTGGTGTGAATTACCAGGAATCCATGGTTAGGAGCTACAGCCACCCCGATGTAACTGAAATACTATTAAAAGTTGCGTTAAACCCTATTCAATCATTCATGACCCATTACTGTTTACCGAAATCGCTATTTTGAATTAATCGCAACGTTTTCATCTTAAGTGCGTGAAAATTTGTGGTTGTGTGGTAAGAGGTTAAATGATTAAAGGTACAGAAATCAAAGCTAACATTCAATTCTTTTTTCGTTGAGCATATCATTATCACAATTGAAGTACTACATGTCCGTTCGAATTCGAGAGGTAAAAGGTGTTTTATTCAATGGGGTTAATAGTCGCTTGAATCGCGACTATAACAGGGTTGTACCTAGTTACATATACTGTGTATACGGGGTGTAAGTTTGCTCAGCCCTGCCAGGTCAAAACACTTACAGACAGTTTACATGTATTCGCTAACTCCACTAACCACTGGCCTAGATTCTATCTTGAAACACGAGGAAATTATGTCTCTCATTTTGACAATCCATTAGACAATTTACCATGGATATATTAAGTCAAAGTTTTAAACCATTTTCCTGGATATTCATGACTAAAAGAAGCTGTTGGCATTCACCAAGTAAGTTATTTTCTTCATCAGCAATGAAACAAGATGGAGGCGATCACATAGATTTTCACTTCACGTTTATGAGCATGCGAGGAAATGAGCGGAAATGCATAAGAACTTGTTTCCGGTTGATCGATATGAAATACCGTTTTTTCCTAAAAAAACGCTTAAAAGTATCAAGAGAACGGTCTTAAGGATCCATTTAAATTCCATGACAAGAAACAGTCATTTGATTTAAAGCTTTGTAAATCATTTTAAATCATTATAAACAGAGATTTTGTAATTCTGTAATATTTCTGTGAAAGATTGTCACTATATCAATCATTGACAACAATTAGTTTGGACATTATGTCACATCTGGATATAGGTGGACTAACAACTGCAAACTTAAAAATAACAAAATATAACCTTTCAAAACTTATCTTAGTACAGAATAGTTGGATACCGATCATTTAGTACTGAGAATATAAATCAATGTTCCTTGTTTGTTGGCTATTTGAATCCAGTAAAAGTGTCATTTGATAGTTTTCAAGAATGCTTTGCGTAATGTTTTGGTCAAAAAAGTATCATGGAAAAAGTAGGTCCAATTGACTGATCTATTCTTAGAATCGACATTCCTTTTAAGTTAGTCTAATATTAATTTGTCCGCAACTTATGAGTCAAAAACATCTGTCAAACTAATCAATGCATCCAAATTTGTACAAACCTTTCAAGTCTTGACTTCTCCCTTTTTTCTTGTTCCCGAATAAGCTTCTCTTTCAGTTCCCGTTCTCTGTCTAAGCTACTCCTTTTCCTATCATATGTTTTTGCATCCTGTGAGTATCTATCTGGAACACCTGCAGCACAACAACGTTGTCTGTTTTTTCTTTATTCATTCCAATAATACATTGAATAGTTTAAGTGTACCTAACCACACATCCCAACATCAATTGACCAATAGTGGTTGTCAATCAAGTAATCAACCAACCAATCAAATCATTTATTCAGCCCGGGCCTGAGCTTTCAACTCCTACATTAGCTGCCATTTGTGTTTAGGCCTTAAATGTCGTAACCACAGCTTATTCAAGCTGTAGTTACAACGTTTAGGACGCCAACCGACTATTCTACTTTTCGTTATTCCCGTCAGAGTTGGTGGTCGTGGCAAGCGAAGAAAGTGGTCGGGCCAGCAATTGGTCAATTCTTAACCAGTTCAAATGGAGTTGAATATAGCTGAAGCACCTAACTATGGATTCCTGGCAATTCTCTCATTAGTATTACCCTGCTCATCCCACCTAGGTATACGATTATCCACTGGTTGTGGACAATTGTCGGAAAGGGTGCTTGCCGCAACTAGGTACCATACCTGGACCTCTTGACTGAGAGTCAGAAGTACTAAGACCATATCAAACAAGTTAACCTGTAACCACACAATAACGCTTTTGGATGCCCCTCAAAATAATAACTGCGAAAACATTACATGAAAAGAAGAAATTGCTTACAACAAGCAATTTGTTAATTTTCCACAATGTTTTCTATCTAGAAAGTTGCAGAAATTTAGAATTTCATAAACTTTAAATCCTCAGACCAATCTAAGAATTTGTTATGGGTTAAGGCATGGTATGAAATATATGCTACAGAATGATCATCCCTTAGGTGTATATTATTTCAGCTGACAATTAGTGAGAGACTGTTGCATTGACATTTGTATAGATAAGTTCTAAATTGATGAAATAATATTCATGATTGAAGTTAGTGATGACAAAGATAAATATGAGCATTGTAGACTTTGCAAAATGACACAAGACAATTGACCGATTGCAGCTAATTAACAAAACAATCGACTAATCAAATCATTTATTTATTTATGAAGTTTTTAATCTGGCATTGGCTGCCATTTATGTGAAGAATTTTGTTGATTTGGCAGCTTGAAAAGAAGTAACTAAAGCTTCTTAAAACTGTAACTACAACATTTACGTCACCAACTATTATACTTTTATGTTACATGCTACAGGCACTAATTTTGCAAAAAGACTTTTTGAAATCAAGTGGAACTTCATGTGGGAGTCAAAGGGCTGGGCCATTGGAGTAAGTGGGTGCAGCCAGCAGTTGATCAATTGATGGATAGCTGCCTCCAACTATGAGGTTTGTCCGATATCTATAAATATCAGTCTGCAAGATAAATAGTTGGAATCATAAAAAAGTTACTAAACAATACTGAAGTCGTCCATCAATGAAAATGTATCAAATAAATATTGAAGGTCAACATTTCCTTTCTTGTCTAAATGAATGATTTGATTGGCCAATAGTTTGACGGCAGTTATCTATCAATTGACTTAATTCAACAAGGTATTGGTTAAGGTAAATTCCAAGATTAAGGGTTCATAGGTTCTTTTTCACTTGAGTCCTGGGGCAACAAAATTCAAATTTGCTTACCTCTACCCCTTTCCTCCCTATGTTCTCTCGGAGCCTCTCGTTCTCTGGGTCTTACTTCCCTGTGACGATCTTTGTCTTCATCTCTGTGCTTCGTCTTTGTTTTATCCTTCTTTTTTTCTTCTTTTCGTTTGTGTTTATGCTTGTCTTTTTTCTTCACCGGTACAGGTGGCGGTTTGATATCAAGCTGGTCTTCCTCTGTGTAATCCCTGGTAATAAATATGACTGACCAAGTGAAAGGGGACCTCCAAGGTTCACCGTTAAACCCAAACAATGACGCTTTTTAATGCCCCTCAAGAAAAGAGCTTGATTAAAAAAAGTGTGGTAAATGAAGAAATTGCTTATAACAAGCATTTCTTCATTTCTCATTTCTTCATTTCTCACAACTTTTCCTACCCAAAAAGGACATCAAATTTAAATTTTTATCAAATTGAAATTGCGGTCTGCAAATTCTTTCAAATTTGAACAGTCTAAAATTTGTCATTTTGGATTGGGTCAAACAAATATTACATACAGTATTTCCAGAATAAACACCTAGTAATGTAGAAACACCATTCTTGATTCAGAATGAAAAGCTTTGAGCCTGGTCTTCTGTGACTTGTAGAGAAAGTATTTTTATTCACCTTTTGTTTGACATGTCACAAATCAAATTTTAAAATCATTTCAACAACATTAAGTTATTTTTGAAAATCATTTAGGCATCAGATGAATTTCTCAACAAGAATTGATGTTTCTAAAAATGTAAGATAAGTTGGACCTTTTTTCAAACGAATATTTTGCAGTTGACATCCACTATGGCACTAATTTAGGGAATGATGTTTTCATGAATTAAATATAAACTGAATCATATTTGCCAAAGCCTGCAAATATATGTAGTTTATATATCTATATCTAAAGCCTGACAAATAGTTACAGGGAAGAATTTCAAACTATTTTTTATTTCAAAAAAGTCAAGTCATGTAAGATTCATTGTCATGCTCACACCGGAATATTCCTGTTTTGGCAGGAGATATAGACAAAGATCAGCCTGCAGTCTGATCTTGGTCCATACCTCCTGCTTGTCCCCTTTCAGCAAGAGTTGTTTCAATAATCAATTTTCAAAAGAAATATTGACCCTCATTTAGACCTTCCTGGAATCCAGTGGTATCTGCCCTTTGATTTTAAAGCAATTCTGTATAGAATTTTTAATTCAGCATAACCGGAGTTAAAACCAAATAACACAGCCTTATAGAGCTTGTAGTGCTTTTATCACCATCTTGAGTGTATGTTTACATAAGCAAGAGCACCGCACACGGATACAAATGCTTGGCTGTTTAAGTGGTTGACAGTATGTAAATTGTCCAAAAAGGGGCATAATTTGCTCAAAAACGAATTTAGAGTTACCCCCCTCACTGGTATAGATTGCTCTTTTGATCATAGTGAACATATATTCCAAGTTTCAAGTGAAAGTGTTCAGTAAAATAATTTCTTCATTTTATACAATCAGGGCCTTCCCTGAGTTGATTTTTCTTTTCGCCATCACTTTCACCAAATTTGAAAAAACTGGAGCCACAATTTGTTGCCAAGAAGCCAAATGAGAAGCCAAATATTTTGCCCAGTTCTATGCTGCTGAAATCTGCTGGGCTAGGAGACTTTTGACTGCAATCCCCCCCCCCCAAAATAAACACAACACTTTATTACTTAATGTGTGATCCATATTGTGCATTTGAATTCAATCATAGACCTCCATAACTTTTCAAGCAACTGTTTCTTATCTGAGCACTATCAAAATATAGAATTAATCAGATTTATAAATTGAAGTGGTGATTAAATGATGTGAATAGTTGGTTGTAAATTTTATTTTCCAAAACATTTTTCCAAAATTGTGTTTTTTGAAACCCAAGATTTCCTTTAATCAGCATGCCCACTAGGTTTTCATTTTGGGGATACATGTACCCCTTAGGTTTTGAAATGGGGGTACAAAGAAAAATCAGAGGGTACAGTGTACCCTTTACTTTCAGAGTTAAGGGTACACCATACGGCATACGAATCTAAACCCTTTACCGAATGACAATGTTAAAGTTATATCTACTTTTTACTAACCAGTAAATAAGTATCACACGTCATCTGCCAGTTTCAAATAAATTTAGAGCAAAGGAAAGCAAATCCGATTTTTGACAATTCACTTTTTCTTAGGTATTGGATTTTGGAAGGGCTGAATGGGATATGAGAGTGATGGCTAAACAACTATAACAGGTAAATTATGAGGGCAAGGAAGGCAGACCATACCAGGCATGTCAGCTCATTGTTAGCTCAAACTCTGGTATTGAAACAAGTCTGGTACAAAAATTAACTTTGGACTTATTTCAAATCAACCTGGTCAGGCCATCAAGATCCGCATTATACAAACTTTTCCAACTGCTGGTTCCCCTATTCTCTATGTAGAAAATAGACCGGTACCGCCGTTGACTTAAACAAAGCCGACAGGTAGATCCCAAGCGACCGCATCACAAGATTGGCTGATGGGCATTTAATGACGTATACCCAAACATCGAATCTGTTCGGGTGATGGATTGTTTCTAAACAATATGGCGGAAGCGCGACGCGGACTTCCCCATATATTTTACATGAAAAGGATGACATTCCGAAGTTTTCCTCGCACACAATTTCGATTGTTGATGTGAGAAATGTTTTAACATTAAAACTGACTACTTTAAAACTACAAAAGAAAGATTTTTGTCGTGTTGGATGGAAATCCCCCGGTGTGTCCAAATTTTTCAACAAAATTTGCTTCGCATGCGTAAGCCTCGTTTTCGGTTATAGTAAGGAATAAACCCTTACGGGCCAGGCTTTCTGTTTATGCACCTGTCAGCTTTATTAAAGTCGACAATGGCACCAGTCTAGGTAGAAACCAGGCCAGAAAGAAGCGATGGTTCCCGTCGAATGAAAGGGAAATCACTTGCTCCCGATACGATTTTTGTCTACTTTGGTTGCAATCCTTTGGATTTTTAGGGGAAAATATGCACATAGAGTTTCTCTTTTTGTACGCTAATAATTTTAAATGCACATGCACGTAATGGCATTTTTGTTTCTACGTTCATTTATTTTTCTGTACGTTCATGCACGTCTTGGTGAAAGATTTGTGAACCGACGTATTTGTACGTGAATTACGTACTGCAGTACGTGAATGGGCACCCTGTTTAATGGAGATCAGTCATTGCGTTTTGCTGTCAACAATTTACCCTCAAATATTTCTCTGCTGATGGAAAATCAATGCCAACTTCACAAAAATGTTGGGTCTGACTTTCTACTCTACAGAAGCATAGGGTTGTGACATACATCAAAGAGACCTACAAGACAGACTTGAGTTACACAATTTCCCTGAGTAGAAAGTATACACAGATTTGTGAATAAAAATCTGTCATTTGAAAGTTGAAAAACTGTAAAATTTCATAAACTTTACATTGTTGTCATTTCAATTTAGACCAGTCTAAAATATTGCCGTTTGGTAAGGCAAATTGTCTCCTTGAAGTTTTGCCAGAAAATAATGAGACTTACATGTCCTGCTCACTGTCATTTTGATCGTCATCCTCTTGGTGTTCCTCATCTTCTTCTGAGTAGTCTGCCTTGATCGTGATCTCAGGACTGCTCGAACCAAGTTCACCTTGCTCATATGGACTTTTGCTTGATGATACAAGGGTTACTGAAATGAAATAACTGGTTTATTAAATTTCATGTAACTATAACCAAAATTCCTAAAGGGTCACAAGGCACCTTTCAAGATAAATTTCATGTCAAAGTTTAGAATAGAACTGGACAAAATTTTACTAAAGGATAAATCAAATATCTATAAGTTATATAAAAACTATGTGTAAAAACTATTTCATCAGAAGAAAAACATTTTTTGATTGGTACTGAACCCCAGCTTCCTTACTTACATGCCAAAGTAAAGGAACAGCTTTTAATATTCTAGACTTAGTTTAATTTGAGGCTCATATCATTTATCATTACACCCTAGACTAGTCCCGGGGTAGATTGGGCTATTAGATATGAGCTGTTTTCATTGAGTAACACAATATTGTATAGTAAACTAGTAACAATGGATAAATAAAGTTATTTTCATCCTAAATTTGATAGAATATACATCTGAATTATGACTTATAATGTGTATGTGTATTTCTGTTTATTTATCGTCACTACCGTAGCACATGCCCATACGAGCGACACCCCCAGAAGACGGGTGCGCCAGAAGACAGTTAGTTGTTATGGGGAATAGTGCATGGATACAGGACAAAACTGCTGAGAGCTCCGCCTGGTTCTTTAACATGCTTAGTAGATACCCGTGGTCTTGTGGTTTGAAGTAAAGTGCTCTATCAACTGAGCTAATCGGGCTGACAGACATATAATACGAACTTTTTGCCTTACAAAACAAAAACGAAAACCAATAACATGTCTTTGTACAACACACTTGCGAAGCTGATACTTAAAATACAACAAAAACTAGATATACCTTTTCTTTTACTCATTTGAATTCTTGAACTTTTAATTTTGTCAAATCTGAAATTTGCTTGATAATATAATTTAAAATAAATGTTGTTTATTTCTTAGTTTAGTCGAACTTGATTACTAATAATTTATATTTAATGTAACTATATAGAATTATATAAAAAAAAACAACGACATTTCTTTACATTTGAATCAAAGCAGCAAACTATTACTATGATTTCCTTTCGTTTTAATATTTTTCATTTCTGTATGGAAAGTTTTTCCAATCTATTTAACCCATTTATATTCACGACTGTCAGTTGCATTCAAGCATGGTACAAACAAGTAAGCCAATTAGAAGTTAGACTGTACATTCAAATATCCTTTATAGACTCGAACTTTATTGTTTGATATGCCCTTCGTTTGAATCCTAGATCGTTAAACCGGTCCCAATATCGATTTCAATTTGTCATATTGGCTTTCAAACCGGCCAAAAAGTATCAACGGAAATGATTGATAGTGATTTTCTGGAACATGACTACATGTAAATGATTTTCAATTCGGACACGGTAAATCGAAGAAATAAAAAATCACGTATTAAATATTGATTTAAATAAACTATATCACCAGAAAACAAAATTTCAGACTTCTCCAAACTCAAAGCAGATGCAGATGACATTCCCAATTGTCATAGGCAATGCTTGTCTTTTTTATTTGTAGTGTTTTCATTGTCAGTTGCTGTCCTGGGTATTATCAGTCGGTATGTCGTCGATAGTGTCTTCAACGGTACGCTTGTTTTTATAACTGACCAATCGTAGCTGTCGTTCATAATTTGAAAAAAAGGTCAATAAAATTGCTTTTATTGACCGGAAATGAAATTTGAACTCCGACATTTGCCGACTTTTTGAGAAGCATATAAGCTGATTTGGCTGCATTTAAAAAGAGTCGTACCTATTACCTATTGAAGCTGTGATTTCGACGTTGAGGTCGCCAACCAACAATTTTTTATTCTATTTGTTACACATCTCTGGCCAGCAAGAATGAAAAATAACGCCGTTTTATACCGAAGCGGAATTTTCTGTTAGAGTCACTGGATGTGGCCAGCGTCAATCAATCGGCAGGACCAAAGATTAGCCAATCTTCTCATATTCCAACCTTGTTTTTTCGTTTCGAACAAGGCCGGGAAAGATGTGGATACAGCTATTCAGCACAACCTTATTGTAAATATTATTCATGTTGTATTTACACTGAACCTTTACACAATAATTCAAATGCGCTCACGAGCGCCAGCAAAATTGTTACTACAGCTTATTAAAGATGTGACTGCTATTTGTTATCACCCACCAACATATTACAGACGTAATGCCGTATTAGCCAAATTTGCCACCATTTTATTTGTTTTACCGGGAATATCTTTTTTCATTTATATAATTGTGTAAATTGTCCTATTTGTACCTTGTTGTACCTGGACGAAATAAAAGATATGTTCTGCCCTATTCTGTTCAGTTGTTAACGTCTGAAAGTAATATAGAAACACTTCATTGATATGAACAAAAATCTTACATTGTTTACTGGATGGATTTGGATGGAAGTGTGTTTCAGAATGTATGAAACCTATTATTGAGCTGTCCCAAGCCTGAAACATCTTCGACTGCATATTACGATACGTCTTCCTTTAAATGCGTTGGTTAAACAGTTCGGTCTCCACATGTACGTTATTATCTATTAAGTCCGATTCTCTGTGTAGTAGCTGGATAAGGCTGTAGAAAAATGGCGCTTTCCCTGCCTTAGTATTCAGTCGTCTGTCCAAATCTATATGATAAAAAAATGTTATTTTCAAACCAAACCATCAAAAACCTGATATTACCATGCTTATAAGTATAAATAAAACAATATGCCGACCTTCTACATTATTGTTTGTGCGGATCGTTTGTCAGAATACACCCGATGCCGTCAATGGACACGTGATCGAAGAAATCCAGGTACGTCCCACGTAGTCGAAGAGAGGTCTAAATCCGTCTGTGGCGCGGAATTGCTCCATGGTTATGGTAGCCTCGTTGATGTATTCAACAAACAGAATATCATCCGGATAAGTAAACAGGTTCCTTTAACCTTAATATATTCTATACACAGAACAAGACTCTACAGAAGGAAACAAGGACAATTTATTGAGTAATCGAAACCATATGTGTTAACGATGGCATGAACATTAATGTTATATGAATATTTTCTAATAGGTAACAAAAAATCGTATTGTATGATTATACAATATTTTGCAATACCTAACGAATAGCAAGAAGACAAAATTAAGACATTTATAACCTTAAATGATGCAAGGTCATCATATGATAGGATCTGATGTAAGATTTTCCTGACCGTTTCTCGACACTGCCCGCCCCGTTTGTCTGTGGAGTTGTCTTTCGGGTTGCCTTCCAGAACGTAGCCTAGTGGTCGGATACAAGTTCGTCGAATGTGAAATCAGCTAATGCCTTGGTTGCTTATCAAAAGAAGCACAGTTTTTATACTTTTTTCCATCAACATAATATAAGCATTGTTTTCAAATTACGTTTATATAATGATGCGACATTCATTTAGATACTGATCATGTTCAAATAATTATTTTTATCATTTACGTAAAAATATAAAATCTATTCAACATGAAGATTATTTGAAATAACGTTTACATCTAAAACATCTTCGTAATCATCGGACTTCTTTCTAGACATCTATACATACACTAATGAAAGCTATTTAGTGACTTCGGCTCGACGAACGAAGGCACGTACTTTTAGGATCATCTTTAATGGGTCTCTCATACACTGTAAAAATGAAACTAATTTCATCTATCTAGCTTAGATATTTTGCTTGTAGCTGCAGTAGACCCCTTAAAGGTTTATTTTGCTGTAGTAGACCCCTATAAGGTTTTTTGAATTTTGACCCCCGGGGTCATACTGGCCCCTCGCCGAGGTGTTATTAGTGCTGCCCTATGGTATCCAGAGTTTTCAGTCTTTCTGGATATTTTCATTTTTTTAAATATAGGTATAATTTGTTCATTGTTTGTTTCTTTGTGTGTTATCAACTTTGCTAAAGCATGTGGCTAAATGTGGCTTTAAGCTTTATAGTCGCTCTCGAACAATCACAACCCATATGTTTTCACGTCCCCGAAAGAGAGGCAGCGACTTAAACCCACTGTTGCCCAATTCCACAGCTGGATAGGTTGAGGTTGGCTATTAAGTATCTTTCCTATGAACTAAATGTGGCTACCGTACTTCAGATGTGGCCTCACTGGAAACACACTTCTGTCCAAGTTACTGAATCTTTTCATCACATGTCTTTCTATTCTTTCGAGTTCATGGGGTTTCAAAATGACAAAATTGATTATCTTCAGTAATGGTCTTTTCAAATAGTGTATACGATGCACGTGTTCACATTTTTCAAAGTTGACAGATAACGGCCACTTTTTTTTTAACTAATTTTCTTGTTTATGTAAGTCTTCTTGAAGGACTTTTTGCCTACTTTTATTGTTAATAGTTGAACACCTCTCAATCGTCAATTTTGAGTCTCTTTTTAATTATCGCGGAAATATATATTGTAAAAAAGCAATGGGCCAAGGATATAACATTATGGGATTCAACGTGTTACTATCGTAGGTTTGGATATTTTACCATCTAGAATTACTCGTTGTTCCCGATCAATTGCAAAGTATCTTTGATGTGAAATATTGGCAAAGACTCTTTGGAAATCTATATAAATCTCTTTTAGTGTATTCCCTTTGTCTAGTTCAATGGTCTAGTCATTTGTGGTTTCATATACATGTAAATGAGATACTCATTATTTTCCCTCCCTGACTTAATGAAGGTCGTCAAGGTTGAAGTAATTCTCCTCCTATTTGACAATTTCGTCTCTTTTATAATTTCCGTGGTTCTCCATGGTAAAGATGCGAGACTGATTGGTCTATAACTTTTCATATCCCTTTCTTTAGACTCTTTTTAGCTCTCCTGAGCACGAAGAGCTCTGGGTGAGCTATTGTGTTCGGTTATCATCCGGCGTCCGGCAATCTGTCCGTCCGTCCGCCCGTTCAGAATTACAATAAAAATAATAATAAAAAAAGATAATCCTCTCCTCCTAAACTAACCATGGAATTTCAACGAAACTTCACAGAAATGACCTATATGTTATGCTCTTTCAAAATACTTTAAAGAATTGAAATCCATGAAGAATTCTGGTTGCCATAGCAACGGAGTAAAAAAACTTAAAAACCTTCTCCTCCTAAGCCGTAAGGCCTAGAGCTTTTATATATTTGGTACAAATCATCATCTATTGATCCTCTACCAAAATACTTAGAATTACTGTATCCCGAAAATTAGCCCATTTCTGTGCGATCCCTGATTTTACATAGAAATAAAGAAGGAAAAATTTAAAAAATTCTTCTCCCAAACCATAAGCTTTGATAACTGGTATACATCATAATCTAATGACCCTCTACAAAACAACATAGAAAAATTACCGTAATCTGAAAATTAGCCCTTTTCTTTGTGATCCCTGATTTTACATAGAAATAGAGAAGGGAAACTTTATATAATCTTCTCCCAAACTATTAGGCATAGAGCTTAGATATTTTGTATAATTAATCATCTAATGACCCTCTACCAAAATGCTTCAAAGAAATACCGCATTCTGAAAATTAGCCCTTTTCTGTGCGATCCCTGATTTTACATAAAAAGGGAAATCTTTAAAATTCTTCTTCTCCCAAACCATAAAGCCTAGAGCTTTTATATTTAGTAAATCATCTACCAAAACA
Organism: Fragum fragum; assembly: GCA_946902895.1. Lineage (NCBI taxonomy): Eukaryota > Metazoa > Mollusca > Bivalvia > Cardiida > Cardiidae > Fragum > Fragum fragum. Next base: position 32,487,634 of record OX336378.1, on the reverse strand, counting down.
CTTCATAGAATTAACGTTTTCTGAAAATTAGCTCTTTTCTTTGTTGTCCTTGATTTTACATAGAAATAAAGAAGGAAATCTTTAAAAATCTTCTTCTCCTAAACCTCAAGGCCAAGGGCTTTTATATTTGGTGTGTAATAATACCTATTGACCCTGTACTAAAATACTTAATAGAATTACCGTATTCTGAAAATAAGCCCTTTTCTGTGCATTCCCAGAAAAGAATAAAGAAGGATATCGTACATTGTACTAAAAATATCTATCGGTTTATAATAAAAAGTAATATTGTGCTGAAAGCTGTTGCAGCCGATATCAGATATCTGGTAGCACCTGGCACGTTCGTTGGCAACAATTTTTACAACTTCTTGCTGCATTCACAAGTAGGATAAACACTAGTCCAGTATTAGATACACTTGCTTTACCTTCTTTCTTGGTATGTCCCTCCGCTGTATAGCCTGTAGACTTGCTCATGCGCACTTACAAAATGATAATTTAGACTTTGTGAACTAAACTGAAAGTAACATAAATTAAATTAGAAGATTGCAGTACGAATGAAAAACAGGTTGGCAAAATTTCTTGTAACAAAAATTACACCCTTTTTGTATTCATACACTGGTCATGGAGATCCAAAATCAGTCTTCCATAATCAAGCACCTTAGCAACATCCAAGGATCAATGTCACATTTGCGGCATTGGTGAAACAGACTTAAAATGTATTTTGAGTTATTTCCCATCCATCTATCCAAATTTCTAAAAGCATCTACCTGGCAAGAGCATTTGCAAAAAAAAAAAAAAAAAAAATAAATAAAATAAAATAAAAAATAAATAAATAAATAAATAAAAAAAATACATGAACCCCCAAAATATTTGTATGGAATGAGAAAAAATAGTATAAACCGGGTAATGCAAGAGTTTTAAGGGACAATTTGTATTTCTTTGATAAATTTTCATACACTTACATAGATTAATGTTGATTTCTTACAATTTGCACATTGTTTTTTATACAGAAATTAACTGCCAGTGGACAGAAATCGAATATGGGAGACTGCTACAATACGAGAAACTCTCTAGAGAGATAGACTTAGGACCTGCTTGAAAATGAAACATCAATGTAAGCACTAAGATGCATAAACAAAAATTTAAAAACATATTTTTTTTTTCAGTACTTAAATGAGATTATATACGGTTGAATGGTGTAGTTATTAATGTTCCCGTTAGAACATTATCATTGCGTATATTTTGGAATTTTCACGGAAAAGCGATTTTTATGAGTCACTTTTTGTGGAAGAGAGAAAAATTAAAAAGAAAAGATTGACTTATGGTTATTTACTTTTCCTGACAAATATGTCGTCCCGGAGGTTTGTATCTAAATTTTTGTTTTTTAAGTTCCTTTTATTTAAAGAGTTTTAGTGTATCATTTTATAGTGTTTATCACCAAGCACTGACATGGGCGGAGTATGCTAGCACTACAGTATACGGTCCATCCTGTCTAATTGTATCGATACACAGCATTATCCTTATGGCAAGTCTAGGTATTATTGTTTGTATCATCTAACTACAGCCAGCTATCCTGGTGTTCAATACAGGAACACACAGAAAACGGTAGGTTAGAGAAAAGACAGAATCAGGTATGTATCTCAATTAAGTCCTGAAGTCTATACAATACTGGATGTCAGCATGCCCATTAAGTGAGAAATATATATATATATATGGGAGGAAAATTATTCAAGCTGAACTTAGTTAAAAGAACTATTTATTATCAAACATATGTTTCTATTTACTTCTTACTCTAGAATTTCTTTTTAAAATATACCCTTAAAATTTATGAGAAATTAAGACAAATTTTGCAGTAAATGCTTTGGTGGAGTTAACTGTAGATGGCACTATTCAAAGCAGTTAGATATGGATAACAAAATTGCCAAGGAAATGGTTTGCAATAATGGCTTGCCTGTCAATAACCTATCAATACAAAATTGTTGATATATTTAAATCAAGGTACATAGCTTGATTCCGGTCTCCCTAAAAAGCGTCGAGAAACGCCGGGAACTGCCGGGAAGCGCCGAGAGATCTAAATCGGCGTCGAGAGCCGTCGAGAGATCAAATTCAGCGTCGAGAGACCTGGAGAAGCGCCGAGAAACACAAACTAATGTCTAGAAACGATTAATTATGATAAGTTTGCCTTATTTAAGGACATATTATATTTCTATATCCGTTTGTTTTTTTGTCGATTGTTTTTGTTTGATGACGGTGATTGCATTAGAGTGAGTGTTTCTTAAAGACCTAGTTTAAGGAATGTTGTGCATGTTGAACCCCTACTGATAAGCTAACTGCCTTATCTGTAAATCACACCAGGGGGTTAATCATCTTGTATATTCCATTGATGACCATGGTCAAAATTTGTCAATATTATGCAATAGCTGCACCTTAGCTTTATGCTGATGAAAATTTGATAGAAAACACAGTAAAGTAATTCATAATCCCATGTTGTATATTGTATACCTGAGTGAAATAAAAAATTTGATTGATTGATATTAATTGAAAAAGAGTTAAGTTTGATGTCAATATCCAATTCACACCTTCTTTAATGAGATCGGTTAATGGAGTGTGCTACTAATCGGCGATTTTCACACTTATTTTGACAAGATCTCATAATTCAGTTTCCCGACAATCAGATATTCACAGTCCCATAAAAAGAAACAAAAATACTTAATTCTAAAAATCATACTTCTCTGAATTTTGTAATTCAAATGCAAATAACGGTCTCTGATACAGGTTTCTAGATGCTAAGGTAGGCCCTCCGAGCTCCGAGCCAGATCTCTCAGCGCTTCTACACAGCCTCAAAAAATATACCAAATAGGATCAATTTTAAATCACATATGAAATTCGAATGTTAATTATGATCTCTAATACATAAATGTCTACTCCAAGACGCTTCATTAGATCTCTCGATGCCGATTTAGATCTCTCTGCGCTTCCCGGCAGTTCCCGGCGTTTCTCGACGCTTTTTAGGGAGACCCCTTGATTCTGTTCTTTCCCTAACCTAACAAGTATTAATCATAAAATATTACACTAGCACAAGATCCTTCCTAACAGCCAACATGTATTAAGTTTTGATAAAATATGCCAAGTTTGATCTTATCCTACTCCATTTTTAAAAGCCATTCAACAGAGTCCCTCTTGAGTGCATGTTAATGATGTTGAAAGATAATCACAGTCGTATGAAATATCAGCGGATTCTAATGCACAAGATGTCTGAATACCTCAATTAGAACCCAAATATTATAGCCTTATGCAGGGTTTTAACGAACGCAGAAAACCTGCGTCTCGTATGCAGAATCATGATAGCAGGACTCACAAAATTGGTAGACATGCGTCCCCGGGGACGCAGTTTCAAAATCAAAATATGGATTAGTGATAACAGATTTCTGATAATTTTCAAATGACGATGTTTACACCAGGTGGTACAAATGTCTTAACTCTACGTCAAATACCAATACTGTACAGTATTAAGGCTTGCGTAACGTGCCGATCCTCACAACTTATCGGACAATGCGAAGAATGAAAAACACCATGTACGCCGAATAGCTGTTGGAGTAACTCCAGTCCGCGACGTTTACTGACGATTATTTATTAAAGTGAACCCCTTAACTGTATTGTTTTCTTTTATTAAATTCAAGACAGATAATTTTTGTCATGATTTATCAAGTCAGATATCCAAATGCAACTTCAAAAAACGATCTTTTCAATTTTTTATTTATAATTTGATAAGTAAAAAGTAACAGGAGGGTAACAACTTTTTACATTCTCCGACAGCCAATCAAATTGCGAGAAACTGTTTACAGTGGATACAATGGTCTTGATGAATATCCCTGCCTTTCATTTACAAAATAATGCACAATCTCTATCTTAAATTTTGAAGTTGATTGCTTAAGAAAAATATTTCTGTAATAGGGTAATTATTCATTTAACTGCTCCAGAGATTTGCTTTTTTGTTTATTTTGCCCGAGGCAAAGAAATCTCGTTTAGTCCATATTTGCGGTGATGACGTGATTTTAATTCTTCGTCTGCAGCAGGAAATAACAAAATGTCACAGCAAAGAGACCTTCGGCCCTTCTTCAATAAAGGTTTTAAAAAACCTGTAGACCCTGAACAGAGCCCATCAACATCACTAACAGTACATGTATTTTAATTGATGATACTCTAGTTATACTTATTAATCTATTTTTCCAAACCAATGAGGGACCCTCAAAACTTAATCAGAGACTCCCTAAACCAAACATGTTGAGTCCCAGGGACCCCAAAAATTTAAGATGAAACTAAATCCTTGCCTTATGCATCATTTGATCCTCCCATCCTGGACAGCCAGGGCATCAATTCATTGTAAAACTGTCAACACAGTCCACTCAAAAATTGATAATCAGGCTCAATCTTGTCAGCGTGTGTTCATACTAGGAGACTTATCTCGGATGAGTCAGTGTGTAATCTAGCTTCTCTTGTCTGGGGTCCTTTGGACAGTGGCCTTTCATTGAGGGAGCCATTTCTAAAAACCTTGGGCCCTTACAAGGGATCTAAAGGTTTGATGTTTATTGCTCTACTAACTGAGCTACCAGTTAGCATACTGACCCACAAACATGTTTGTGAAAGGAGCAGTTTCAGATAGATTACCAATTTTCAGTTGAGTCCCACAAAATTTAGTAATGACATTCTGGAATCTTGGATAACAATTGAATCTATTGAAGTAATAACAAAAAATAAGAGAGATTGCAACATTTTAAAAAATGATCTGAATCAGATTGTAGCCTTGGAGAGGAAATTTGGAATGGCCTTTCAACTTGATAAGTGTAATGCCATCAGAAAAAATTCAGTTACTAGAAACTAAAATTTGTAGGGACATATTCTGACACATTCTTGCATTTAAGCCATTTGCACACAATCCAGCCTTTTAGGCTTCTCAAGAAAAGACAAGGAAAACTATGTCAAAAGGGTTTAATTAATAAAAGTATGTATACTCTTACTAAAAGTCAATGAAATACCCTCTAGTAAAATTGAGTCCAAACACAGTCTGCAGAAATATCTCCATGACAACTGATGAACATTTACATAGGACATACCATTTTGTAGCCAATTTGCTACCCAAGCCATTGCTCGATCTTAAACAAAGCCATCGATTGAGAATGTGCCAGGCCAAAATCAAGTAGGCTGGTGAACAACAAACTAGACTTTGTGAAATATAACTGTTTTGTCAATTTTTGTAAATTATAGAATGGGTCAGTCCCACCAAAGGGTGGATAATTCTTAAACCTAAGTGGGAAGAGCAGCTGCAGGCTTTGAAAGAATGTATTGGTATTACTGATTTGAGAAATACTAGGAATCAATGCTTATGTGCTCCAGCCGTTGAGATATGACTGAAATAATGTTAAAAGTGGAGTTAAACCCCATTCAAATAAGCAAAAAGGGCCAGTATTCATGAGAAGCTCCAAGTGTACAGAGTAGAGCATCAAAATGCATATCATTCTGACTTGCATATTTAATACATGTTTGACACAAGGAATTCTCGTTCATCAATTGACAGGGCATATGTTGTTCATTGAAACATTGAAGTTAGCCAATTCAGGATTGATCCTGCTGGTTTCTTATAGTTTTGCTTCTTTTCAATGACGTCACACATGTTGTCTGTAAACATAAAAAATTCAAATAAAAAGAAAATATGTCAAAAGTATCATTACTTTCTCTACATTTTCTTAAACCTATCCTTTTTCTGAAAGTTTAGACTGGTCTTATTTAAAAGAGGTTGCATAAGACAATGAAAATTGCATGCAATGCTACAATGTTTTCATAAGTATAAAATCACAGAAACGTAAATTCCCGGATAATATAGAAAAGGGTTAAGTTTTTGTAAGTGGTTATATATTCATTTTGGTGTGTACTTGGGTACCTATGATGTGACCAGAGAAAAATTGACAATAATGTTTTGGCCAGTGTCAGTTAAAATGAACCATTTTCTTCATTCTGTAAGTCAGAAATTTGTCCAAATCCTAACTGATGAGCAAACAACATTTAGCAAATATGTCCACTCAAATTTGGAAAATATAAATGTCTAAGGGAGGGTAACTTGAGAGAAAAGCAGAAATCTATGCAAGAATCTTTTCTGTTACCACCCCATTTTTTTAGTTCCTTTTAAAGGGACATAAACTTGAGGGACTAAAAGTAAAGGGTAAGAAAGAATTCAAGTAGGCTGTATCTATGTATTTTCATTATATCTCTTTTTAGCTCACCTGAGCACAAAGTGCAAGGTGAGCTATTGGGATCAGTTGTTGTCCATCGTCCGTCTGTCTGTCCGTCTGGAGGGCCAATCAAGCTGAAACTTTGCAAGGATGTTCCTTGGGTGAAGTTCTTCAAAATTTGTTAAAAGAATTTAATTACGTCAAAAACTCTGGTTGTCGCTGCATTTGAAAATGGGAATATTGAGTAATTCTTTAAATATCTTTAAAGATCTTCTCCTCCTAAACCAGTAGGCCAATCAAGCTGAAACTTTGCAGGGATGTGCCTTGGGTGAAGTTCTTCAAAATTTGTTAAAAGAATTTTATTCCGTCAAAAACTCTGGTTGTCGCTGCAATTGAAAAAGGGAATCTTTAGTCATTCTTTAAATACCTTTAAAATCTTCTCCTAAACCAGTAGGCCAATCAAGTTGAAGCTTTGCAGGGATGTTCATTGGGTGAACCTCTTCAAAAGTTGTTAAAGAATTTAATTGTAAAAAACTCTGGTTGTTGCTGCAATTGAAAATGGGAATCTTTAGTTATTCTTTAAATATCTTTAAAAATCTTCTCCTCCTAAACTTTGCAGGGATTTTCCTTAGGTGAAACTTTTCAAATATTTTTAAAGAATTTCATTCCATGAAAAACTCTGGTAACCGCGGCAATTGAAAATGGGAAATTTTAGTAAATCTTTGTTGTTGTTCTTTAGCTCACCTGAGCACAACGTGAGCTCTTGTGATCATCTTTTGTCCATCGTGCATCGTGTGTCAGAAGGCGTCAACAATTCTTTAAAACATCTTCTCCTTAGTAACCACTGGGCAGATTTCAACCAAACTTGGCAGGAATGTTCCTTGGGTGACCCTTCTCAAAACTTGTTCGCGGAATTTTGATTGACCCCCAAATATTGGCGTGGCATTTTTTGACTTTGAAATCTGTAAACATCTTCTCCTCAGTGACCATTGGGCCAATTTCAACAAAACTTGGTATGAATGTTCCTTGGGTGACCCTTTTTGAAAGTTGTTCGCAAAATTTATGCCCAAATGTGGGCATGGCAGGCTGGGGCAGTTTTTGACTTTCAAGTCTTTAAACATCTTCTTCTCAGTAACCATTTGGCCAATTTCAACCAAACTTGGCATGAATGTTCCTTGGGTGACCCTTTTTGAAAGTTGTTTGCGAAATTTATGCCCAAATGTGGGCATGGCAGGCTGGGGCAGTTTTTGACTTTCAAGTCTTTAAACATCTTCTTCTCAGTAACCATTTGGTCAATTTCAACCAAACTTGGCATGAATGTTCCTTGGGTGAGCCTTTTTAAAAGTTTTTTGTGGATTTTTGATTTATGCCCAAATATGGGAGTGGCAGGGTGGGGCAGTTTTTGACTAAGAAATCTTTAAACATCTTCTCCTCAGTAACCATTGGGCCAATTTCAACCAAACTGGAAATGAATATTCCTTTGCTGACCCTTTTCAAAAGATGTTGGCGAAATTTTGAATGAGACTCAAAAATAGGCGTGGCAGGGTGGGGTAGTTTTTTACTTAAAAATGTTTAAACATCTTCTCCTTAGTAATGATCGAGCCAATTTTAACTTAACTTGGCATGAATGTTCCTTGGGTGACCCTTTTCGATATTAGTTTGTTAAATTTTAAATGAAGCCCAAATATGGCCGTGTCTGCTTTTGACTTTAAAATCTTCTCCTCCCTAACCACTGGGCCAATTTCAATCAAACTGGGCATGAATCTCACTGACAATGGCCAATTGGGCTATTACCATGCTTTCATTTCTGTGAGTGCTTCAGGACTGCCACCATAGCCAGTTAGAAATCCGTCAGATACCCAATCTATAATCATGGTGTGTCCAGGGTTCCCAGGCTACCGGTATAATGGGAAAAAGTCTTGGTTTTGTGATGTTTTATAAAAAAAGGAAAAACTAGGAAAAAGACAAATCAATTTGATGAAAGATGCAAGACCAAATTAAAGTACATGTTCAAAACAGTTGACAAGTATTCGGTGAGAGGGTATGGAAATGAAATCCTTAATTTTGTGAAAAATTCCTGAAACTGGTCCTGCACTGGGGTATGGAAGAGTGCAGTGTGTGCAAATATTCAATAAAAACAATAAATTATATCCAGAGATGATTACATGTATTTAAGTTTTAACAAGCTGTAGAACGAGGTCACAGCACTCCCAAAATGATATCATGTCTGGGGGAAATAGCTTTTGCTCCAAAAACCAGATACACATACATTATACAATGTACAAATAAATCATATACTATATTATATACATAATGTATAGATCTTTATTTTGTATTAACCCATTCCAACATAATCCATCTTTTTGATGCCCATCCAGAAAAAAGCTTTGGAAAATATTGTGTAATATGAAGAAATTGCTTGTAACAACCATAAATGGCAAAGGTTTTCTAAATTCCACCAATTTTTAATTGTTGACTGCATTTTTTTTCAATAAGGACAAACCTAAAATTTTGTTGTCTGATTATGGGTTAAGCGCTTTTCTTATGTACAGTCGAATACCTATACCTCGAGGTTCAGGGGACTTACGAGAAAACTTCGACGTAGAGATAGTTCGACGTGTAGATAATCTAATATTTTCCATGTACGACCAAAATGGTGGCGAAATACCGTAACTGAATAAGGCCACAAATGATTTGTACTAGTATAATTATCTAATCGAACGAAAGATATAACGATGATGTATTTATCGTAATTTCTTATATTAATATTTCGATATTATCGTAACTTGTAGCTTAAGTATTGTTTAGATTTTGCTTTTTTGTTGTTGTTTTTTTTGTTTGTTTTTCTTCTTCTATTATTGATTATTCTTCCTGTCGATTGCATAGTTTGACTACATGTATTTTCTCTTTCCTGTCGAAAAACCCAAGTATCAATCTTGATTGGTTACCGGGTTCTTCCTTTAGCGCGTCCTGTCGGTCGAAGTTGCTGGTCATCCCCTTGATCAACCAGGTCCGGCGCCAAACAAGTCCATCGTGGTATGGGCGTAAGATGCCTCTTTATTCATTGTAAAATTCATCTGTAACATTGTCTCCACTTCTTGCAATCTTTCAAATTATCAGATCGTAGACAAACATTCAAACAAAATCAAGTTAGCAATCGATATCCGATACTGTAATGTACCTATCTCTTAACTGCGTTGACACGTCAAAATGTGTGAAAAACTTAGTTGATTGCAAAAATCGACCTTTATGATTAAGGTTCGTTTTAAAGAGGTGTGAATATGTGCAAACAATAGTGATGGGACTTTGCAAATGATTCGAGGGGTAGTTTACGAGATTAAGAGAACGACGTATGTAGGTTCAAATACATAGAACTAAAGAGTAATAAGATTTGGACTTTAAAATAACTTCGACGTTGAGAGAACTTCGGCTAAGGGAAGTTCGAGGTAAAGGTATGCGACTGTATATGCTTTTGTATTACAATTCTTAGAAATTCCTGACTTTGGTCCTTAATTAGAACGCTGGGAACAATGATACCCAGATTCGAGGACACTTTTACAGCTAGTAGTGTAAACCCATTACCAGACGACAATCTGAAGTTTATGCAACTCTAGATTTTTTTGACTTTCTGGGTAGAAAACATTGTGTAAAATGAAGAAATTGCTTGTAACAAGCAATTTTTTCATTTTACACAATGTTTTCCAAATTGGTTTTTCTCGAGGGGTGTTCAAAAGCGTCACTGTGTGGGAATGGGTTATGCTTGATGATATGGCACTAGTTTTTACCCAGAATTTGCGTAATCATTCATCTATCAAACAATATAACAATTTGCAGCACACAAGGTCCACATTGCTGGGTAATTTTAATGCATGGTTTTACACGCTTTAGTAAAGTAGAGTGTTCAATATCGATGGATAAGTCTCTTATCAAAAGGGTATATTTTAAGATTTTAGCACTCCAACAGAAAGTCAAGGCGATTTGCTAAGTTTTTTTGGGAACGGTGCTTTAAAATTTTGTTCATTTTTGTTTGAATAGGGTTTAATGCCACTTTTAATAGAATTCCAATCATTGTGGTGGCTGGAAAACCTTTAACCTTTGGACTATGGCCATAGCACAGTGGTAGCGTGTAGGACTCTTAGTCATATTGTCTTGGGTTTCATCCTTACTATGGTGTATATCCTTTCCGACAATGTCTCCCGCCAATTGGTGGATTATTGTAAAACTATATGGGATGAGTAGCTGGAGGCTCAGAAAGGATGCAGTTGTAGTACTGGGTGGAGAAATGCAAGGAATCCATGGTTAGGTGCTCCAGCAACCGCAATATGACTGTTAAAAGTGGCGTTAAATCTCATTCAATTAATCAATTTAACCTAGGATTCCTGGTATTTCTGAACTACCACCACATCCTTTCAGAGCCTCCCACTACTCATCCTACTTAGGTTTATGATTACCCACCCATTGGTGATAGACAAATGCTGGAAAGGGTATTAGATGCAATTGGCAATCAAACCAAGTCCAATGCACTTCCAACTGTCCCATGGCAGCTGCCAGTGCTCTAAGTTATGCAACAGTTTGCAAGTGTGTATGCTGTTTAAATGATGATAAGGATTCATTTGAAAAGACCTTTCAGTGCATAGGCGTGTTTCCATTTTGATAGAAAAGAACGTTGCTCCTGTGAAAATGTTAATTGAAAAAGATGCACATTATACCCTGCAAATGATAGATAGAATTGTTTTGAAGATCTTACTTGAATGAGTTGATCCGCACATGCTGGCTGCCTCTTTTGCTCACTGACAAGCAGAAACCAGGTTAGACTTGCATTGCAAGTTATAGAAAAATATTAAAAAATGTGACCCAAGCTTAGAAGAGATAGATACAGGTGATGAAACCTGGATCTATCATTTTCGACCCAATTCTAAGGATAAAAAATAAGATTAAGGTTTCACCTGGGAGCAAAAGACTTGTCATTGCACACCCCTGCAAAACATTAATGACATACTTCAAATTCCAGTCCTTAAGTTAGTTCTGTTGCTGGAAAGTTTTACAAATAAGTGTTCTTACTCATCTTGTTGATTTCTGTCAAAAAAGCAGACTGCTCACTGGTGTCTGCAGCATCAGACTGCTTAATAAATTCACTCTGGTACAAGAATATCTGAATGAATCTGGACTTGATGTCTTAGATCCTCCTCAATACAGCTCTTACCCGTTCCCCTGTGACTTTTGGTTATTCCCAAGCCTAAAGAAAATGCTGGTAGGGTACCATCTTGAATCTCGTTGTGTCATGGGCAGTGCAGTCCACCAGTGTCTGCAGATTATACCTAAAGAGGAGTACTGGGCGGCATTCTTGAATGGGTAGATCTGTGGAAAATGTATGTGGAGGAAGACGGCATATTAAAAAGGTCTTCGACACATAAAATTTTGATATTTCAAGCAGTTGTAGAACGATTGCCCAACTCTACTAATGTAAAAAGTGTCCCTTGTATTGACAAAAGGCCAAATACTGGGATGCAATTTCACAGGCCTACTACTGAAACCTTTAAAAACTATAAAAACCTTTAATTTCAGAGCAAACCTAGCCTTTCAACCTTTACATTTTCCCAAGAACGTTTAAAATGCCAAAACAGCCTTTAATTCTCACTCAAAACCTTTATATTTACTCGGACTGGTTGCTGTGCTAGCTTAAAGCAAGTAATGGATTTTGTTCTGCATTTTCCCTTCTTTTATGTGTAGTTAAACAGAAAATAGGTATACGCATTAGATAAGGTCTATTATATTGCATAGTTAATCCAGTATTTAACATCAAAAAATGACTTTGGTATGACTGTGAGTTTAATCAAGAAATGAGAACTTTGACGAAAATAGTCTTTACTTACTCTTTATTTTTTTTCATATTTTACACTAAAGGGCCTTTATTTTAATATATTAGAGCCTTTATAAACGGCCTACTAGGAGGCCTGAATTTCATCTTCTGCATATTTGTTTTATCTAACAGATGTGTGTGACATTATTCCAAAAGAGTCATTTATAAATATCAATAGGTTTTACATAATTTTATGAGGGAAATTGACTGCATGTGTACTTTTCTGATCCCTATCGGTTGGAGGGTTTCCTCAGATTGTAATTGTGAGAATCTGCATCTCATGTAATTGAGCTGAGTGCAAGGGTCATATCACTCAAATTGGAGCTGATAGAAGATGTGCTTCCAACCTGTATTGGATTTTTCGATTGCTTGGTGAGAATGCTGGCCTCCTCTACCCTTGGTGAGTTAGACAAATGCGAGGAAATTGACTGCGGGAGGGTAGCAGGACATAATTTTATCTTTCCCTTGAAATTACTACAGTCTTCTTAACCATCATCTTGCTGAACCCCTTTTTCCGTAACAATTTCTCAAGTACATAATCACAGAGATGTAAACATCACGGATTGAATAGGCAAGGATTTCCCAAACAAAAACTTTTGAAAAGATTGTGGACAGTGAAATAATTGCTTGTCACAAGTAATTTTACATTATCCACAATGTTTTCAACCTCAAAAGACAATAAAAGAAGGATTTCATCAATTGAAAATTCAACTGAAAATTGGATCTTTGGACCAGTCTGGATTTCTATTGTTGTAGTAATGGGTTGAAAGAAATCTTTTAGTCTTTTAGGGTAGGAAACATAGTGGGTTGGGATGAAGAAAGTCTTTCAGATGTAAATTACGAAACATACACCAAGACCAGTGGATAGACTATAAATGTAAAGCTTTTACTTCCTGATTGAAAAAAGAGCAAAAAATATGTGGTTTGAATATTGATTTTTCTTTGTCTTCTCTCCCATCGTCTTTTTAGAATGCAACCTTTACATTAAATGAAGATAAGAAAAAGATACATGAATGATAAAGAAAACAAGAATAATAATAAAATAAATTACTGTATTTTCAAGATTGTAAGTTTATAGGAGAAACTCATCTACCAGTACTCAAGTAACCATCCTTGACTTAACCCCTTCCTGTTTAATCCCTGTTTTTTACGTCCCTGTGTTTCATGCTTGAGAAAACTATGTGGAAAAAGAAGAAATTGCTTGTTACAAGCAATTTCTTTTTTCCACATTTTTTCTATCTTACTGAATGATTACTTTTCAAATGACTTAACATTGTTGTCTGCAAAACCTTTGAATTTTGACCAGTCTTAGATTTAAAAAAATGGGAAAGAGTTAACCCATTATCAAACAATAACAATTTAGACTGGTCCAAATTGAAGGAAGTTGCAGAATGCTTCTCAAAGTGTGCGTTATTCCAAATGATTTAGAAAACAGAAAGAGAAATTGCATGTTTCAAGCAATTTCTCCTTTTTCTAAAGTGCTTTCCGTAACCATATTTCGTCAGGGTGTCAAAGTGGGATTACGTGTAAATTGGTGAAATGTCGTGTAGGGTAAGGGTCTTTGGTCAGAGGTTGTCAAGTATTGTATGAGAGCTTATTTTCTCAGGCTTTTGAATATTTCAAATTGTTAAAATTTTATTACTGTGTTTTTTATAAATTCCCATATTTTTGGTTATCAGTTATCAGATGACAAAATTTTTTCCTTGTCAAAATGGAAAGAAATTTGCAGATGATAATCCAATTTATATTGAAATTGACACTTAGGTGGGGTAGAAAATGTGAGAAAAAGAGAACTTACTAATTACGAGCAGTTCCCCTTTTCAAATGATCTATGTGATCTATTGTTATGTGTCAAAATGGGAAGAAATTTTGCAGATGATAATCCAATTTATATTGAAATTGACACTTAGGTGGGGTAGAAAATGTGAGAAAAAGAGAGCTTACTAATTACGAGCAATTCGGCCTTTTCAAATGATCTATGTGATCTATTGTTATGTGTCAAAATGGGAAGAAATTTTGCAGATGATAATCCAATGTATATTGAAATTGAATCTTAGGTGGGGTAGAAAATGTGAGAAAAAGAAAACTTACTAATTACGATCAATTCCCCTTTCCCCACAGAGTATTTTTAAATGATCTATGTGATCTATTGTTATGTGAGTCAATATTGATAAGTTACAGAACAAGTGTAAGTTTTGTTCCTGTCAATTGATTTTTGAGGAAGATATGGATGCTAGACTTGGCAAATTACAGTTTTTCCAGACTTTTTTCTTAACACTTGCAGGTATTGAGCTTATTTTTGATAAGTGAGTCAGCATTGATGAGTTACAGAATGAGTTCAAGTCCTGTTCCAGTCCATTGATTTTTCAGCAAGATATGGATGGTTTTGCAAAATAAGTTACATATTCATAATATTGAGTTTAATTGCAGTCCATTGCCTTTCCAAGGCTTGTAAAGGATGTTAGGGTGGTACTGGTGAGAGAGATACCAGGAATACATTGTAAGGTCCTCCAGCCACTGTTATATTGACTGACCAAATTGTTTAAGGTGGTTGCTTGAAGTGATCAAGGCAAAATATTTTGATAACTGAAAAGCATTCATAATCCTAGACAGATTTTTGAAAGCTTTTGTTCAAAGTTTACTTGGGCTTTAGGGTCTTAATTCTTAATTCTCTTGGAACAGATGACTTTATGAAGTATAATTTAGCTAACAACAAAAAGAGACGCCTATTTTTTATGTTTGTGCGTATGTATGTGTGTTTAAGAATTGCTCATAAAATCTGATACAACTGTAATATTTTGGAGGGATAGTAATCCCTTTACCACCCAAAAAATATACCGTCCTAGGGATATATATAAAGCCGGTAGGGGACTTGGTATTGCCGTGAAGTACTTCAGAATGCTTGTTTTAAGTTTGGCTTAGAAGGGAAGGATTGAGTGTGAAGGAGTTAATATATATGATAATATCAAGGAGGGATACCTGATTATCTGGAGGAAACCCTGAAATAATAGGTAGGGATTCCTGTGGGATCCCACTGAAGCAAAATTTGTGTTGTCCCCTGATTACTATACCATGCAATTGGAAGGGACAAATTTGAAAGCAGTCTGAGATGAAATTTTGAAGTAAGTGAAATATAAAAAAATCTTGTGTCTTTCAGAGTAGAAAACAATATGGACATCAAGGAATTTCTTTGAACACATAATTTCTTCCTTTTCCACCATGTTTTAAGAAGGTTTTTAGCTCGCCTGAGCACAAAGTGCTTATGGTGAGCTTTTGTGATAAATGAATGTCTATTTTCCATCATCTTTCGTCCATTGTACAGCGTCAATTGAAATGTTAATGCGCTTGAGGCCACAGTTTTGATCCAATCTTCATGAAACTTGGCCAGAATAATTGTAATGACATATGGATGAACCCTATCGATTATGGGAAGGTTCTATTGGAAAACACAGGAAAAAATGCCTTAATGACCATATCTTTGTTTACTCTCTAATGGCCACAATTGTAGCTCAATCTTCATGAAACTTGGTCAGAATAATTTTTAGGTAATAAGGATGAACTCTATTGATTATGGGATGGTTCTGTAGGAAAACATGGGAAAGGGGGCCTTAATGACAATTTCTTTGTTTACAATGAAGAGGCCACAGTTTTGGATTAATCCTCATGAAACTGGTAATAATTATTTGGCTCCAGTTGCATTTTTTTAACAGCATATGATTTAGGTGAGCAATTTAGGACCATCATGATTCTCTTGTTTTTCTTGAGTCCTGAAAGGGGGAGGGTTGAGTGGGAATGGGTAAAGTAGGTGAATCCCATTGCATTCAGTGATCCATTTTGAGGAAGGAAGTTAAATTGTTATCAGACTGTATACTTGACTACCATGTTACTTGTTTTTTGACGAATAAGATTGTTTCACCGTGAAAGTGATTGAGAGCAGATTGTTTTGTTGGATTTTATATCTGATTTAGGACTTATTTCCTGACCATTGTTTTTATTTGTCAAAAAGGATTTTTTTCTGACCGTTGTAATGTTTTGGCAAAAAAGGATTTTTCTGACCATCGTAATGTTTCGGCAAAAAGGATAATGTTTATCTGTATTTTTTTCTCTCTGCATGTTTTAAATTTTAGACTTAAATTGAAAGAAGTTGCAGACAACAAATTGTACTAAGATTGTAAAAATAAGTGCCAGATAAGGTAGAAAAAGACCCAGAAAAGTATAAATTGATTGTTACAAGCAATGTCTGCTTTTCCCACAAAGTTTTCCATGATTGTTTTTCTTCAAGGCATCAGAAAGTGTCATTGTATGGTAAGGAGTCAAATAGTTCTGATGTATTAAGAAAAACCCCAACACGTTTGTACATCATACAAGGAATTGTTAATTAGGCAAGAAGCGCTAAATATTTTGGCCCTTCTGGGACTCTGTCTGTCTGTTCATATGGACTTTGTCATGTGATAACTTTATTTTTCAATTGATTTCATTCTATGCATTCTTTTGTCAATACATGTATCTTCGAATGACTTCAAAGTTTGGCCTTCCATGACAATTCATTTCAAAGATGGCTGACAAAATGACAGCCATTCAACGAAATCTTGGTGTTAAAAACATAATAATGATCTTATTTCATAGGGATTTAATTCAACTTGTATACATTATGTCATCAATATTTGGGATGAAGTTGAAATATTTGGTCAAGCTCTATGAAACAGGCTGTCTCTGATTGGTTTAATCCATTACCACACAACCCCACGTTTTGACACATTAATAAAAATACTTAACCCATTCCCACATGATAAAATTTTAGACTGGTCCAAATTGACAGGAGTTGCAGACAACATTATGAAACTGATGAAATTTTAGATTTTTTCGTCTTTTTTTGGAGAAAACATTGTATAAAATGAAGAAATTGCTTGTTGCAAGCACTTTCTTAACTTACACAATGTTTTCCCAAATGGGTTTCTTGAGGGGCATCAAAAAGTGTCATTGTGTGGGAATGGGTTAAGGACATCATGGGAAAAGTAGAAATGTTGGTAAGAAGAAATTGTGCCTTTTCTCATGTTTTCTACCTTATATGCCGCTTAATATTTTAACTTGCCTGCCATTGAAATTGATGTCTGCAACTTCTTCAAAATTCAAAATTTTAACCTTTGGTAATAGATTAAGGCTTTCCTGTACGAACCCGGGATTTTACCTTGCCTTGATTATTTACTTGAGAAAACAGTGTGGAAAAAGATGAAATTGCTTTAACGAATGATTTGGTTTAATTTCAAATTGCATCCAGTATTCGCTGTCGTCTGCAACCTCTTTCCATTTGGACTTGTCTAATTTCAAAGATGGGAAAGACATAAGTCATTTTTTTTATTGAAAAAGTGAAAAGATACTATTCTTGAAGAGGTGTTTGTTGTGAATGGTATACTAATTCAGAAGTCAAATTACAAAGCGACTCATTTAACCCATTCCTGTTTTTCAAAATTTTAGACTGGTCCAATTTGAAAGAAGTTGCAGACGACTATTAAAATTTGGTGAAATTTGAATAGTAACCAACCTACAGGTTAGAAAATATTGTGGGAAAAAAAAAAAAAAATGGTTTGTCATAAGCAATTTCTTCTTTTTCCACAATATATTTTCTCAATTTTAAATCACAGGAACATAAAAACCAGGGATTAAACAGGAAAGGGTTAAAGAGTTTAGTCTGAGCCCAAAGATACTATTCTTGAAGAGTTGTTTGTTGTGAATGGAATAATAATTCAAATGTCAAATTACAAAAGGACTCATTTAAAGAGTTAAGGTGAAGCCCAAAGAAAAGATAAATTTGAAAAAAAAAAAAATGAAATTCAGTGTCATTAAAAAAGTTGTTGCAAGCCAATGCTCGTGAAATGGGGAGAGACAGGGACGCAGCACAGGATAGATATTCTGCAATGGAAACCCTGAAATTAGCCAGACAAAGACGGTAGGATATTATGAAGGCTGGTTAGCTCAGTTGGTAACATGCTGTGCTTTTTATCTAAAGGTCATCCTGGCTATCCAAATTATCTTTCTGAAATTTCATAAAAGTCATCATTACGTGCCTTGCCAAATGACAAATCATGTCCGTCAATCAAGGAATCAACCAACCAATCAAAAAATTTAGTCAACCAGGACCTGAGCTTATCAACTCTGACATTGGCTGCTATTTTGTTTACCTCTACTGTTGGTTTGGCGACTGAAATGTCGTTACTACAACTTATTGAAGCAGATTCATACAGTGTGTGATTAGGTTTTTGGTTCATACCTCCATGAAAACAAAATCTATTTTCTTCCTTTCTTATAATTTAATATCATCGAGCGAAAAAAGCAAAACCTTTACATATTTTGATACCTTTTCATATGGGACTATTTTGTGCGTAAGCATACAAAATCGCTGCATGCTCAAAATTTTGTTCATGGAGTTATGATTAATTTTTTTTAAACCAATCAGAACGCACTTTTCTGATAGATGAAACTAAAAGTTATATTATTTCTCTTTGATTGACCTTTGCAGGATCCAATCTCTTTTTCAGTTTTTTGTTTCATGTGGTAAGATTTACCCTTGCCACTTAATAAGTTAGTAATAGTTTATATGCATAACCCTTTCCAGTACAAACCCTGGTTTTTAAGTTGCTGTGATTTTATACTTGTAAAAAGCAATTTCTACTTTCCTACAATATTTTCTGCATAAGATTGTTTGATTTTAAATTGCATCCATTTTTCATTGTCATCTGCGACCTATTTCATTTTTGACTGATCTAAAATAAAAAAAACAAAACAGGAAGGTATTAACCCACTCCCACTCAATGATGCTTTTTGATGTCTCCAAGAAAAAAATGCTTTAAAAAACATTGTGAAAAATGAATTAATTGCTTGTTACATTTCTTCAATATCCACAATGTTTTCTGACCCATTAGACAGATTTTATAAATTCCGCCAACTAAAAGTTGTCATCTGCAACTTCTTTCAATTTGAACCACTTTAAAACTTTGTCATCTGGTAATGGGTTAAAGCTCTTGGAAAGACATAGTACTGTAATGAACTTCCTATTTGTATTGTCGTAAGATGATCTCAAATGTGTATTTCCTGTTAGGAAGAAAGCTCAATTGTGCTTTGTTTCATATATCAACCTTACCTCAATCAAAGTACTGAAAAGTACTGTAAGCTAGCAAAGCATTGTTTTTTTTAGAAATCTTCGTTCTCAAACATTATCATGATAAAGAAACAAAGCTAAAGTAACCAATGCGTTATACCATTCCCACACAATCCCTTCTTTTTACGCCCTTTAAGAATTTAGTTGTGGAAAAAAAAATGGAAAATGAAGAAATTGCTTGTAACAAGCAATTTCTTCATTTTCCACATTGTTTTCTTCCTAGAGAGAAATATCTTTAGAATTTGAAATTGCCATCTGAAACTTCTATGAAGACTCTGGTTAGAGTCATTTGGATCACAATGTTCTCAAGTGAGCTAAAATACCTTGGGGTAGAGTTTGCAATATTCCTGAAATACATATGAACTACTTTTTATTGCGTAGGCATTTAACGTATTTATTGGTTAAGCCTCCAATGGCAGTTTGCACTCTTGAACTTTGAGACAACTTCAATATTTTGTCTGATAACTTAAGCTATCAAACCTGGCGCTTGGCTAGCTAAAAATCACTTTGTTGTGACACTGTATCAAGCAGAAATTTTCAGGGTTTTGAACCATTCCCACACAAGCCTTCCTTTTTTAAGCCTCTCAAGGAAAGGCTTTGGAAAACATTGTGGACATAGTAGAAATTGCTTGTTTCAAGCAATTTCTTCAATGTCATCAATGTTTTCCATCCCAAAAGAAAAGAAATTTTAGAATTTCATCAATCTATAATTTTCATTTGCAACTACTTTGAAATTGGACAATTATCATGTGGGATAGATTTAACAGAAGAATTAAGGTTTTGCGAGTTGGACTCTCTAAATTATTTGATGTAAGTTTCACGGTCCTTCCTGACCATAACGGCATAACCCATTCCCATACAAAGACACTTTTTGATTCCCCTCAAGAAAAACACGGAGAACATATTATGTGAAATGAAGAAATTGCTTGTAGCAATTTCTTCATTTTCCCTAATGTTTTCCATCCAAATCTAAATTTCATTAGCTTTCATTGTCTGCAACTCCTTTGATTTTGGTCCTGTCTTAGATTATGTTTTTGAAACAGTCTTCAATCCTTTTCTGAAGTTTAGCCTGAGAAGGCCAGTGGGCTGTCAAATACCTTTTCAACCTATAAATATGCTTTACTTAATCGGCTACAGTTTTCATATAGAAAAAAACATCAACAGCATGACCATATTTTAAAAGTACTGTCATTATTAAAAACAGAGATTTCTAAACCTTAACCCTATCTGTTTTGCGAAATTCTAGACCTTTCCAAATTTAAAGGCTTTGCAGACAAAGATTGTCACTGGATTCATTTTGAAAAATAACTATTCAGTCAGGTAGAAAATATTGTGGAAAAAGAATGAATTGCTTGTCACAAGCAATTTATTATGTTTCTGCGATGTTATCTTAATTATAAATTTACAAGAAAGTAAAAGCCAGCCATTGAACAGAAAAGCGTTAAGCAAGGACCCTGCATTCTCCTGTAGTTTACCCCAAAAATATGTAGTTTAACCCTTTCCCGTTTTCGGAAATTTTAGACTAGTCCAAATTGAAAGAGGTTGCAGACGACAATGAAAAATGGATGCCATTTGAAAAGAAACCATCCTATGTGGTAGTAAATATTGTGGAAAAAGGAGAAATTGCTTTCTTCTTTTTCCACAATGTTTTTTTTTTAGTATAAAATCACAGGAATCTAAAATCCCGTATTTGAACGGGAAAGGGTTAATACACTTCTGAAAAGTTTTTTTTCAGCATGACAAGGGTTAATATAGGCTGATGTAAATTAATCCATTACAAGATGAACAATTTTTAGACTGGTCCAAATTGAAAAGAGTTCCAGATGACTATTTGAAGTTTGTGAAATTGTATATTTTTTCAACTTTCTTGTTAGAAAATGTGTAAATGAAGGAATTGCTTGTCACAAGCCATTTGTTCATATTACAAGATGTTTTCCTAATTGTTTTTCTTGCAGGACATCAGAAAGTGTCCCTATGTGGGAATGGGTTAATGCACTAAAAGACAAATAAATTATTAGTGAGATACAAATTGAAAGAAAAACATACAAAATGATTCAAAGTGTTAAAATTTAAATTTAAGTTTCACATAGAGGAACAAAAAAAAAAAAACATTTAGAAAAGAGGAGAAAGCAATTTTTTCTATTCTAACAAGAATTTCCACATTTTAATTATTCTCTAGGACATAATTTTCAGAACAAGGGCTTTGTTAACCCTTGTCATGCTGAAGCCAGAAATTCCTGTTTTGGCAGTTGGTATACACAGTGATCAGCCTGCACATAAGTGCAGTCTGATCTTAGTCAACACCACCAGTGTTATATTTTCATTAGGGTCAAATATAAATTAAATTTTCTAAATAAATATTGTCACATGACTATAGTACTTAGTGCTTTCAGCTCTTTAATTGTTATGTAATTTTGAAAAAGGAATTTATTCAGTGTGATAAGAGTTAATGCACTAAAAGACAATTGAACTATAAGTGAGGTACAAATTGAAAGAAAAACATACAAAATATTTAAAGTTTGTAAATTGAAATGTAAGTTCCCAATACAGGAAAAAACATTTAGTAAAGATGAGAGAGATTTTTTTCTATTCTTACAATACATAATTCTCTAGTCTAGGGCATAATTCTCAGAACAAAGGCTTTGATATCGTAGTAGGGTTATTGATGGAGTAATGTAGACTTGCCTTAGTTTTCTTTGCACTGAAAACTTTAAATTAACCCATTCCCAAACAATCACGCTTTTTTTACCTGTTGAAGAAAATCACTTCAGGAAAACATTGTGACAAACAATTTATCCTTATCTCACAATGTTTTCTATCTAATATGGCCCTTATTTTTACCTTCTCTATTGTCTGCAACATCTTTCAATTCAATTTTGTCGCCTAGAAATGGGTTATAATGCTGCCTGAAAACTAAATATGTCTTGCAGACTTTTGCAATCTGCATAACTTAACCCATTTCCAGACAGCAAAATTTTAGACTGGTCCAAATTGAAAGAAGTTGTAGACAACAATTTAAAGCTTATGAAATTTTGGATTTTTTTCACTATTGGGTTGACAACATTGTGGGTAATGAAGAAATTGCTTGCAACAAACAATTTCTTCATTATTCACAATGTTTTCCAAAGCTTTTTTTCTTAGGGACGTTTAAAAGCGCCATTGAGTAGGAATGGCTGAACAGATTGTTTGTAAAAAATGGCCAGAAGGTTGCAAGTGTTTGCGCATTACATGTATTTGTATCCTATTATAGATATTTTACTTCCTGATCACTGAAGAATTTCCCCCAACATGATTGATTATCTTAGATTTAATGATTTAGGAGCCTAGATAATAGTATACCCTTAAATCAACTTCATCATTGTAAAGAACATCATAAAAGGGTCTATTTTATGAAGGTCTACTGTTTAACCTTGTTGTTCATAAAAACCTGGACTCGATCCCTGGTCGCGAAAAATATCCTTTCCGACGTTTGTCTCCCACCAATGGGTGGATAATTGTAAACCTAAGTGGGATAAGAAGCTTGAGGCTTGGAAAGGATGACTACTTGTGGTGGTACTGGTGTGAGAAATACCGGGAAATTCATGGTTAGGTGCTCCAGCTGCCACAACATGACTGAAATACTGTTAAAAGTGGCAATAAATCCCATTTATTCAGTCGATCTTGTTGTGCTGATCATCAAATATTCCTGTTTAGCACATTAACACTAGACAAATTTTAGACTGGGTCATATTCAAAGATGTTACAGATGAAATTTTAGAATAAATGAAATTTTAGAAACCTTGCCTTGTTTGGTTTTCTTGTTACAAGTAATTTCTTCATGGTCCCAATGTTTTCCAAAGCTTTATCGTTGATTGGCACAAAAAAGTTGGATTGTTTTGGAATGGGTTAAAAAGCAGGATGTATAGACAAAGATCAGCCTGCAAAAATGTGCAGTATGAGTATGATCATAGTCTATACCACCTGCTTGTCCCTTTTACGCCAGAGTTGTTAAACCCATTACCACACAGCAAAATTTTAGACTGGTCCAAATTCAAAGGAGTTGCAGATGACAATTTAAAGTTTATGAATATTTAGATTTTTTCAACTTTTTGTGTCGAGAACATTGTGGAAAATGAAGAAATTGCTTGTCACAAGCAATTTCTTCATTTTCCACAATGTTTTCAAAAGATTTTTACCTTGGGGGTGTCTGAAAGCGTCACTGAGTTGGAATTGGTTAAGAAATTGTTTGAAAGAAATATTGACTCACAACTAGTGCTTCCAGTCCTGTAAGCACTTTGCCCGACGGCGGCACTCATCCTTTCCGACTATTTGTTTCTCACCAATGGGTCGATAATCGTAGACCTATGTGAGATAGCATCTGGAGGGTAGAAAATGATGTAATGGTAGTACTGGTGTGAGAAATAACAGGATTCCATTGTTAGGTGCTCCAGCCGCCGCGATATAACTGAAAGATTGTTGAAAGCGGCGTAAAACCCCATTCAAACAAACAAACAAACCTGTAAGCACTTTGATTTTAATGTAATTCTGAAAAGCAATTTCTTCTTTTTTCACAATATTTCCTATCATATAGAATAGTTAGTGTTTGAATGAGTTATAATGTCATCTGCTAGCCCTTGGAATTTGGAAATGTAATTTTTTTTTCAAAGAAACAGTTAACCCATTTCCACACAATGATGCTTTTGGACGCCCATAACAATAAGCAATTGGGGAAAACATTGTGTAAAATGAAGAAATTGCTTAACCCTTTCCTGTTTCTGGTAATTTTAGTTTGGTCCCAATTGAAAGAAGTTGCAGAAGACAATTAAAATTGGATGAAATTTGAAATGAAACGATCCTATGTGGTAGAAAATATTGTGGAAAAAGAAGAAATTGCTTGTCACAAGCAATTTCTTCTTTTACCCAAATGTTTTCTCAAGTATAATATCACAGCCACTTAAAATCCTGTGTTTGTACTGGAAGAGGTTAAAACAAGCAATTCATTTTACACAATGTTTTCTACCATGAAAATTGAAAGAATTTAAAATTTCATACACTTGAAATTATCGTCTGCAACTCATTTTTATTTAAACCAGTCTGAAATGTTGTCGTCTGGTAATGGGTTAAGGGTATTTGGATTAAGATTTGATGTGACTGATTTGCCAGCAGGTGAATATCGACTGATATGATTTATTACCATCTTACAAAGACAGTTTGTTAATGACTAATTTGAATTTCTTAATGTAACCCTGACCATATAATATGTATGAATCATGGGTACCTCCAGCAAGAAATATTACAGGTGCAACATGACTAAAGGTAAAAATGTCGAAACAATTTTCAACTTGGGGTCAGACTGAGCAAACCTTACTCAGTCTAATCAGGGTAGATACTGTTTGTTCTTCGCTGAAGGTTGACACATTTTTGTTGGTATCTTCTCCATTTGTCTATCATGTCTATTTCTTAACCTATTACCTGTAGAAACAATTTAACCCTTGTCATGCTGAACCCGTAATATTCCGGTTTTAGGCAGGAGGTGTAGACTAAGATCAGACTGCACTTATGTGCATTCTGATCTTAGTCTATAGCTTCTGCTTATACTTTTGCTGCCAGAGTTGCTTATGAAGTTGATTTCTAAAAATTTAATGATTTTTGAACAACAAGTTCTATCAGTGCTTTCAGCCATTTGATTTGACAGCAATTCAGTAAGGTAATTAATACAGCATGACAAGGGTTAAGAATGGTCCAAGCTAAAAGTAGTTGCAGTTGACATTTTAACCCACTCCTGTTCAAATTCCTGGTTTTACCCACCTGTATTTTTATGCACCCGCATCGATAGATCTTGGGGCATATTGTTTTACCAGTGTCTGTCTGTCTATCTGTCTGTCTGTCTGTCTGCAAAACTTAACCTGCTAACTAAACAATTTCCTTTAACTTCAACCCTGATTAAGTTACAGTACTAATATTTGGTATGTAGAAAGGTCTCAACAAGGTGCAACTGGGGAAGGTCATTTCATCAAGGTCAAGGTCAAAATTTTAACCCTTTTCCCTGAAAAACAAAGAAAAAAAAAACAATAAAAATAAAAAAAAAATCCTGTTTCGGGGGCATAGTGTTTCACAAACACATCTTGTTATACTTGAGAAAACGAATTCAGAAAAGGAGAAATTGGTAACAGTCAATTTCTTTATTTTCCACAATATTTCTACCCCACTAAATGATTATTTTTTTTCAAATAATTTTAACTTTAACTTATTGCCTGCAAACCCATAGAATTTTGACAAGTCTAAAATATAACAATAAAGTAAAAGGTTTAAGTTTACTTTATTTTGAAGATCTATGTCTTTCTTGGTTTATTTTCCACAATGTTTTCCTGAACAATTTTCTAGAGGTGATTAAAAAAGGTAAGATTGTGTAGGAATGGGTAAACACTACTCTTCCTACATTATTTTATGAACACATTTAGATGAAATTTGCACCTTTCATTTCAATTAGGTATCAATGCTTATTTTCATGTCACAGACTTTAAGCTCACCTAAGCACAAAGTGCTCAGGTTGAGCTTTTGTGATCATTGAATGTATGTCATCTGTTGTCCGTTGTGCAGCGTCAACAATTGAGGTGATTACACTCTAGAGGCCACATTTGACCTAATCTTCATGAAACTTGGTTAGAATAATTGTTAGGTCATGAGGATGAACCCTATTGATTATGGGAGGGTTCTATTTGAAAACACAGGAAAAGGGACCTTAATGACAATTTCTTTGTTTACACTCTAGAGATCACAAATTTGGCTCAATCTTCATGAAACTTTGCCAAAATAACTATTAGGTCATAAAGATGAACACTATTGATTATTGGAAGGATCTTTCCGAAAACACAGAAAAAGGGGCCTTAATGACAATTTCTTTATTTACACTCTAGAGGCTACAATTTTGGCTTAATCTTCATGAATAATTGTTTGGGCATGAGGATGAACCCTATCGATTATGAGAGGATTCTATCGGAAAACACAGGAAAATGACAATTAATGACAAATACTCTGTTTACAATATTGAAGTCACAGTTTGGGCTTAATCTTTATGAAACTTTGCCAAAATAATTGGTATGTCATAAGGATGAACCCTATTGTCATAAGGATGAACCCTATTGATTATGGGAAGGTTCTATTCAAAAACACAGAAAAGGGCCCAAATGACAATCTCTTTGTATATACTCTAGAGGTCACAATTTAGGCTCAATCTTCATGAAACTAGGCCAGAATGATTATTAGGGCATTAGGATGAACTCTTATTGATTATGGGGAGGTTCTTTTGGAAAACACAGGGGCCTTTATGACAATTTCTTTGTTAACACTCTAGAGCCCATAATTTTGGCTCAATCATCATGAAACTTGGTCAGGATAATTGTAAGGTCATAAATATTAACTTTATAGATTATCGGAAGGTTCTATAGGAAAACACAGGGAAAGGGGCCATAATGACAATTTCTTTGTTTACAATATACCGGTAGATGTCACAGTTTTGGTTCAATCTTTATGAAACTGGTTATAGTTATTTGTCTCTAGTTGCATTTTTTTTAACATCAGACAATTCAGGTGAGCAATATAGGACCATCATGGTCCTCTTCACTTGTTATTATTGTTATTTCCTTTCATATACTATTTTATTAAAACATTCTGAAAAGTAGTTTTGCGAAAATCAGAGGACGTTTATCAGAATTAAACGAGTATTACCCTAATAGCCTATGTATGCTGTTAATCTATTTTTTGATTCAGCTGAGACAGTTGCAATTAATGCTGGGTCATTCACATGTTTCTTATTAATGTTAGGTTTGAATTTGCCCAAACCGACATCATTGTTATGTCATCAGGAGTTATTTTCGCTAGCCGGTCTTCAATTATGTAAAGATCAGTTCAAATTGTCGTAAGCATTAATACAAATATAGACACTTATCCTGGTTTTGCGCTTACCATTAATTTTGATGTTACATAATTTAGGACTTTGGTTGATTCGCTTGTCAATTTGTGCCTTCCATTGACTTTGAGTCATATATGCCAATTAGTTCATGTGGTGTCAATGCCCAAATTCTGTGATATCTAAAAATAACCTTGGATTCTACTGAATCTTTCCTATATCCACAAAAAGCCACTTTAAGAATATCAATTTACAAAAAAGGTAACAATTCTGACTCAAATTTAATTATAAGATGTTTGTTTGAGCATTTTTTTCCGCAGTTTGCAAATTTATTCTTGTCTTGGTTTCAGAAACATTGATACCTCTCTTTAACCCATTCCCACACAACATTTTAGACTGGTCTGATTCGAAAGAAGTTACAGCCGACAATTTAAAGTTGATAGAATTTTATTTTTTTTCGTCTTTTTGGATAGAAAACATTTTGGATAATGAAGAAATTTGCTTGATACAAGCAATTTCTTCATTTTCCACAATATTTTCCAAAATTTTTTCCTTTAAGGGCGTCAAAAGGAGGGATTGTGTGGGAATGGCTTAAAAAAGGTTGCTAGCAAAAAACCATAAAACTCAGGCAATATTTATATCCGGGAGTCAAAAAAGTAAGGTAAGGATCTTTATAAGCACAACTGGTGAGTCCCTAAATGATTTATGCTTTATTAACCTTTTCCCGTTCAAATACGGGATTTTACGTTCCTGTGATTATATACTTGAGAAAACATTGAGGAAAAAGAAGAAATTGCTTGTAACAATCGATTTCTCCTTTTTCCACAATATTTTCTACCACATAGGATGGGTTCATTTCAAACAGCATCCAGTTGTCATTGTCGTCTGCAACCTCTTTCAACTTGGACTAGTCTAAAATTTCCAAAAATGGGAAAGGGTTAAATCACAACCAGACAATCCTGCTTTTGACACACCTAAGAAAATAAGCTAAAGGAATCAAGACATAGAGGATAATCGTTTGTTTCAGTGTAAGATCGATTTATATTTCATTGAGTGAACAACAAAAGCTTTATTTTCATGAGTGGCAAAGCCACAAGTAAAAGCTTTATTTCCAAGTGGCAAAGCCACGAGTGAAAATATAGCTTTTGTTGTTCACGAAATGAAATATCAATCATTCTTACTCGAAAAACAAACAATTGTTCTATTTCTTTAATGCAAAAATTAGACAAAATGCGAAAATTATATGACAAATTTTCTTAAAGCGCGTCATTTTGCACGTGACTGCTATGAAACGCTTATGATGACGTCACTTATTTGGCTCTGCTTAGATAACGTCAGATAGGGTAAAATGAACAAAAGCGGGGCATAAGTTTTTGATAATTTCACTGGATAGGCGGTGAGTTTATCATATGATAATCTACCATTATTTCTCGATAATCCACCTGAAAGCATTAAAGAAAACCCTGTAATTTCTCTGTGTACTAACAATTTGATTTATCGTCTGCAACATCCTTCAATTTGAACCAGTCTAAACTTTGTCCTTTAGTAAAGGGTGACAGAACATTCAAACAAAAGGAACTTTGCATTATGTTTTAATGTTATGTGATATGCAGGTCTTTTGTGTATTTACAGATGGTTTCATCCCAACATATCGGGACAAGATGCAGAAAGACTTCTACAAAACAGGGGTGTGGATGGGAGCTTTTTGGCACGTCCGAGTACCAGCAATAAAGGAGATTTCACTCTCTCTGTGAGGTAAGCAGGATAACCCATTACCAGACAATAAAGTTTTCATAACCTTTAAATTGTCACCTGTAACTCCTTTGATTTTGAACTAGTCTAAAAATTTGCCGTCTGCCAATGGGTTAATGTAATAAAACAGATCAGGATTTTCCTTTGATAATTGTAGATTTTCATTTACTATCCCTGAATTTTACATATGTTATCATTAGAAACATGATCCATAGAACAAATGGAATTTGAATATTAATAAGGGAGTCCTTTTTTAGCTCGGCTGTTTTCTGACGAAACCCGAGGTATTGGGATAGCCCTGGTTTTGTTGTTGTTGTTGGCTTTTCAGTTGAGCAAAAACTTTGACATTTTGTGACATCTCTGGTTCTACTAAAGGCATTCACTTGAAACTAGGCACACTTGTTCACTTTTAAAAGAGCAACCTATACTATCAAGGGGGATAACTCTAGATGCATTCTGTCCACTAACCAGCACCCAACATGCGAGCGTAGGCACCCTAGGTGGTGCTCTTGTTCAGAATGTTTTCTACCCAGAAAATTGAAAAAATCTAAAATTTCATCAATTCTAAGTTGTCGTCTGCAACCCCTTTGAATTTGGACCAGTCATCTGGTATTGGGTTAAAGGGTAAAAAGTATCTGAGACTTCAAGGTTTTTGCTAATGTGTACATGGATGGACTGATTAAAATCTCATTTCTGAGGAATACTGTTATAACTCAGAATACTCCATTTAGTTATTTACAATAAACTGGATTTGCATATTCGATGTATTCATTCACCAAGAAAAAATATTCCTCTGTAGTTCTAAAAATAGATCAAGGAGATACAAGGAAGTAACAAAGTTGTAGAGAGTAAGATTTTGTCTTATTGGTTACTTCTCTTGCATATGGATCATTAACCCAGGAGAAATGTGGATTATTACCTCCACTGGCTGAAAGCCAGCAAGCTAATGTCATGGTTTTGCGTCCTAATTGTGTCCGCCCCGGTGCGTCCTTTCGTCATTAAACTTTGATTCACCAAAATTTCATAGAAATGATCCTTGGGTTACCCTTTATCAGATTCCTTCAAAGAATTTTGATTGGATGAAAAAACATGGCTTTAACCCATTCCCACGCAACATTTTAGACTGGTCCAAATTCAAAGATGTTGCAGACAACAATTTTAGAGGGTGAAATTTTAAAATTCATTGTCTTCTAGGGTAGAAAATATAGTGAGTAATGAAAAAATTGCTTGTGACAAGCAATTTCTTTATTTTCCACAATGTTTTCCAAAGCCTTCTCTTGAGGGGCATCAAAAAGCACCATTGTGTGGGAATGGGTTAATGGGTGGGGCTAATTTCAAGATATTGTGAAACCTTTAAAAATCTTCTTCTCAGAACAGAATTCAACCAAATTTTAGAGGAATAATCATTAGTTGACCCTTTATCAGATTCCTTGAAAGATATAACATGGCTGTAATGGGCTTGCTTATTTCCTAATGAATTGTATAGTGAAATGTTTAAAAACCTTCTTCTCAGAAACAAGTTGATAGAATTCAACCAAATTTTACAGGAATTTACCTTGGGTGACCCTTTATTAGATTCCTGGGAAGAATTTTGATAGGATGAAGAACATGGATTTAATTGGTGGGGCTAATTTCCATAATTATATGGTGAAACAATAAAAATCTTTTCAGATACCAGTGGGTGTATTTTAACCAAATTTTACAGGAATTATCATTAGGTGATCCTTTATCAGATTCCTTCAAAGAATTTTGTTTGGATGATAAACATGGCTTGGATTGGTGAGGCTAATTTCCATATATGGTAAAACCTTTATAAATCTTTGTCTCAGAAACCAATCGATGGATTTCAACAAAATATCAGAGAAATTATCCTTGAGTGACCCTTTTCCAGATTCCTTCAAAGAATTTTGATTGGATGAAAAACATTGCTTAAAAGGGGGGTAGGGCTTCCCCCTGGAAAATTTCATTCTTGTGCCAATGGATTCACCAATGTCAAAAATTTGGAGCCACTTGGTGCCATTTGGAGACAAAAGTCTAAGAGGATCCAGTATGAAAAAGTGAATGAAAAAAATCTACTAGATTGAAAACAAATAACCTGTAATGTATATATTATGTTGAGTAAATTGTTAATTAACTGACTATTTTGATTTAAAAAATGTTTAGAAAGTGACAATACTGAATAAAACCAGAAATAAACTGTCTACAATTTCTCTTTTGTTTGTGCTACTTTTATAACACAGATATGCTCTGTTGAACCCTTTTAAATCCTTTGATTTATGATTTGAATCAATGAAGCTTTCTAAAGCATTGTGTGAAAAGAAAAATTTTTCACAATGATTTCTGACATAAATAATGTTTAATTAACAAACACTCTGAAGTGTTATCAGCAACTTCTTTTAATTTGGACCTATCTTGAATTATGTAGGGGTGGATCAAACTTGAGAGTTATGTTTTCCTTCAATCAATTTATTAAAAGGTGCAAAACGAGAGAATCATCATTTGGAAATAAAATGCCAAAAAATAGCTCTATGCTGAACGACGGGTCAATTTTTTGTAACCAACAGTACTTTGATTACTCGGCAATTCACTTGCCTTTTTGACTTAAATCATCAAAAGAAAAGCAAAATGTTGTCATTCCTTTTTATTCGGCAGCCTGATGAATTGCAAAAAAAGGTTGAGGTATAAAGTTCATCATATTTTTATCCCATGCGTTATTGGATTTTGATGGTCGCGTGTCTCCCAAACAAATCAGCGGATGTGTGATTGATAAAGTCGCCCGTCAGTTATCGTTGCAATGGACTCAACATCCCTTTGCCTTATTTTGAAAGTTCTTACCAATAAAATCGCCTGTTCGCCAATTTAGAACCAGATTTTTATTTAGTCGCATTTGGCGACACTGGTGATCGACAGCAGGAGCCCGGGCGGGGCTAATTTTCATATATGGTGAAAGTTTTGAAAATCTTTTTCTCAGAAAACAAGTTGATGGATTTCAACCAAATTTCACTGGAATGAACCTCTGGTGATTCTTTTTCAGATTCCATCAATTAATTTGATTTGTCGAAAACATGGCATTTTGGTCGTGGCTAATATCAATATATGGTATATATTGAATTTTTAAAAATTTGTTTTTATCTTTTTCATCTA
This sequence comes from Fragum fragum, assembly GCA_946902895.1. NCBI lineage: Eukaryota > Metazoa > Mollusca > Bivalvia > Cardiida > Cardiidae > Fragum > Fragum fragum. Next base: position 32,455,610 of record OX336378.1, on the reverse strand, counting down.
ACTTAATATGAATTTACTTTTGTGAAACAATGCAACATTTGAAATATTAAAGGGCAAGATTTATTTGCCACACATGGTGAATATGATTCGATTTATATAGAATTCCTGAAAACTCCTTTAATTGCTTACTCAGTAAAATGAGGCCTGTGGAGCTTATACAGGCATTCAAGTGCCTCTATTATAACAGGCTAACAAACAAATCTTGTTTCGTCTCTCTTAAAGGCGGAAAGGGGAGGTTACTCATATTAAGATACAGAACACTGGTGATTTCTATGATCTCTATGGCGGTGAGAAGTTTGCTACACTCGCAGAACTTGTACAGTATTATATGGAAAATATGGGGCAGCTTAAAGAGCGGAACGGAGACATTATTGAACTTAAGTTTCCCGTCAATTCGGAGGATCCCACAACTGAACGGTGAGTGTATCACTTGGAATATCTTACTATTTGTTTTACTACTTTAATACACTTTTAAACACCCCTGAGGAATTATGCTTAAGAAAACATTGTGAGAATAGTAAACATTGCTTCTTACAATTGATTTCCCCTGTCATTTATTACCCTACATGATAAGTAAAAAATGTTGTTTAGTTTCGGTTAATTAGTATTCACAGTACAAGGGGTGTGAAACAAGGGATTGAGATGTAAAGAATTTAAGTCTATCTCTGAAATATTACCTTTTTCACATGATCAATTAATGAGATATGTTAAGCAAATATGTGTACTCTACTTTATATTTCCGACATTAATGTCAGGATTGTTATAAACTATACCAAGCATCACTGATAATTTTAAGAGAAATTAATTTTTAGTTTCGTCTATCAAAATAGGGCTTTCTGTTTGGCCACAAAAAAATTATTCATAAATCCTTGAACAAAATTTTCAGCACAAAATAGTCCCATACAAAAAATTATAAACTATTGTAAAGTTATTGCTAAATTGCTCGATGATATTAAATATAAGAAATGAAGAGAATATCTTTTGTTTTCATGGAGGTATGAACCAAAAAACCTTATCACACTTATGTATGAATCTACTTTGAATTTTCATACAGTGTGATTAGGTTTTTCATCTCTGTAATGAATATCAGCCCCAAACCTGTTCCAAAATTGCTTTGCATTCTTCTATGAATAATTAAAATATCATGTATCCATTGAATTACACCCACTATTGATGTAAACAAGACTAGGACAGGGATCATCAGTTTTCAATTAGAATAAAGTTTGGTCATAACTGTTCTGTGGTTTACAGGACAGAACAATGTCTTTTCTTTTACTGTTTGATCTGCCCAAGTGTATGAAGACAAATGATATCAAAAGAAACTTGTCACCGATTTATGTTTTGTTAGGGGGCCCACTGGATTGTGAGCTTGTTTTAAAACACGGCCACGTTCATAAACAAAATCATCTAAAACCTGATGGATTGAGAAATGAGATTATTTAGTCACTCGCGGGTCACAAATACACCCGAATTCTGAAACTCAAAGAGTGCGCTCTCATTTACTTATAAGGATTCGGGCTATATGATATCTGTTCCTGCAAAAAAACTGTCCATATCTAGTATGTAATTTGGATAAAAAATTCCATAATTACAAATTGTCTCTTGTAAATACATGAATACAGATCCTATCTGTAGCACTGATCAATTTAAACTACTAGGTTTAATTCAAAGACAACATTTTAGGATAAATATAATTTAACAAAAAGTGCTTTTAACCAGTTCCCCACACAAGCCCTCCTTTTTACGCCCCTTAAGAAAAAAGCTTTTGAAAACATTGTGGACATAGAAGAAATTGCTTGTTTCAAGCAATTTCTTCAATGTCCACAATGTTTACTACCCAGAAGAAAAAGAATTTTAGAATTTCATCAACCTTAAATTGTCGTCTGCATCTTCTTTCAATTTGGACCAGTCTAAAATTGTCTTGTGTGGGAATGGGTTAAGGTATAAAACATTAAGTGGTATGTAAAAATTTGTATCCTTAAAAGTTATTTTGTCAATTTTGATAATTTTTTTTTTTTGAAGGTAGCGGCAGCCATAGTGCAGTGCTAGCACATAGGAGTCCTAAACATGGGGTCCCAGGTTCGATCTCTGGTCATGGCAAATATCCTTTCCGACATTTGTCTCTAACTAATGGGTGGATAATCATAAACCTAAGTGGCTGGAGGCTCTGAAAGGATGTAGTGGTAGTACTGGTGTGAGAAATACCAGGAATCCATAGTAAGCCTCTCCAGCCACCATGATACGACTGAAATACTGTTAAAAGTTATGTAAGACTCAATTTAATTCAATTTGATAATCTTTTCATGATCTTTTATTCCTGAGGGTCATAAAAATGCAAGATTGTGTGTGAATGTGTTAAATTTTAACGTATTTACTTAATCCGTTTACGTACGGAGAAAGAACAATGTTTCAAGAAATTTGATGTACATGAAAGGAAAATGACTGTTGTTCTCATGTGTATTTCAATCCGCTTTATAAGGGTTAATACTTTCTACATTTTTCATAAGACAGGTACTGTTTAAAAAACGGTGTATTTCTATATATGTATAGATGGTTCCATGGGCATATATCTGGCAAGGAAGCTGAGAAACAGTTGATGGATAAAGGGCGATATGGCAGTTATTTGGTAAGGGAGTCTCAAAGTGAACCTGGTGATTTTGTGTTATCTGTGAAGTGTGAAGAAAAAGTGACACATGTCAAAATTAGGAGACAGGTAATAGTTTAGTGGTAGTCATTTTCTCTTAATTTCTCTTCTGCAAATTTTATTTGTGCACTCGGTAGTAACCCATTCCCACACAATCCATCCTTTTTATGCCCATCAAGAAAAAAGCTTTGGAAAACTTTGTGGAAAGTGAAGAAACTGCTTGTATCAAGTGATTTCTTCATTATCCACAATGTTTTCTATCCAAAAAGACTCGCACAAAAAAAATAAATTACAACTTCATCAACTTGAAATTGTTATCTGCAGCTTCTTTCAGTTTTGACCAGTCTAAAATTTTTCTTTGTGTGAATTGGTTAATGGCAGTTTTGCCTTATTTATTTTTGTTACTGTCTTTAAATTTCTTGGAGTTACAGCGCTTTAATGAAAAAGATTTTATTTCAGCCACAAAATGTTTTTTTCTGTGACATTATGCCATTAGGGGTATCAGTTATTTTTAGTCCAATTTATTGGACCCATTCCGACACAATCAAGCCTTTCAACACCAAAATCAAGAAATAAATCTCTGAAAAATATTGTGGAAAAATAAGAAATTGCTTGATCAAAGTGATTTGTTCATTATCAACAATGATTCCTGCAGCGAATTCCAAAAGGATTGAATTTCAATCACGAAAAAGTGTTGTCTGCATTGTGGGATTGTGTTGGAATGAATTAAAGCTTTTGCTTATGAAAATTTTTACAGGGTATCTCATTGTTACATTGAAACTGACAATCTTCTGTGTATCTATTCAGGCAAATGGCAAGTTTGATGTGGGTGGTGGTGAACAGTTAGACAGTTTGGCAGATTTAGTTGAACATTACAAAAAGAATCCTATGGTAGAAACATCAGGAACTGTTGTTCACTTGCGGCATGTAAGTTTTTTATGCTTTCTGTTTTTAGCTGGGTATCTTGCAGGGAACAGTAGAGATATTTCTGTAACAAGGCACAAAATAGCTTCTGTTGAATGTTTTATTTGTCAGATGTGTGATCTTGTGATTTCTGAACAAGAATAACAAGTAGTTTTATCTCTCCTGAACTCAAAGTGCTCTAGTGATCTATTCTAATTCCTTTAACCTATTACAAGACTACAGAATTTTAGCCTGGACCAAAATGAAAGATCTTAAAGACAACAGTTTTTGTTGAGCCTGCTTGCTGTGATCGAGACATAGTCACAATGACTAGTTGGTGTATGAAAGCCAACAAGCTGTTTTCACATCAGAGTGTCTGCTGTGCATTTACTTTAAAACTCTTCTTCTCATAAAGTACTGGACACAATTAAACCAAATTTTACAGGAATGATCCTTGCCAGGGTGAACCTTTATCAGCTTCCTTCAAAAAATTTGATCAGATAGAAATAATAGAAACATGACTTTAATGACTTGAGCTAATTTACATATATTGAGAATGCTTTGAAAATATTATTCTCAGAAACCAAAATCAACAGGAATAATTGCTGGGTGACCCTTTTTCAGAATCCTTCAAAAAAATTGATCAGATAGAAAAGATAGAAACATGACTTTAAAATGACTGGAGCTAATTTACATATTCTGAGAATGCTTGAAATTTGTGAAATAAAAACATGACTTTAATGGGCGGAGCTTAATTCTGTACATGGTGAATATGAAAATCTTCTTTTCAGAAAAAGTGGATGTATTTCAACCAAATTTCAGAGGAATGGTCCTTGGGTGACTCTATATAGAAATTTTACAAAAAAACTTTGATCAAATGAAAAACATAGCTTTTATGGATTGGGCTATATTTCATATATATGGTATATAGTAAAAAGTTTGAAAACCTTTTTCTCAGAAACCAGTCAATGGATTTCAACAAATTTCCACGGGATGATTCTTTGGTGACCCTTAATCAGATTCTTTCAAAGAATTTGGATAGGATGAACAACATGTCTTAAAAAATCGGGGCCAATTTCCTTATTTGGAATATAGATTAAGCTTTGAAAGTCTTCTCACAAATAAGGGATGATCTTTGATGACAATCAGATTTCTTCATAGCATTTTGCTTGGTAAAAGAAAATGGCTTCTATGGGCGGGGCTAATATCTATATGTATATAGTGAAAATTTTGAAAAGCATGCTTTCTATGATCAGAGGATGGTTTCAACCAATTTTAGCAGGAATGATCTTATAGTTATCTTTAATCAGTTTTTTGAAGAATTTTTTTGAATTTCGACGAGTCTAAAACTTTTTTACATAGAGTTTGTGTCTGTATCAAGTTTATAGATTTGTTGAATACTCCTGTCCTCTTACAGCTGTCATGTCTGCCATGATTTCTTTCCCATTAATTGTAAACCTAAGTGTAATGAGCGGCTGGAGTCTCAGAAAAGATGCAGTGGTAGACTGGTGTGAGAAATACCTGGCATCCATGGTTAGGTGCTTCAGCTGCTGTGATATGACTGAAATACTGTTAAAAGTTGCATTAACCCTTTCCTGTTTAATCCCTTGTTTTTAAGTCTCTATGATCTTGTAATTGAGAAAACATTGTAACAAAAAGAAGAAATTGCTTGTAACAGCAATTTTTTCTTTTTCTATAATATTTTATACCCTAATGAATGGTTATATTTCAAACAAAATCTGCTCTAAGTTTTTGTCTGCAAAACCTTTGAATTTTGCCAGGTCTAAAATTTTACAAAACAGGAAAGGGTTAAATCTAATTCAAACAAACAAATGTCTGACCAGACAAACAAAAATGTAATTTTGTAAAGAATTTACCTTACAACCCTTTTCTTCCAGCCCTTCAATGCCACGAGAATAGCTGCATCTGGTATAGCGAGTCGAGTCAAACAGCTAGACAAAGATACTGGTACTAGAAATGAACATGGTAAAGGGGGATTCTGGGATGAATTTGAGGTAAGTTGACTACCTGGATGGCCGACTGGTATAGGTGCATGACTCATGATCTGAAGGTCAGGGGTTTGAGCCCAACTGCATCAGGGTGTGTTCATGAGCAAGACCCTCAATAGCCAACCTCATTCTACCCAACTGTAAAATTAGGTAGCAGTGGGTTTACGCCACTGCCTCTCTTTCAGGGATGTGAAATTATCCAGATTGTCAGCATTCGAGAGCGGCTCTATAAACTTTAAGCTTTCATCACAGTCAAATTGAATTAAATTATTATAAATATGTTGAATAGATTTCTGAAAATTTAAATTTTTAGCCCATTCCCACATAATGACGCTTTTTGATGTCCCGAAGAAAAACAATTGCAAAAACATTGTGTAAAACAAAGAAATTGTTTGCAGAAAGCTATTTTCTCATTCGCCACAATGTTTCAACCAATGAGGTAAAAGTTTTGATTTTCATGAACTTAAAATTGTTGTTGGTAACTCCTTTCAAATTGGACCAGTCTGAAATTTTGATGTCTGGTAATTGGTTGAATTGATAACAGGTGAAATTGAATTAGAAATGGCTATTCTATGTTCTTCAATCATTGAAATTCAGCTTGAATAGTGGGATCACAGCAGTTAATTGATTGACCAATCAAATCATACAACTAGCCTAAAAGTCCCCCCGGCGGCGGCACATATCCTTTCCGACATTTGTCTCTCACCAAAGGATGGATAATCATAAACCTAAGTGGGATAGCAGCTGGAGGCTAGGAAAGGATGTAGTGGTAGTACTTGTGTTAGAAATACCAGGAATCCATTGCCACCGCAATATGACTGAAATACTGTTGAAAGTGGCATTAAACCCAATTCAATCAATCAATCAACCAACATTTATGTCAAGCTTTTTTGTTGATTTTGAGACTTGAACTTTGTAACTACAGTTTATTCAAGCTGTAGTTACAACATTTAGGTGGCCCTACCAAAGATTTCCTTTCTTTCCAAGATTATTCATTCTGCAAACTAAGGACTTTGAAATCTTAGTCAAATATCATGTCTCATGTCTTAGGTCATCAGACATGGTTAGCAATTCCCTCAATTCTACCTGTGACAACAAGTATGCTACCTTGTCCTTGAGATAAGATCCAAGCTTAGCATTCTGAATACTCAAGAAGCAAAGGAAAGGGCACACTTGCTTAGGATGAAACTAAAAATGCAGAATAGGCGCTCCACCTATCTGAGTGAGCCGCCTTCAAACATCCCTGTTGTAATTTACTATATAATGAATCTAATATTTTTTTTCTTCGGAAAATTAGAACGTCAAAATGCAGGATTGTGCAGTAATGGGTTAAGAGAACCAGTGTAACAAGTATAAAACAGTAATATGGACTTAACCAGTTATTTCTTAAGTTTGAATTGAAGAAAATGTCTTGCCTGTCTTGATGGACACTATCAAGATACCAGCAGAAAATCTTGAATTTTCAAATTTAGAGGTTATAGATGAAATGTATACATGCATTGTATGAATTAGAAACATTATGATAAAAGGAGAAACTATGAGCAGATTCTCCTTTTCCCACTTTGTTTCCTTAACTCTTCACCAGAGGAAAAAATACAACAATTTTAAGTTGAAATTACATTTATACATAGGGAATATTACCACAGTGTGTTTTTCTATGCGTTGTTATCGTGTTCGAGAATCGTGTGTAGGTATTTTTTATTGGATTAGACCTTCGGTCTAATCCAATAAAAATACCTACACACAATTTGAGAACACGATAACAACAGATAGAAAAACACACTGTTGTAATATTCCTTTTATTATATACCTTTTAGGAAATGACATTAAGAAAATTCTCTTAAATGGCTAAGAAATAACCAACTTTCCGAAAAACCCGGAACGTCAATACACATGTTTAACGGTACTCGACGAATACGTTTTTTTGCTACACGCTGAATATTGATTTTTTTTTCAGCCAGGTTTTACTCCATAGCTTTTATTGGTATATAATAAATTTATTTATTTAGCACATATTTTCTTAAACATGTACAAAAGGTGGGATGTATGTGAATCGTTTAATTTTAACCTCCATAATAACGAAAAAATGGATATACTTTAATTTTTCAGTGACAACTTTCAAGTAAAACTACACATTTTAATTTTAGGTTACAATTTGCCTTATAAGACATCTTTTCTTTTCAGCATTTACAGCAACAAGAGGTCCGTCATCTCTTCAGTAGAAGAGAAGGGATGAGGCCTGAAAATAAAGCCAAAAATAGATACAAAAATATCTTGCCATGTAAGTATACCTTTAACCTACAATTCAAGCTGATCTTTTACTATACTGAAGAACTTTTTAAGGATCAGCTAATATAATCATGTGTAGCCATATTTATGTTCAAGAAACATAGTATGGGAACATACTATTTCTACACCATTTATTCTTATTATCATTATGGCAATTCTTTGTTTTTCTTCTGTCAGAATTGTTCAGGGGATTTCCTTTTGAGAATGTGACTTTGATGTTCTCTAAACTTTGTAGGGTATTAACCCATTACCATTCAACAAATATTTAGAGTGGTCCAAATTAAAAGATGTAAATGAAAATGTTTAGTTGATGAAATTTTGTTTTTTTTTTTGGTGTCTTTTGAGGAAGTAAACAAATTGCTTTTAACAATGAAGGAATTTCTGAATTTTCGGCATTGCTATCCTGGGCATTTTTTCTTGGTATCAAAAAGTTTTATTGTACAGGAATGGGTTAAAGGGTATTATGTAGATCTGTAAAGTCTAGGGACTTTCAAAATGAAAGATATTATGGACTAGGCTTAGATTTAAGACTTCATGTGGTTTTATGAAATTTGCTGTGTGTGTTTAGTGTCACTCTTAACCCTCTCCTGCACAATCCCTTGTTTTCACGTCCCGGTGATTTTATACTTGAGAAAATATTTTGAGAAAAGAAGAAATTGCTTGATACAAGCAATTTCTTCTTTTTCCACAATATTTTTTAACCTATAGGTTGCTTACTTTTCGTATTGCACCCACTTTCAAATCTTGTCTGCAATCACTTTCAAATTGGACAGGTCTAAAATTTTGAAAAACAGGAAAGGGTTAAACTGATTTAAAATTATTTGTTGAGCCAGCTTGCAGTGAGGAATACATAGTTATCACTATAACATGTTGATATATGTGCCTTAGTACATCAGTCTATCCTATTTTTAGCTCTACTGGCCAAAGGTTTTACTTCGAATATCAAAATTGGAGGTCATTTTGCATTATTATGGTCCCTTTTAAATTAGATAAAACAGGTTTCCAAAACAGTTTTAGGGATTATTTCTAAAAATGGGCATCCAAATTCAAAGAAACAGTGATGAAAAACCCTGTGACTGAGATTTGCCCAAAAATTGGAAAATAAGTGAGATAGAAATCATTATAAGAAAAGGAGAAATGGATTGTTACAAGCGATTTCTCATTTTCCTAAAACGTTTTCTATGATAATATTGCTAGAGTAATTGTGTGGTAATATTTTTAAACGAGTTAATTGTTCCTCAACAGTTGATCATACGAGGGTTATACTAAGAGATGGAGACCCTGATGTTGTTGGATCTGATTATATCAATGCCAACACAATCACGGTAAGTACAATTGTTATCCTAAGTTTAACATGAGTATTATTAACACAATACTAGATAAAAATCTTTTTAGACTGGTCCAAACTTAAAGATGTGGCAGATGACGATTTATGATTGATGGAATTTAAAAATCTTTGTCTTTTTAGGAAGAAAACATTGTGGATAATGAAGAAATTACTTTTAACAAGTAATTTCTTCATTTTCCACAATGATTTCCAAAGCTTTCTTCTTTATGCAGGATCCAGAGGTTGAAATTAACTTTTTTTGCTACTTGCAAAAAAATGCGAGTACCTAAATGCAAGTTTCTACTAGCAAAATAAAACTGTACACTTTTCTTAAAATCAAATACAAAGAAAATGCCAGTGTTTATTTTGCTAGTGATTAATATGTCTTCCTGCTACTTCCTGATTGTTTTGACAGACGCTTGTATTTAACTAGAGGACAGGCGTTCTTCAGATTTTGTCGACAATTAATTGGCCTTAGGGTGGGAAGGGAAGATTTTTTTGTATCAGATGACTGGTTGGGAAGGAGACTTGACAGTTTAGTTGCTGTTTTACCAAAACATGTAATTTTTTTCTTCAAAATGATATTAATTTGTGGTGAAATCTTCCATGAAATTCTAGACGCTTGCATCATAAACAAAACTGATGATGACAAGCGTCTTTCCAATAACTGGTGCATGTAATTTTCAGTTATGTGTAAGATTTGCTGATCATGGCTGTTTAAGACGATGTCTCTCAACTCGCAAAAAATAGGATTGATTAGATTTTTGAACTCGCGATTTCCGATTTTCACTCCTTTTTACGAGTTAGCGAGTGCTAATTTCAACCCCTGGGATTGTGTGGGTTCAATTCTAGGGAGTACTCTATCGACTTGGATAACACATAGCCTTATATTTTTGCTGTATGACTGGTTCTATTTGAGATTGTAAAGTTTTGGGGTCCTTATCCATTCCTTCACCATCCTCCTTATTGATGCCTCTCAAGATAAAAGCTTTCGAAAAACATCATGAAAAATGAAGAAATTGCTTGTTACAAGCAGTTCCTCAAATATCCATGATGTTTTCTCTTCCAAAGAAAAAAAGATTTATTAAAATTGTATCAACCAAAACCTATCGTCTACAACTTCTTTGAACTTGGACCTGTCTAAATATCTGTCATCTAGCAATTTTACAAATATTTGCGAAATTTAGTATTTATTGATTGTGAGTCTGATGATGCAATCTCCAGGAAAATATCTAATTAGATGATTGGCATTTAACAGTACTTTAACCACATATGGTAGAAGACAATATGGTTTCTGTTTGTAAACAAAAGATTTTCTGTTAAATGTTTTTTCCTGATTCAAAATTGGCAATCATTCATCATCTGCAAATATTTTGCCACAAAAATTTCATGCTTTATGGTATTGCAGGCAGAAGATGACCATATAGAGCCAAAGAAATCATACATTGCCACACAGGGCTGTCTAGCGACAACTGTAACAGACTTCTGGAGAATGGTTTGGCAGGAAAATTGTTGTGTTATTGTCATGACTACCAAAGAAGCAGAAAGGGGAAAGGTTGGAAGCGCATTTGATAGCTTATTCTGAAATAATTAACCCATTCCCACAGAAGGACGCTTTTTGACACCCCTCAAGATAAAGAATTGGGAAAACATTGTGTAAAGTGAAGAAATTGCTTGTAACAAGCAATTTCTTCATTTTACACAATGCTTTTTACCCAGTAAGTTGAAAAAATCTAAAATTTCAAATACTTTGAAAAGTCTAAAATTTTGCTGTCTTGTAATGGCTTAATAGAACAGCATTTTATGGTCACAAATGGCAAATGATTGCTGCCAATCAAGAATGGTTGACCATTCAAGTCATTTATTTAAACCAGAAATTGTTGGATTGTGATTATAATGTCATAATTACAGCTGATCCAAGCTGTAGTTATGATGGTTAGGCCACCAACCAATGATTTTATGCTTCTTGTCATATATGCCTTTTTAGCTCACCTGAGCACGAAGTGCTCTGGGTGTGCTATTGTGATTGGTCATCGTCCGCCGTCCGTCCATCCATTCACAATTACAAAAAAATCTTCTCCTCCTTAACTAACCATGGAATTTCAACAAAACTTCTCTTAAATGATCCTTAAGTCATGCTCTTTCAAAATACTTCAAAGAATTGAAATTCATGAAAAACTCTGGTTTCCATGGCAACAGAGTGAAAAAACTTAAAAAATCTTCTCCTCCCAAGCCATAAGGCCTAGTGCTTTGATATTCGGTACAAATCATCATCTTTTGACCCTCTACCAAAATGCTTCATAGAATTACCGTATTCTGAAAATTAGCCCTTTTCTGTGCAATCCCTGATTTTACAAAGAAATAAAGAAGGAAAACTTCAAAAACATCTTCTCCCAAACCATAAGGCCTAGAGCTTTGATATTTGGTACAAATCATCATCTATTGACCCACTACCAAAATACTTCAAAGAATTACCGTATTCTGAAAATTAGCCCTCTTCTGGGCAATCCCTGATTTTACATAGAATAAAAGAAGGAAATCTTTAAAAATCTTCTCTTCCCAAACCATAAGGCCTAGAGCTTTGATATTTGGTATTCATCATCATCTATTGATCCTCTACCAAAATACTTCAAAGAATTACCGTATTCTGAAAATTAGCCCTTTTCTGTGCAATCCCTGATTTTACATAGAAATAAAGATGGAAATCTTTAAAGATCTTCTTGTCCCAAACTATAAGGCCTAGAGCTTTGATATTTGGTACAAATCATCATCTATTGACCCTCTACCAAAATACTTCAAAGAAGTACCGTATTCTGAAAATTAGCCCTTTTCTTTGTGATCCCTGCTTTTACAAAGAAATAAAGAAGGAAATCTTTAAAAATCTTCTCTTCCCAAACCAAAATACTAGAGCTTTGATATTTGGTACATATCATCGGCTATTGACCCTCTACCTAAATACTTCAAAGAATTTCCATATTCTGAAAATTAGCCCTTTTCTTTGTGGTCCCTGATTGTACATAGAAATAGAGAAGTAAAACTTAAAATCTTCTACAAAACCACAAGGCTTTGAGCTTTGATATTTGGTTCAAATCATCATCTATTGACCCTCTACCAAAATACTTCAAAGAATTACAGTATCCTGAAAATTAGCCCTATTTTGGGCAATCCCCGATTTTACATAGAATAAAAGAAGGAAATCTTTAAAAATCTTCTTCTCCCAAATCATAAGGCCTAGAGCTTTGATATTTGGTACATATCATCATATATTGACCCTCTACCAAAATACTTCAAAGAATTATGATACTCTGAAAATTAGCCCTTTTTTGTGCAATCCCTGATTTTACAAAGGAATAAAGAAGGAAATCTTTAAAAATCTTCTTCTGCCAAACCATAAAGCCTAGTGCTTTGACATATGGTACATATCATCGGCCATTGACCCTCTACCAAATTACTTAAAAAAATTAGCCCTTTTCTGTGCAATCCCTAACTTTAGTTAGGAATAAATAATGATATCTTTGAAAACCTTCTCCTCCTAAGCCATTAGGCCTAGAGCTTTTATATTTGGTATGTATTGATGTGTCTACTTCAAAGCATTAACATATTCAGAAAATTATTGCTATATGGTGGGATCATCAATATACCTAGGATTAAAAGGGAAATACTTAAACATCTTCTCTAAAATGATTAGACCGAGGGCTTTGCTATTTTGTTTATATCATAAAGCCATGAACCATCATACTCAGGGGAGCGATTTAGGACCATCATGGTCCTCTTGTTTCTTTTACCCTATCCTGTACAAACCCTGGATTTTCAACTGTGCTATTTTATACTTGAGGAAACATTGTTGAAAAATCTTTAATTGCTTGTAACAAGCAATTTCTCCTTTCTCCACAATATTTTCTACCACATAGGATGGTTTCATTTCAAATTGCATCCAATTTTCATTGTTGTTTGTAACCTCTTTCAATTTGGACTAGTCTAAATTCTCAAAAAAATGGGAAAGGGTTAAAATGAAAGCAACTGAAAAGAGAGAGTTACAGTATTTTCATTATTAATCAAGCTTTTCATCTTCAGATAAAGGCTGTCCGGTACTGGCCAAGTCCGGCTGATATGGTGGATCAAGAATATAAGAGATTACCTGTCTATAGAGGGACTCTAGTGATAAAGTTTATAGATGAAATACCAGACAAGGAATTTACTACGCGGCAATTTGAAGTCTGGAAAGAGTTTGAAGATGGATCTGTAAGGAAATAAAGTCATTAGAATATGGCAATCTACGTAAATTGACCAATCGCTGGCCCCGCCAACATACTCCTTTGGCCCTGCCCATTAACTCCACCAGGAAGTCCGGCTTAGTTCTAAAATAGTGTTACTTTGCAAAATTTATGTTCAGTAGCATTTAAAGAAAAGTAGAATGGTTGGTTTTCAACCTAAACATGGTAAATACAGCTTGAATAGACAAAAAAAAATAAATTGTTCAACATTTTTGAGTTCAAACTGAACTTCCAGTATGAATAAATGGTTTCAATTGTTTGACTGATTATTTGATTGACAGCCACAATTTGTCAATTGATAGGTTGAAGACAACATCCTAGAATACATTTACATCAAATAATTGGTTTATATAAGTTAAAAAACTTATTGAGAATAGGAGATATTGTTTGTAACAAGAAGCAAGATATTTCTTTTTGCATGCATTTTTTTTCTTATTCCTTTTCTGTACAATCCCTGGTTTTTACATCCTTGTGATTCCATACTTGATAAAACATTGTGGGAAAGGAAGAAATTGCTTGTAACAACACATTTCTTCTTTTCCCATAATATTTTCTAATGTGAAGATTTGTTACTTTTTCCAATTGCACTCATTAGCTCTACTGGCCAAAGGCCAGAAGAGCTATAGCCATGGCTTTTTCCTTTCCAGTATCAGTCCGCTGTCCATCTGTAAACTTTTCATATCAGCATATCTCTGAAAGTATAATTGCTATCATCTTGAAACTTCATAGGTTGATAGATCTCATTGATAGAGGAGAAGTGCTGTGCACAAGAACCACAACTCTTGCTTGCATAATTTTGGAGTTATTGCCCTTTGTTGTTTTAAAGACAAAGATTTTTTCCGGGGCATATCTCTGAAAGTATAATAGCTATTAACTTGAAACTTCATAGGTTGACAGATTTTGTGAGGAGAAGTGCAGTGCACAAGAACCACAATTCGTGCTGGCACAATTTTGGAGTTATTGCCCTTTTTTTTTAAAGACTTATATTTTGTCCTGAGCATATCTCTGAAAGTATAATAGCTATTATCGAACTCATTGAGAAGAAATGCAGTGCACAAGAAGTCTTAATCTAACTGGCTTCAGTTTACTATCAAGCTTTTATGGCGGGGGATGGCCATGTCCAACATGGCTCTTATTAACACTCTAGAGTCCACAGTTTTCATCTGATTCTCTTCAAACAATCTCAGAATGATTGTACCATCTGAAGGAGCGGTCCTTTTAAATTGGGTCAGATCCTTCAAGAAACACAGAAAAAGGGGCCTAAATTTAATTAAAAGAACCTCATTAACACTCTAGAAACCACTGTTGTCATAGGATTCTCTTCAAACTGTCACAGAATGATTGTACCATCATAAGGATGGTTCCTTTCAAAATGTGGGTAAGATCTGTCAAGAAACACAGGAAAAGGGGCCTTATGAAAATTTGATTTATCAAAAAATCCTCATAAACACTCTATAGAGTCCACAGTTTTCATCGTATTCTCTTCAAACTTTCTAAGAATGATTGTGCCATCATAAGGATCATTCCTCGAAAATAGTTCTGATCCGTCAAGAAACACTGGAAATGGGGCCTAAATAATATTTCATTAATAAAACCTCATTTATGCGATAAGAGTCTACAGTTTTCATGGCATTCTCTTCAAACTTTCACATAAATGATTGTACCATCATAAGGATAGTTTGTTTCAAAATCTGGTATAACCGTCAAGAAACATCGGAAAAGGGGTCTTTGATTAAAAATTAATTAAAAATCCTCGTCAACATTATAAAGTCCATCAGATTCTCTTCAAACATTTTCAGAAATATTGTACTATCTTAAGGATGGTTCCTTTCGAAATTTGGTCGGATCCGTCAAGTAACATGGGAAAAGGGGCCTTATTAAAATTTAATGAAAAAATCCTTGTTAACACTCTAGAGTTCACAGTTGTCATCAGATTACCTTCAAACATATCACAATGATTGTACTAACATAAGGATGGTTCCTTTGAAATTGGGTAAGATCTTTCAAGAAACACGGGAAAAGGGGCCTTATTAAAATTTAGTTAAAAATCCTTGTTGACACTTTAAAGTCCAAAGTTTTTATCGGATTCTCTTCAAACTTTCACAGTATGATTGTACCATCATAAAGATAGTTGCTTTTTAAATTGGGTATGATTTGTCAAGAAACACGTGAAAGGGGCCTTATGAAAAATCTATTAAAATTCCTCGTTAACACTCTTGAGTCCACATGTTTCATCAAATTCTCTTCAAACTTTCTCAGTATGATTTTACTATCATAAGGATTGTTTCGAAATTTCAAAATTTAGTATGATCTGTGGAGTAACAGGAAAAAAGTGGCCTTTTGAAAGTTTGATTGAAAAATATTTGTTAACACACTAGAGTAAACAGAATATTTGTACCATTTTGAGGATTGTTCGAAAGTGGCTCTGATCTGTCCACAGTTTTCAACACATTCTCTTCAAACTTTAACAGAATAATTATACCACACTATGGATTGTTCCATTCGAAATGGGTTTTATCTGTCAAGTATCATGGGAAAAGGAAAAATTAATGAAAAAAATCTTAATGTCCCATGATTTCACCATGTTCACTAAAATCTTTCATAGTATGATTGTACCATCATAATGATTGTCCCTTTCAAAATTGGGTCTGATCTGTCGAGAAACACAGGAATAGGTGCCTTATGAAATATTTATCAAAAAGAATCTAAATTAATGCTATTAAAGTCCTCAGATTTCATCGGGTTGTCTTGATACTCAAACAGAATAATTATACTTTTGTAAGTATTTTTCCCTTTGGAATTGATTCAGATCCATCAAGTAACATGGGAAAGGAGCTGTATGAAAATTTGATAAAAACATCCCTATTAATGCAATGAAGTCTGCAGTTTTGATCAGATTTGTTGAAACTGTCACAGATTGATTGAAGGGTCATAATGATCATTCTTTTCGAAATTGGGTTTGAACTGTGAAGAATCATGGGAAAAGGGGCCTTATCAAAATTTCATTTAGAAATCCTTTTTACTAAGTCCATAGCTTTCATTGGATCTTCTCCAAAGTTTCACAGATTGATTGTACAATAAGAACGATTGTTGATGTTACCATTAGACCTACTCCGTCAAGTATCACAGGAAAAGGAGCCTTATAAAATCTTATTTTAGAATCCTTATGCCACAATAATGTCCAATGTTTTCATCAGATGCTATTCAAATTTTCACAGAATGTTTGTACCCTCATTAGGATTGTTTCTTTCCAAATTTGGCCTGGTCTGATTAGTATCACAGGAAAAGGGGATGTTTGAAAAATTATTACCAAATCCTCATAAACACAAGTATGTCCCTAGTCTTTATCAGAATCTCTTCAAACTTTGATAGAATGATTTTACAGTCATTTGGATTGTACCTTTGTAAATTGGGTTTGCTTGGTAAAGTGACTCAAGAAAAGGGGCCTTATGAAAATTTTATTACAAAAATGTCATTATCACAACAAAGTCCTCAGTCTTTACCGTTTTCTCTCAAACTGTCTATCATTAGGATTGTTCCTTTATAAATTAGGTTTGGTTTGTTAAGTTTCATGAGAAAAGGGGCCTTATGAAAATTTTATTATAAAGAACTCTTGACACGTTCAGTCCACTGCTTTCATTGACTCTCTTTACCTTTTACAGAATGATTGTACCTTCATTAGAATTGTTCCTTTTGAAATGTAGTTTGTTCTGTAAAGTATCATGGGAAAAGGGTCTCTATGAAAATTTCACTATAAACTCATTAACAAAATAAATTCCACAGATTACACAGATTGGTTGCACCATCATTACAATTGTTGATTTTGACATTGGATCTGATATTGCAAGTGTCACATGAAAAGGGGCCTTATTATTCTGGTTAACACAATGATGTCCCTTGATTTCACTGGATTCACTTCAAAATTTCACAGAATGATTGTACTATCACATAAATGGTTCTTTTCAGAAGTGGGTACAATCCATCAAGTTTCATGTAAAGAGGGGCCATATGAATTTTTTGTTTTTTTTTTAAATATTCTAGTAAACATAATGAATTCCCCATATTTCATCGGATTCTTTTTTAACTTTCATAGAATGATAAAACCAACAGTAAAGTATCTCGGGGGAAAAAGAGCCTTATGAACACTTGATTGAAATATCTTTGTTAACACCATAAAGTCAACAATTTTTTGGTCACCTGACCGAAGGTCATGGTGACCTATTGCAATTGTGTTTTGTCTGTCGTTGTGCGTCATGCGATAACTTTTTACATTTTCGACATTTTCTTAAGAACCCTTGGAAGTATTTCAACCAAACTTAGCAGGAAGCACCCTTATGGGAAGGTGTTTCAAATTTGTACATGTCATGGAGTTATCTCCCCTTGGGGGCCAAAAAGGGGACATCTTTAAAAATCATGAAACGGCTGTCAGATTAGATTAACATTGGGTATTTGGAGTCTTTTGGGCAAGGACTATCAAAGTTGTACAAGAAAAAAAAATCTGTCAAGAAATGGGTGTGCTGGGGGGGGGGGGAACAAATGTGGGGAGGGGGTACAAAAGCTTACATAGTGACAACTTTGAAACTCTTTTTCTACCAAATCAAACGACCTACAGCTCTGATATTTGGTATGTGGCATCATTTAGTGGACCTCTATCAATATTGTAAAACTTATAACCCCAGGGTCAAAATTAGCCGTTCCCGGACGATACAAGTTTAACATAGGCTTATTTTGAGAAAATTTCAAAAATCTTCTTCTCCCAAACTAGAGGACCTAAAGCTTTTATATTTGGTATGTAGCATCATCTGGTGAATTTCTATCAAAATTGTATAAATCATGGCCCCACAGTCAGAATTAGCCAATCCCCAGACATCATAAGTTTTACAAAGGGCTTATATAGTGAATTTTTTAAAAATCTTTTTCTCCCAAACAGGAGGGCCTAGAACTTTTATATTTGGTATACAGAATCATCTGGTGGACCTCTATCAAGATTATACAAATTATTGCCCCAGGATTAAAATTAGCCCTTTCCCGGATGTCACAAGTCTAACATAGGCTTATATAGTGAAAACTTTAGAAATCTTCTTCTCTCAAACAGATAGGCCCAGAGCTTTGATATTTGGTATGTAGCATCATCTGGTGGATCTATGTCAATATTGTATAAATTATGGCCCTAGGGCCATAATTAGCCCATTCCTGGACATCACAAGCTTTACAAATGGCTTATATATAGTGAAAATTTAAAACTCTTCTTCTCCCAAGCAGGAGGCTTTGATATGTGGTATGTAGCATCATATGGTAGACCTCCATCAAGATTGTATAAATTATGGCCCCAGGGTCAGAATTAGCTCGTTCCAAGATGTCCAAGTTTAACATAGGCTAAGTTAGTGAAAACTTTTAAAAATCTTCTTCTCCCAAAACAAAGCCTTAGAGCTTTGATATTTAGTATGTAGCATAATCTGGTGGACTTTGTTTGTTTTTGTGCTCTTTGGACTCAGGTGACCAATAAGGCGCAATTGGCCTCTTGTTATCGAATTCTCTTCAAAGATGCATGGAATATACGTGACATTGGAAACACAGGAAAAGGGGCCTTACAGATCATCATTTAAAACATTCTCGTGTATGTGATGAAGTTCACAATTATTATCAGATTGTCTTTAAAATTTCACAGAAGGATTGTAGGGTCGTAAGGAATGTTCCTTTTGTAAATGAAATGGATCCATCGGAAAACTCAGGTAAAGGGACCTTATGGACTTTCATTCAAAACAATCCTATTTATGTAATAAAGTCCACAATTATTGTCAGATTCTGATGAAAATTTCACAGGATGATTGTAGGGTCGTATGGAAACAACCTTCTGGAAATGGCATGAAAAAGGAAAAGGGGCCTTCAGGATTGCTGCTCGAAATAATAAAAGGGATAAAGTCCAATTTGTTATTTTTTATTCTTTATGCATTCTTCTTTAAGAAATAAACTTCATTAGATATCAGATTTCTTTAACGGAAAACTTGATAACCAGTAGAGCGTCTCAGGCCCTCATGGGCCTCTTGTTTTCCATTGTCGTCTATAACTTTTGATTTGGACAATTCTAAAACATTTTAAAAAGTAGGAAAGGCTAAATATTTTTCTCAACTAAGGTGACTTAGATGGCAATATTTTCAAACCTATAACAAGAAATAAGATTTGGTTCCTGACCTAAATGTTGTATGTACAATATTCATGTCCCAAAACCAACTAAAAGCGTCAAATAATGCCAATATAAGAGTTTAAAGTTCAGTTCCAGTGTAAATCAATGTTTTGATTGGTCAATTGATCCTTTGATTGACAACCATGATCTGTCAATTGTTATGATCAGGCTTATTTGTTCTGTATTTTGTAGGTTGAAGGTCCTAGAAAATGCTTTCAGTTCCACTTTATGACATGGCCTGATTATGGTGTACCGTCAGACCCTGGGAGTGTTCTAGATTTCCTTAATATAGTCAATACAAAACAGGAAAGTATACAAAGAGCTGGTCCCATAGTTGTTCACTGCAGGTAATTGTTTAGCATGGCTGTTTGCGTAGAAATTCCAAGGTATTTTTATAGCCTGAGCCAGAGTGTTGTCATTGTTGTTGTCTATTGCAGACAAAAACCTTGGACATTTTGTTATATCTATTATTATTGAAGATTTTTATTTGATCCTCAGAACACGTGTTCGCAATCAACAGTGGGATTTATAAATGGTTTTAATGGATGTAGGTTTTGTGAGTCTGGGATTCACATTCTGAAGAGGAATGAACTAAAATCAGCTACAATGAATATGTGTGATGTCTTCTTGTCCTTATGACTAGAATTTGTTTGAAATGTCAAGTTGTTCCTGAATTATCTGCCCTTGACTTAACAAAATAGCTTCAATTTACATTAAATTTTGAACAAAACTACTACAATTTACATAGAATTTAACAGAAACTTGCCACAATGTATCTCCATGATTTTAGCCTGTCTGTCTGACCGTCTGTCTGTACGTTAGCAATTTTTTGCGTGCACAATTCCTCCTAAACTATCAATGGGAATTAGCTGAAACTTTTCACAGTTACTCCCTATGATGTCTAGTTGTGCATAAGACCTTTGAAATTCCCATCTTTCCAGTCATTTTTGAGTTATCTTGAATTATTTAAGACACTTAATGTCTTGTATGCACATCTTATCCTACATTTTTCATGGCAATGGTTTAAAATTCAATAATGGTTTTGAAAGCTGTCATGTTTGTCAAATTTATAAAATATTATTCAGGTAACAAGATCTTTCAATTAATAAAAATGCATGAGCTATCATTCAAGCTAACATAACTGATAAAGCAAGGTGACTGACAAGCCCCTTCGGGCATATATGCGCCGCTCTGCGAAACTCTTGTTATCCCCCGTCCTTCCATCCTTCCGTCACTAAACTTGTCCGGAGCATATCTCTGAAAGTATAATTGCTATCAACTTGAAACTTCATAGATAGATAGATCTCATTGAGGAGAAGTGCACTGCACTAGAACCTTAACTCTTGCTTGCATAATTTTGGAGTTATTGCCCTTTGTTGTTTTAAAGACTAAGATTTTGTCTGGGGCAAATCTCTGAAAGTATAATAGCTATTAACTTGAAACTTCATAGGTGGATAGATCTCGTTCAGGAGAAGTGCAGTGCACAAGAACCACAACTCTTGCTTGAATAATTTTGGAGTTATTGCCCTTTGTTGTTTTAAATACTTAGATTTTGTCCTGAGCATATCTCTGAAAGTATAAAAGCTATTATCTAACCCATTGACAAGAAATGCAGTGCACAAGAAGCCTAAATCTAACTGGCTTCAGTTTACTATCAAGCTTTTAAGGCGGGGCATGGCCATGTCCGACATGGGTCTTGTTACCTATAACTATGCATTGATAAATTAAAAAAGACCATAGTTTAAAAGAACAGTGAAAGTTTAGATAAGGGACTATCAAACTTAACCGAGCACAGTTATAGACTATAGAGTTCCTGGGACCTCGTTTTGTTGGTGATTTATACTCTTTTAATACATCAATTGGGAAACAAGTTCTTTTAACTTTGATGATATCTCTTAATTCTGCTTCCTGAAGAATTCACTAGTACTCTTGCCTAGCATGTGGGTTGATGACAGCACATAGAATGATAGCCACTCCCAGGAATCAAGCTTTGAACCACTTGATCAGAAAGTAGACGTTCTACCTCTTGGCCATGAACAGTACATTGACTAAAACCTTAATCTTTACAATTTAGACTAATTACTCCAAATTATTTGTTGCATTAATGATTCCTCTTTTTATGCCCCTGCATCGATAGATTGGGGGCATATTGTTTTACCGGTGTCAGTCTGTCTGTCTGTCCGTCTATCTGCAAAACTTAACCTGCCAACTAAACATTTTCCTATAACTTCAACCCTGATTAAGTTACAATGCTAATATTTGGTATGTAGATAGGTCTCAACATGGCGCAACTGGGGAAGGTCATTTCATCAAGGTCAAGGTCAAAATTTTAACCCTTTTCCCCAAAACAAAGAAAATAAACAATAAATATCACCCGTTTCTAAAGAACTCCTGTTTCGGGGGCTTGGTGTTTCACAAACACATCTTGTTAAACTAAGTTTTTATTGCATTATCCAGCACTTGAAATCCTTATATGACGCGACATCATGTGATGCTCAATATTCTTGTACTGCAGAATAAAGTTTACTTTCTAAATGTAACTCAAACTGCACAAAGTAACTATCCAAGAAATTACTTTATTCAAGTATTTGATAAAGAAACTGGATGCACATTTAAAAAAAATCACCCAAAAGTGAAAAGTCTGACCAGGGTGGACAGATTGTTGCTTTCATTAACCCTTTCCCATTTTTTGAAAATTTAGACTGGTCCAAATTGATAGAGGTTGCAGACGTCAATGAAAATTAGATGCAATTTGAAATAAATCCAACTGACAGATTAGAAATTATCGTGGGAAAAGAAGAAATTGCTTGTTAAAAGCAATTTCTTTTTCCACAATCTTTTCTCAAGCATAAAATCACAGTGACGTAAAATCCCGGGTTTGTCCAGGAAAGCATTAAAAAAACTGATAGAAGTGAACTTTTGAACAATGGCTTTGGTGACATTTGTTTTGAGCAGTTTTGTTGGTGTTGCATCTTAAATGTTGTAACTGAAGCTTATAAAAGGTGTATTTGGAGTGATGGTCTTGTAAGCTCATTTTCTATTCAACTACTTGATGTTTTTTTTTCAAATTCCTCATGTGCAAGAAAAGACGTGCAGATTTTATTTTGGTTATGATCCATTTGCTTTTCTTGGTGTTTTGGCTTTTTTTTTTAAAAAATGTGAAAAAAGGCTTTGTTACCGTGACATAATGTTTTTCTATAACATGGATATGTTAGGGGGTATTAATCACTTTCAATGACGTCATTTTGATGATTATCTTATAGCTATGACATGCAAATTGAACTGCAAAATACATCTCCTAAACCATATGTTTTATTGTAGCTT
This sequence comes from Fragum fragum, assembly GCA_946902895.1. Lineage (NCBI taxonomy): Eukaryota > Metazoa > Mollusca > Bivalvia > Cardiida > Cardiidae > Fragum > Fragum fragum. The sequence goes on along the minus strand of OX336378.1, from coordinate 32,432,656 downwards.
GAATCTATGTTACAAAGGTTTTTGGTCATAATTCAGCGGTTTAGCACAAAACAGATGTAACTACATATATATTTGTACGCAGTTACAACTGTTTTGCGCTGAACCATTGATATCATATTTTGTAAATTCTTTTATTCACGATATAGAAGAATTTTTTGTTTTTCCTATAAGACCAAATTTTCTTTATTTCGTGAACAATATAAGCATGTTTCCGACTCATGGACAAGCCACTCATGAAAAAAGTAGCTTTTGTTGTTCAATCTTACACTAGTATGTATTGAAACAAAAAATTATCCTCAACATTTTATGGTCACTTTATTGTAACCATTTAGATCAAACACCTCTATTTTCTATATTTAAGTGCTGGCATTGGCAGGACAGGGACATTTATAGTGATCGATATGATACTTAGTCAAGTTAAAACATATGGTAAGTCAATATGATACTCAGTCAAGTTAGTTCATTGAAATTTTGTTTGACAGTTTACAACATCAGAGCTATTTATGGTGATTGATATGATACTTAGTCAAGTTGAAATGTATGGTAACTCAATATGATACTTAGTCAATTAACCCTTGTCATGCTGTATAAATTACTTTACTGAATTGCTGTAAAGTCAAAGGGCTGAAAGCACTGATAGAACCTGTTGTTCAAAAATCAACATTTTTTTTAGAAATCAATTCATGAACAATTCTGGCAGGAAAAGGAAGCAGGGGGTGTAGACCAAGATCAGACTGCACTTATGTGCAGGCTGATCTTGGTCTACACCTCATGCCAAAACCGGAATATTCCGGGCTCAGCATTACAAGGGTTAAACGTATTGTAAGTCAATACAATACTTAGTCAAGTGAAAATGTATGGTAAGTAAATATGACACTTAGTCAAGTTAAAATTTATGGTTAGTCAATATGACACTTTGTCAAGTTAAAATGTATGGTAAGACAATATGACACTTAGTCAAGTTAAAATGTATGCTAAGTCAATACAATACTTAGTCAAGTTGAAACATATGTTAAGTCAATATGACACTTAGTCAAGTTAAAATGTATGGTAAGTCAATACAATAATTAGTCAAGTTAAAATGTATGGTTAGTCAATATAATAATAAATCAAGTTGAAACATATGTTTAGTCAATATGATACTTAGTCAACTTAAAATATATGGTGAGTCAATATGATACTTAGTCAAGTGAAAATGTATGGTTAGTCAATATGATACTTAGTCAAATTGAAATGTATGGTTAGTCAATATGATACTAAGTCAAGTTGAAAGGTATGGTTAGTCAATAAGACACTTAGTCAAGTTAAAATGTATGGTAAGTCAATACAATACTTAGTCAAGTTAAAATGTATGGTAGGTAAATATGATACTTAGTCAAGTTGAAACATATGGTTTGACAATATGATACTTAGTCAAGTTCAAACGTATGGTAAGTCAATATGATACTTAGTCAAGTTGGAATGTATGGTAAGTCAATATGATACTTAGTCAAATTGAAATGTATGGTTAATCAATATGATACTTAGTCAATTCAAAACGTATGTTTAGTCAAAACGATACTTTGTCAAGGTAAAGCTAATGGTAGGTCATGGAGATTTTATTTGACCCTGCAAAAAGACAGGGACATGAATGTTTTTGAAAAGATACTTTGTCAAGGGTTAAACTTTATGCAAAACCAATGAAATATTGGTGTATTAATTTAACATATTAGAGTATTACATTCGACTTACTAAATTTTATATATTTTAGACTGGTCCAAATTGAAAGAGGATGCGGACGACAAAATTAGATTAGAATGAAAAATTAGGACCATATGGATTAGAAACAATATGAGAAAAGTAGAAATTGCTTGCTACAAGCAAAGTATTCTTTTATCGATATGTTTTTCCATGGATATATTTTTGGGGCACATAGAAATACTGGATTTATGTGTGGTATTGGTTCAACATGTCACATGATATAAACATGTGAATAAAGTCCAGTGATGTCTTGAAATTTACATAAAATTTTACAACCTATTTATTTTAAGATTGAAAAATTGATTAAAAATTGGTATTTTCATGATTATTGAGGTTTTAAACTTTTGTTTTTCTTACTATTTAGCTTGCCTAAGACAAGTGTTTTTCTATCCTAGATAGGGCTTCTGTTTGAAAATGATTCACTGATCGTGATTGTTAGTTTAACCCTTTCCTGTTTTGCAAAATTTTAGAACTGTCCAAATTCAAAGATTTTGCAGACAAAAATTTGAAGTAGATTTAAATTGAAAAAAAAAAAATTCAGAAGGGTAGAAAATATTGTGAAAAAAGAAGAAATTGCTTGTTACAAGCAATTTCTTCTTTTTCCACAATGTTTTCTAAAGTATAAAGTCATAGTGTCGTAAAATCCCGGGTTTATATAGGAAAAGGTTGAAAAAAAGGATGAAAAATTAAATGGTTCATTGTTGTCAAACCTGCTTGTGGTGAGCGAGACATAGTTGTCACTATGACAAGTCGGTGTATGTGCATTAGTGTGTTAGTATGTTAGTCCGTCCATATTTGCTCGAACAATTACTCCTACATTTTTGGATGGATTTCAAAATAACTTGGCTCATTTATTCTCCATCATGAGTAGATGTGCCCTTTGAAAGAATTTTTGGGATAGTTCTAATGTCAAGGTCACAGCTCAAGGTCAAACACTAGAATTGTGATTGTCAAGAGCATTTCTCCTACAATTATGGATGGATTTCAAAATAAATTGGCACAATTATTCTCCATCATGGGTAGACGTGGCATTTGAAAGAGTTATTTGGATAGCTTCAAGTTCAAGGTCAAAGCTCAAGGTCAAACACTAAAATTGATGATCAAGGTCAAGTTGATGGTCATACCTTTGTGGGCCCAACAGCATTTGTCCTTGGACAACCATCTAGTTACTGGAAACGAATTTTGAACTCCAACATTTATGTCAAGCATTTTTGTTGGTTTGGCGACTTAATCATTGTAACTACAGCTTTACCCCATTCCTGCACATTGATGCTTTTAGACACCCTTCAAGAAACACAATGAGGAAAACATAATGTAAAATGAAGAAATTGCTTGTTTCAAGCAATTTCTTCATTTTACACAATTTTTTCCACCCAGAAAATTGAAAAAATCGAAAGTTTCATAAACTTTTAGTTGTCTTCTGCAACTCCTTCAATTTGGACTGGTCTAAAACTTTGCCATCTGGTAATGGGGTAAACAACCAATTCCTAAATGACAAAAAAATTAGACTAGTGCAATTTGAAAGGAGTTTTATTCGACAATTAAAAGTTTATGAAATTACATATTTTCAACTTTCTGGGCAAATACTATGAAAAATGAAGAAATTGCTTGACACAATGTTTGTCCAATTATTTTTCTTGAGGGACTTCAAATAGGACCATTGTGTGGGAATGGGTTAAACTGCGTTCCTTGTATTTTATGTCCCAGGAAACTCATTTTATAATATAATGTTGTTTATTGCCTCCAGATGTCTTAGGTCAGTTTGCATGGCAAGAGTTCCCTCAATTTTACCTTTAGTTTGGGTATTTTCTAAAACCCTGTGTTGTAGGTATGGACTGTGAAATAGATATACAGAAAACAATACAGATGGTTCGATCTCAACGTTCAGGCATGGTCCAGACAGAGGCCCAGTATAAGTTTGTATATAAGGCAGTTCATCATTATATAGAAATTGAAAAACGGCGAATGGAAGCTGGTCAGGTGGGTAGACCCAGGAGTGATTTATTGATGCAGAGTATCTTTTCACCTATTCCCACATGATCTTGCTTTTAAGGCCATTTAAGAAAAAAGCTCAGGAAAACATTGTGGAAAAGGATGAAATTGCTTCACCATCCCCTATATTTTCTACCCCAAAAGACTTTTTAACCCTTTTCTGTACAAATCCAGGGTTTTATGTTGCTGTGATGTTTTACTTTAGAAAAGATTGTGGAAAAATAAGAAATTGCTTGTAACAAGCAATTTCTTTTTTTTCCCACCATATATTCTACCACATAAGATGCTTTCATTTCAAATCGCATCCTATTTTCATTGTCATCTGCAACCTCTTTAAATTTGGACCAGTCTAAAATTTGAAAAACAGGAATGGTTAAAAATTCACTAACTACAAATTGTCATATGTATTAACAGTGATTTTGGATAAGTCTAAAATTTTGTTTTCTTGTGATGGGTTAAGCAAAAAACCAGATCATGCAATTTTAGACTGGCTCAAATTGAAAGTGGATGTAGACCATGATTTACAGTGTGGTAAAAATGAAGAAAAAAAGATGTATAGAAACTTTTAGAAAAGGACAACCTACTTGTTATAAGCAATTCCTCCTTTCCCTCTCAATGTATTTCTGTAGCTTGTCAAAATGCATCACGCTTCTTTCATAGCGCAGTTGGTAGAGCATCAGACTCGCATTCTTCAATCATGGGGTGTCATGGTTCCTTTCTGACATTTGTCTTTCACCAATGGGTGGATAGTCAATATAAGTTGGATAGCAGATGGTGGCTTGGAAAGGATGTAATGGTGGTACTAGTATGAGATATACCAGGAATCCATTGTTAAGTGCTCTAGCCTCCACGATATGACTGAAATACTGTTAAAAGTGGCGATACACCCCATTAAAAAAAAAATGAAAATGCAACACAATTACTGGCATTCCTGACTGCTGAGTGTCTCAACTTCAGGCAAGATTTTTTTTAAAATGCTGCAAACTAACCCAAATGAATTATTCCTTTTATTTGTAGCTTTGATAAGATTTAAACTAGCTATCATTCTGTATGTCATGAATTTACACAAAATTGGACAGATTGAAGTAGATAATGTTTTATTGTTTTATTTCTCCAACAAAAATGAAACAGGATTGTCATGCTGAATAAAATCCTTAATAGGAATTGCATAAAAATCAAAGGACTGAAGGCACTGGAGACTCTAGACGTTGGTCAACATTTCTATTAAAAATCAAATCTATTTACTACTCTGGCTTGAAAGAATAAACAGATGGTGCTGACTGATCCTTGTTTATTAATCTTGCCAAAATAAGATTAATATGGGTTTGGCAAAGGTTGATATTTTGGTTGTATTTCATGTTTTAGAATCGATGGGGTCTTCAGTACATGGGTTTTGATATAGTTATGTTTATAGACCTTTGAGCTTTTGTAGTTTTGTCTGTGAAGGAAGGTTGTGTTTAAATCTGCAATGCTTATGTCTGTTTTTGAAATGTATTGCAGCAAAGTAGTGGCCGAGAATACACAAATATACGTTACGCAGCCAGTATTGATGGTAGGAGTACATTAAATCGTGGGTTTCCTCCCCCTTCCCACCAACCCATCCCTCCAATGGAGCCAATCAGAAAAACTACAGAATTACCAAAGTGAGTGTAAAATTTTGTATGCTGAGATTTTATGATGCCTGTTAATCTATAAACAGACAGAAAATTTTTAGACTGGTCCAAATTGAAAGGAGTTGCAGACAACATTCAGAGTCTATGAAATTTTTATTTTTTTTCAACTCTCTGGATAGAAAATATTGTGTAAAATGAATAAATTGCTTGTTGCAAGTAATTGCTTCATTTTCCACAGTTTTCTTAATTACTTTTCTTCGGGGCGTTAAAAAGCGTCACTGTGTGGGAATGGGTTAATATTATAACCAAGTGTCATGGTTCAAAACTAGATTGATATAGCCACAGGCCTACGGATTCATTTGAGAGATTGTTGCTGTCAATTAAAGATTCAATCAACTGATCAAATCATTCATTCAGATTGGAAGTTAACCCATTCCCACACAGCAAAGTTTTAGACTTGTCCAAATTGAAAGAAGCTGCAGACGTCAATTTCAAGTTGATGAAATTTTAAGGGATTAAGTGGGAATGAGTTAACTTTGAACATCTGTCTTGCAAATTGACCCATTCCTACTTAATCCTGCTTTTTTATGCCCCAAAGATAATACATCAGGTAAACAATGTTGAAAATGAAGAAACGATGATGAATAAGAAAGAGATTCTATCAATTTTAAATCGTCATCTGCAACTTCTTTCAATTTGGACCAGTCTGAAATTTTGTCATGTGTTAATGGGTTAACCCATTCCCGCACAATCCTGCTTTTTATATGAGCATCAAGGAAAGAGTTTGAGATGAAAGTGTAGAAAATGCAGGAACTTTCTCCACTTTGTTTTTACCCAGGAGGGTATAAATACTTGAAATATAACATACTTGAAATTGTTGTCTGTAACTTATATGAATTTGGACCCGTATTGATTTTGGTCCCCTGGTAATCTGCAACTTCTTTCAGTTTGGACCAGTCTAAAATTTTGTCGTGGTAATGGGTTAACCCATTCCCTCAAAATGACACTTTTGGACGCCTCTCAAGAAAATAATTGAGAAAACATTGTGTTAAATTAAGAAATTGCTTGTCACAAGCAATTTCTTCATTTTACACAATGTTTTCTACCTAGAAAGTTGAAAAAATCTAAAATTTCATAATCTTTTAATTGTCTTCTGCAACTCCTTTCAATTTGGACCAGTCTAAAAAAAAATTTGCTGTGTGGTAATGGGTTAAGAGCTACAGATCAGCTCTTCCAAAAATGGACAGTTCTTCATCAACATTCAATTGAGGTGCCTTTGTCCAGACAGATGTAGCATGTGACCAGAGCTTCAGATAACAGGTAGTGATGACTATCTGAATAATTGGCCGCCGTCATAGCGCAGTTGGTAGCACGTCGGACTGTCAATCTAGAGGTCCCGGGTTCGATCCCCGACGGCGGCACTCATCCTTTCTGACTATTTGTCTCTCACCAATTGGTCGATAATCGTAGACCTATGTGGGATAGCAGCTGGAGGCTAGGAAGGGATGTAATGGTAGTACTGGTGTGAGAAATACCAGGATTCCATTGTTAGGTGCTCCAGCCGCCGCGATATAACTGAAAGATTGTTGAAAAGCGGCGTAAAACCTCATTCAAACAAACTATCTGAATAATTGTTCCCATCCAATCTTAATGTTGTGGGTACTCATTGTAATCATCTTAACTCATGCAATACCGCTTTTTTGTGCACAGAAAAGATCTTCGGAAAATATTCTGGAAAATGAAGAAATTGCTCAATACAAGAAACCTTAAGAAACATAGATTTTTTAATTTAATCAACTTAGAATCTGCAATGTCTTTGAATGTAGACCAGTCTAAAATTGTCATCTAGTAATTGGTGAATGTGGAAAATTTTGATGAGTACTCAAAAGCAATTGGTTTACTGCTTGAAAAACAAAATTTTTGCACCTCACTTTTGAATATTTTTTCCATCGTAAAGTTTTTGTCAATCTTGCAATCGTTTCAAAGGACAAAAATTCAACAATCAAAATATCAAATTTTTGCCTTGCAAAAAATGAACTACATTCTTACAGTCTTTTGTACTTGTCTTTTTTTTTACATGCTTCAAGACAAAAGCTTTGAAAAGCAAAGTGGGTAGAGAAGATATTGCTCTAACATGCAATATCATCAATTTTCGCAATGTTTTCTAGACCCTTATATTCCATTCATTTTTTCTCTCAGTTACTTTTGTTTAGAAATCTTTATGGTTCTCTACAAATACTGCATGAATTTAGTTCAAATTTCACATGTATGCTCAGTATTAGGCAAAGATGTACATATTTTTGTTACTGACCATTTACTATTCTTTTAGTTATGGCCCATTTGTTGAAAAATCTGATTAGAGTTATGGCCCCTTTGTTGAAAAATCTGATAAAAGGCTTTATTTCAGTGACAAACTTTTTTTTCTTTGGTATGGAACAGTTGGGGGTACTTACCACATTCAATGATGGTCTCCTTTTGTTAAAATATGAGTTGTCAAAAACTTGATTTTTTGACCCATTACACACTATAATGCTTTTTAAAGCCCTAAAGTAATGCATGTACATTGTATAGTTATTGAAAACTTTGTGAAAAATTAAGAAATTGCTTTGAACAAGCAATTTCTTCATTTCCCTCAAGGTTTTTTTCATCTAGATAGACAAAAGACTTCTAAAATTTTATCAAGTTTGAATTGTTGTCTCTAACTACTTTAAATTTGGATCAGTCTAGAATTGTGTCAATGGTATTGGGTCAATAAAAGTATAACAATTTCATATATTGAATTTTGTTAGATTTACCTGATCAATATTTCCAATTGTGAGTATTTCATGCAAATAATTGGGTGTATGGTGATTGGTGTATGATATGGCTATAACATAATATGAATAACCATCTGTATGAATGATAATATTTTAAAACCCTTGTCTTGCTGAATAGAACCAATGTTCAAAATTAAATTGAAGTCAAAGACATGAAAGCATTGAAAGGTTCTTTTATTGGTTCAATATTTTTATCTAACGCATTCCCTCACAACAAAATATTAGGCTGGTCCAAATTGAAAAAATCTGCAGAAGACAATTCAAAGTTCATGAAATTTAAAAAATCTTTCGTCTTTCAGGGTAGAAAACATTGTGGATAATGAAGAAATTGCTTGATACAAGCAATTTCTTCATGCTCCACTATTTTTTCCAAAGCCTTTTTCTTGTGGGGCAAAACAAGAAGGGTTTGTGTGAAAGAGGGTTGAACTTAACAATATTTGGCTTAAAAACCCAAACAGGTGGTGTAGACTAAGATCATATTGCACATATATGCAGGCTTATGTTTTGTCTATGCCTCCTGACAAAACTGAAATATTCAGGGTTGACAAGGGTTTAAATCTTAAGATTTAACCCAGTACCAGACAATAAATTTTTAGACAGATCAAAATCCAAGAGGCTGCAGATGACAATGGACTGATAGGCATAGCTCCAACAGGAAGTTCCACTTCGATATTTAACTTCAGTATTGTGCAAAGTTTAAGGCCAGTAACATGTAACAAAAAAGAAAATGGTTGATTAGCCACCTACACATAGTAAATGCAGCTTGAATAAGCTAAAGTTATGAAGTCGCAAAATCAACAAAAATACTTCAAATAGATGACAGCTAATGTCGAAGTTCAAAGTTCACTTCCTGTCTAGATGAATGATATAACTGGTAAATTGATTCTTCAATTTACAATGGCTACCTGTCAATTTGAAAAGTTTCAATTGTATAATGAATGCCAAAATTTCTCATCTACCCACCCCGTTTTCTTTACCTCACCAAAATGGAGGATTAAGTTGTAATGGGTTACTTTATCTATAAGCACACAAATCTGTGACCGTCAGTTCAAAATGAGGACTAAACAAAAATTTTTTGTTAAAAGTAATTTCACAGTTCCCGGCAATTATTTCTACTGGAAAAGCTATTTATTTCTGGATTTCCAATTAATTTTACCTCAAACATGAAGTAGAGGGGGGTAGGTGGTTTCACTATATCTATGTACAGGGGTGTGGAATGGACAATCGCCGCTGTAAATCAAATAACCGTTCGACCAATGAAATTGTTCATTAAGACTAGAAATGAGTTTTTAACTCTGACATTGGCTACCATCTTCATTAAGCTTTGTTGTTGGTTTGGCAACTTAAACTTTGTAACTACGGCTTTTTCAAGCTGTAGTTCCAACATTTATGTTGCCAATCATCTATTCTGCTCTTTTGTTACATGCTACTAGCCATGAAATTTGCAAAATAATGCCATTAGAATTAGAAGTGGGACTTCCTGTCAGAGTCAATGGGTGTGGCCAAGGCAGTAAGTGCGTTTGGTCAGCAATCTGTCGATTCACATGCCAAACTTGTTTTTTACTTGCTGACTGGGGACAAGTAAATACCATGATTAGTCTTTGAATGGTACAAAACAGATCTCATATATTCAATATCCTAATGTTTATATTGAAGGGTGGAAAATAGTGTTTTAGTTTAAGCTCACCTGAGCACGAAGTGCTCATGGTGAGGTATGTTGATCCTCCTCCAGCCAGAGGCCTGCGTGCGTCGTCTGTCGTGTGTCAACAATGTTAAAATGACGTCTCCAAAACCGCTGGACAGATTTCAACCAAATTTGGCAGGAATGTTCCTTGGGTTGTGCCCTTTAAAAATTGCTAAAAGAATTGAAATAGGTTTAAAGCTCTGGTTGCCATAGCAACAAAACTGAAATTTTAATAAAATCTCTAAATCTATCTCCTCCTGACCCAGAAAGGCTAGAGCCTTGATATTTGGCATGAAACATCAGAGCTATTGCGATGGCTTTTTCCTGTCTGGCGTCCGTCCGTTGGTCCGTCCATCGTCCATCTCTTAAACTTTTCCTTGTTAACACTCTAGAGGATCTTTCCTTTCGAAATTGGGTATGATCCGTCAAGAAACATGGGAAAAGGGGCCTTATGAAAATTTAATTCAAAATTCCATCAAAAATCCTCGTTAACACTCTAGAGTCCAGTTTTCATCGGATCCTCTTCAAACTGTCTCAGAATGATTGTACCATCATAAGGATCGTTCCTTTCGAAAACAGGTATGATTTGTCAAGAAACACGGGTAAAGGGGCCTTATTTAAATTTAATTCAAAGATCTTTGTTAACACTCTAGAGTCCACAGTTTTCATCTGATTGACTTCAAACTTTCACAGAATGATTGTACCATCATAAGAATTGTTCCTTTCAAAATTTGGTATGATCAGTCAAGGACCATGGGAAAAGGGGGCCCGAAAAAAATTTAGAGTCCACAGTTTTCAACAAATTCTCTTCAAACATTTACAGAATGATTATTACATTAAATGGATTGTTCCTTTTGAAGTAGGTCTGATCCATCAAGTTTCATGGGAAAAGGGGCTCTATGAAAATTTGATAAAAAATCTAAGTTAACACATCATTGCCCTAGATTCCACCTGATCAACTTCAAACTTTCACATAATGATTGTACCATCATAAGGATTGTTCCTTTCAAATTGGGTCCTATCCATTGAGAAACATAGGAAAAGGGGCCTTAGGAAAATTCAATTAAAAAAATCTTAATTAATGCTTGTAAGTCCACAGATTTCATTGGGTTGTCTTTATACTCAAACAGAATAATTATATTTTTGTAAGTATAGTTCCCTTTGGAATTGGTTCAGATCCATCAAGTGACATGGGAAAAGGGGCTTTATGAAAAGTTAATTAATAAAATCCTGTTAACACACATGAAGCCCACAGCCTTGATCAGATTTTATTGAAACTTTCACAGAATGATTGGAAGGTCATAACGATCATTCTTTTCATAACAGGGTTTGAACTGTCAAGAAACACAGGAAAAGGGGCCTTATGAAGATTTCATTTATACATCCTTGTTACCAAGTCCAGAGCTTTCATCAGATTTTCTTTAAACATTTACAGAATAATTGTACAATAATAATGATTGTTGATGTTCGCATCAGACCTGAGACCTCAAGTATCACAGGAAAAGGAGCATTATGAAATTTAATTTTAAAATTCATGTACCACTTTTCATCAGATTCTGTTTAAACTTTCACAGAATGATTGTTCCATCATGAGGATTCTTTCTTTTCAAATTAGGTGTGATCTGTTTAGTATCATGGGAAAAGGGGCCTTTTGAGAATTTTATCTATAATACTTGTAACCAAGTCCAGAGCTTTCATTGGATTTTATTCAAACCTTCACAGAATCATTGTACAATAATCACGATTGTTGATGCTGACATGAGACCTGATCCTTCAAGTATCACAGGAAAAGGAGACTTATGCAAATTTTATTTTAAAATCTTTACACCAAGATAAAGTCTGCAATTTTCATTGGATTCTGTTCAAACTTTCACTGAATGTTTGTACCATCATTAGGATTGTTTCTTTCCAAATTGGGCCTGATCTGTCTAGTATCATAGGAAAAGGGGCTGTATGAAAAATTATTACCAAATCCTCATAAACACACAAATGTCCTCAGTCTTTATCAGAATCTCTTCAAACTTTAACAGAATGATTGTACCATCATTTGGAATGTTCCTTTGTAAATTAGGTCTGATTGGTTAAGTGACACAAGAAAAGGGACCTTATAAAAATTTTATTACAAAAACATCATTATCACATTAAAGACCTCAGTCTTTATCATTTTCTTCAAACTATCATTAGGATTGTTCCTATGTACATTGGGTCTGATTTGTTAAGTTTCACAGAAAAAGGGGCCTTATGAAAATTTTATAACAAAAATTCTTGACACAATTCAGTCCACTGTTTTCATGGATTCTCTTTAACTTTTAAAGAATGATCATACCTTCATTAGAATTGTTCCTTTTGAAATTTGGTTTGTTCTGTAAAGTATCATAAGAAAAGGGGCCCTATGAAGATTTCACTATAAACTCATTAACACAATAAATTCCACAGATTACACAGATTGATTGTACCATCATTACAATTGTTGATTTTAACAGTGGATCTGATTATGGCAAGCGTCACATAAAAAGGGGCCTTATGAAAAACTTTCTTGAATATTCTGATTAACACAATGATGTCCCTTTATTTTACCAGATTCACTTAAAAAATTCACAGAATGATTGTACAATCACTTAAATGGTTCTTTTCAGAACTGGGCACAATCCATCAAGTATCATGTAAAAAGAGGCCATATGATTTTTTTTTTTTTTTTTTTTTTTTTAATATTCTAGTACACATAATGAAGTCCCAATATTTCATCGGTTTCACTTTAACTTTCACAGAATGATAAAACCAACAGTAAAGTATCACTGGAAAAGGGCCTTATGAGAACTTCATTTTAATATCTTTGTTAACACAATTAAGTCAACTGTTTTATCGAATTCTCTTTAAAGATGCATGGAATAATTGTGGCATTTGAAACACAGGCAAAGGGGCCTTACAGATTATCATTCCAAACATTCTTGTGTATGTGATGAAGATCACAATCATTATCAAATTGTCTTTTAAATTTCACAGGACAATTTTAGGGTTGTAAGGAAAGTTCCTTTTGGAATGAAATTGATCCATCAGAAAACACAGGAAAAGGGGCCTTATGGATTCTCATTCAAAACAATCCTGTTTACGCGATAAAGTCCACAATTTTTGTCAGATTCGGATGAAAATTTCACAGGATGATCGTAGGGTCATAAGGTAACTTTCTTTTGGAAATGAAGTGGATCCGTCATGAAACAAGGGAAAAGGGGCCTTGAGGATTGTTGCTGAAAATAATAAAGGGTATAAAGTCCTGTTGTTTTTTAGCTCCCCTGAGCACAAAGTGCTCTGGAGGAGCTATTGTGATCGGTCATCGTCTGTCGTCCGTACGTCAGTCCGTCCGGCCGTCCGGCCGTCCGTTCACAATTACAAAAAAATCTTCTCCTCCTAAACTAACCATGGAATTTCAACAAAACTTCACAGAAATGATCCTTAGGTCATGCTCTTTCAAAATACTTCAAAGAATTGAAATCAATGAAGAACTCTGGTTGCCATGGCAATGGAGTGAAAAAACTTAAAAAATCTTCTCCTCCCAAACGGTAAGGCCTAGAGCTTTGATATTTGGTATATATCATCATCTATTGACCCTCTACCAAAATACTTCAAAGAATAACCCTATTCTGAAAATTAGCCCTTTTCTTAATGATCCCTGATTTTACATAGAAATAAAGAAGGAAATCTTTAAAAATCTTCTTCTCCCAAACCATAAGGCCTAGAGCTTTTATATTTTGCACATATCATGATATATTGACCCTCTACCAAAATACTTCAAAGCAATATCATACTCTGAAAATTAGCCCTTTTCTGGGCGATCCCTGATTTTATATAGAAATAAAGGAGGAAATCTTTAACAATCTTCTTCTCCAAAACCATAAGGCCTAGAGCTTTGATATTTGGTATACACCATCATCTATTGACCCTCTACCAAAATCCTTCAAAGAATTGCCCTATTCTGAAAATTAGCCCATTTCTTTGTGATCCCTGATTTTACATAGAAATAAAGAAGGTAATCTTTTAAAATCTTCTTCTCCCAAACCATAAGGCCTAGAGCTTTGATATTTGGTACAAATCATCATCTATTGACCCTCTTCAAAAATACTTCCAAGAATTACCATATTCTGAAAATTAGCCCTTTTCTTTGTGATCCCTGATTTTACAAAGAAATAAAGAAGGTAATCCTTTTAAATCTTCTTCTCCCAAACCATAAGGCCTAGAGCTTTGATATTTGGTACAAATCATCATCTGTTGACCCTCTTCCAAAATACTTCCAAGAATTACCTTTTTCTGAAAATTAGCCCGCTTCTTGGTAATCCCTGATTTAACATAGAAATAAAGAAGGAAATATTTTAAAATCTTCTTCTCCAAAACCATAAGGCCTAGAGCTTTGATATTTAGTACAAATCATCATCTATTGACCCTCTACCAAAATACTTCAAAGAATTACCCTATTCTGAAAATTAGCCCTTTTCTGGGCGATCCCAGATTTTACATAGAAATAAAGAAGGAAAACTTCTTCTCCCAATCCATAAGGCCTAAAGCTTTTATATTTTGCACATATCATGATATATTGACCCTCTACCAAAATACTCCAAAACAATATCATACTCTGAAAATTAGCCCTTTTCTGGGTGATCCCTGATTTTACATAGAAATAAAGAATGTAATCTTTTAAAATCTTCTTCTCCCAAACCATAAGGCCTAGAGCTTTGATATTTGGTACAAATCATCATCTATTAACCCTCTTCCAAAATACTTCCAAGAATCACCATATATTGAAAATTAGCCCACTTCTTGGTAATCCCTGATTTAACATAGAAATAAAGAAGGAAATCTCTTAAAATCTTCTTCTCCCAAACCATAAGGCCTAGAGCTTTGATATTTAGTACAAATCATCATCTATTGACCCTCTACCAAAATACTTCAAAGAATAACCCTATTCTGAAAATTAGCCCTTTTCTTAATGATCCCTGATTTTACATAGAATTAAAGAAGGAAAACTTCTTCTCCCAAACCATAAGGCCTAGAGCTTTTATATTTTGCACATATCATGATATATTGACCCTCTACCAAAATACTTCAAAGCAATATCATACTCTGAAAATTAGCCCTTTTCTGGGCGATCCCTGATTTTATATAGAAATAAAGGAGGAAATCTTTAACAATCTTCTTCTCCAAAACCATAAGGCCTAGAGCTTTGATATTTGGTATACACCATCATCTATTGACCCTCTACCAAAATCCTTCAAAGAATTACCCTATTCTGAAAATTAGCCCTTTTCTTTGTAATCCCTGATTTTACATAGAAATAAAGAAGGTAATCTTTTAAAATCTTCTTCTCCCAAACCATAAGGCCTAGAGCTTTAATATTTGGTACAAATCATCATCTATTGACCCTCTTCAAAAATACTTCCAAGAATTACCCTATTCTGAAAATTAGCCCTTTTCTGGGCGATCCCAGATTTAACATAGAAATAAAGAAGGAAAACTTCTTCTCCCAATCCATAAGGCCTAGAGCTTTTATATTTTGCACATATCATGATATATTGACCCTCTACCAAAATACTCCAAAGCAATATCATACTCTGAAAATTAGCCCTTTTCTGGGTGATCCCTGATTTTACATAGAAATAAAGAATGTAATCTTTTAAAATCTTCTTCTCCCAAACCATAAGGCCTAGAGCTTTGATATTTGGTACAAATCATCATCTATTAACCCTCTTCCAAAATACTTCCAAGAATCACCATATATTGAAAATTAGCCCACTTCTTGGTAATCCCTGATTTAACATAGAAATAAAGAAGGAAATCTCTTAAAATCTTCTTCTCCCAAACCATAAGGCCTAGAGCTTTGATATTTAGTACAAATCATCATCTATTGACCCTCTACCAAAATACTTCAAAGAATTACCGTATTCTGAAAATTAGCCCTTTTCTCAATGATCCCTGATTTTACATAGAATTAAAGAAGGAAAACTTCTTCTCCCAAACCATAAGGCCTAGAGCTTTTATATTTTGCACATATCATGATATATTGACCGTCTACCAAAATACTTCAAAGCAATATTATACTCTGAAAATTAGCCCTTTTCTGTGTGATTCCTGATTTTACAAAGGAATAAAGAAGGAAATCTTTGAAAATTTTCTTCTCCCAAACCATAAAGAATAGAGCTTTGATATTTGGTACATATCATCATCTATTGATCCTCTACCAAATTACTTAAAAGATTAGCCCTTTTCGGTGCAATCTCTAATTTTAGTTAGGAATAAATAATGATATCTTTGAAAACCTTCTTTTCCTAAACCATTAGGCTTACAGCTTTTATACTTGGTATGTATTGATGTCTATACTTCAAAGCATTACCATATTCAGGAAATTAGTGCTATATGGTGGGATCATCAATATACCTAGAATTAAAAGAGAAATCTGTAAACATCTCCAAAATAATTAGACAGAGGGCTTTGCCAATTTGTTTATATCATAAAGCCATGAACCATCATACTCAGAGGAGCGATTTAGGACCATCAAGGTCCTCTTGTTTTCTTTATGCATTCTTCTTTGAGTAATTATCTTCCTTAAATATCAGATTTCTTTAACAGAAAACTTGATGGATAACCAGTAGAGTGTCTCAGGCCCTCATTGGCCTCTGTCCCAATAACATTTTCGCAAAATTTATATATTTACATTTTTACAGACAAGACTCGTTTTGTTTCTGGACAAGTATTCTTACTTGTCTGGGAACAGGTATGAGAAAATCTGTATTTCCACAACCCTGCTGTCTTTATAACAATTTTTCTGTCCATCTGTAGACTTTTTATTTCTTCATTCTAAATGTAGAACCACTTGACCCACAATGATTAAACTTTTGATTATAATTTTGCTTTGAAATGATTCTAGTTTGAATTTTAATCCGTAACATTTTGTCCCTGTTGAAGAATTTGTTGTCTGGTAGTCATTTCTGATACAGATTTTTCAACTATCGGAACAGTAGGATCCTCTAAATGACAATTCATTTCTTCAGATTTATTGAACATATAGTTCCTTTTAATTGCTGGTTATTTACAACAAAAATGATGACAAATTGAAGTTGCATTTCAATGTATTGATGTATTGACAACATTTACAAAAAAAATGCTATCAAAAGGAAAATCTTATGTTTTTGTATATTGACAACTATATTATTGAAATTGAACAATCGCTGGTCCGGCCCACTGACCCCGCCCATTAACTCTGACAGGAGGTTGCGCTTTGATTTTGAATGGCATTATTTTGCAAAATTTATGGTCAAATGTTTGGTTGGTGACCTAAACGTCTTAACTACAGCTTGAACATGCTGTAGTTACGACGTTTAAGTCGCCAAACCAACAGTAAAGGTTAACAAATTTGGGCCAATGTCAGAGTTGATACGCACAGGTCCAGGCTGAAAAAATTATTTGATTGGTCAGTTTTTCCTTGATTGACAATCGCGATAGGTCAATTAAGCAAGGTTATTGCCATTATCAGGGTTATAATCAAGAGGATTCCACTGTATGTCATAAAAGACAGACCACATGGTGAGATATTAGAAAAATCTCTTTATGGGTAAATGTTTTGTATCATTTTGCTAAAAAAAGTCATTATAGCAGTTCTTCCAATTTTATATATTCCAATTTTTTCCTAGATTTGTTTTGAGGGTCACATTTTTAAAAGCCACATAGTGAGGATTAATTTTCAGGGACTGCAAAAAAATAAAAGAGAAGAATGGTTAAATTTAAAAGAGATTATGCTGAAATGAAAAAGTGTTGAGAATCATTTTGGAAAGGAGAAAAGACTTGAAATAGCATATCATTTTTTTCCCATGATGTTTCCTAAAATTAAATTTATGTATTACACTTTACAACAAAACAAGGGATTTAATTACATGGACTATAACATCTTTTCACACAACTTAGGAAAAAATTAAAAACCAGTAAACAACTTTCATAGGGATTTGTTTATATTTGGATTAACCTAATATTAATCTAACAATCCAAAATTCTAAAAACTTTGAAACATTCCCACACAGTAACACTTTTTGATGCCCCCAAGAATATAAGTTTTGGAAAAAATTGTGAAAAATGAAGAAATTGTTTGTTACATGCCATGCAATTTCGTTTTTATCCATAATGTTTTAATGTCGAAAGACAAAAAAAAAAGATTTCAGCTACTTAAAAATTGTTGTTTTTAAATGCATTTAATTTGGACCAGTCTAAAATTTTGTTGAATTGAAACAGGTTAGCCCATTACCACACAATTCTGCATTTGACACAATGTTGAAAAGAGCAAAATTTTAGACTGGTTCAATTTGAAAGAAGTTGAAGACAATGATTTATGGTTGATAGAATTTTGAAGATCTTTGTCCTTTAGGATAGAAAACATTATGGATAAAGTAGAAATTTGCTTGAAATAAGCAATTTGGTCATTTTCCACAATTTTTTCAAAAGCTTTTTTCTTAACCCTTTCCTGGTTTTTGAAATTTTAGACTGATCCAAATTGAAAGAGGATGCAGACAACAATGAAAATTGGATGCAATTCAAAATAAAACCATCCTGTGTGGTAGAAAACATTGTGGGAAAAGGAGAAATTGCTTATTATAAGCAATTTCTCCTTTTTCCACAATGTTTTCTCAATTATAAAATCACAGAGACGTAAAATCCCGGGTTTATCCAGGAAAGGGTTAACCTGTTCCCACACAATCCCGACTTTTTACGCTCCTCAAGAAAAAAACTTCGGAAAAACATTGTGGAAAATAATGAAATTGCTTGTATCAAGCAATTTCTTCATTATCTTCAATGTTCTCTATCCAAAACGACGGAAAAAAATTAAAATTAGGTCAATTTGAAATTGTTGTCTGCAGCTTCTTTCGATTTGGACCAGTCTAAAATTTTGCTGTGTGGGAATGGGTTAAGGAGCGTAGAAAAGTGGATTGTGTGGGAATGGATTAAGAAACCATTTTCGGAAAAAAGAGACGGTGCTTTTGACCAGCAATTTCTCATTTTCTCACTATGTCTTATATCGATCCTATCCACATGAAAATATTGTGCAAAATAAACTTCAGCTGGTAAAGCTTGGTACCATTCAGCCTTCAACTGTTATGGATGCATTTACATTAACATTTCAAGATAAAATTTAAACACTGTGCTTGTTTAACCCATTCCCAAACAACAAAATTTTAGACTGGTCCAAATCGAAAGAAGCTGCAGACGATAATTTCAAGTTGATGGAATTTTAGATTTGTTTTTTTTTTTTGGATATAAAACATTGTGGGTAATGAAGAAATTGCTTGATACAAGTTTTTTTCTTGGGGGGCTTAAAAAGGAGGGATTGAGTTGGAATGGGTTAAAAATGAAAATAGTAACAGCCAATTATCACACATTTTTTGTAGTTATTTGTGCAATGATTTATCAAATCAGTATTGTTTCTGTATTTATCAAACACCAGTAGGGATTGTTTTCGTCAATTATATGAAAAGGGCATACAATCAAGGGAAACTTACGAAAGACCGGTGGTGACATCAAGAATTCACAGTTCACACTTCAAACTTCATACATATTAAGTCTGAAGTGGGAAGTTTGAAATGTGAATAATGAGACCCGTGGTGACTTCTTAAATTCACAGTACATAATCAAACCAAATTAAATATGAAGTTTGAAGTGTGAAGTTGGAAGTATGAAGTGTGAAGTTGGAAGTTGGAAGTGTGAAGTTGGAAGTTTGAAGTTGGAAGTTGGAAGTGTGAAGTCGGAAGTAGGAAGTATGAAGTGTGAAGATGGAAGTATGAAGTGTGAAGTGTGAAGTTGGAAGTGTGAAGTGTGAAGTTTGAAGTGTGAAGTTGGAAGTATGAAGTGTGAAGCTGGAAGTATGAAGTGTGAAGCTGGAAGTATGAAGTGTGAAGTTGGAAATTGGAAGTTTGAAGTGTGAAGTGTGAAGTTGGAAGTTTGAAGTTGGAAGTTGAAAGTATGAAGTGTGAAGATGGAAGTAGGAAGTTTGAAGTGTGAAGTTGGAAGTATGAAGTGTGAAGTTGGAAGTGTGAAGTTTGAAGTTGGAAGTTTGAAGTGTGAAGTTGGAAGTATGAAGTGTGAAGTTGGAAGTGTGAAGTTGGAAGTTTGAAGTGTGAAGTTGGAAGTATGAAGTGTGAAGTTGGAAGTATGAAGTGTGAAGTTGGAAGTGTGAAGTTGGAAGTTTGAAGTGTGAAGTTGGAAGTATGAAGTGTGAAGTTGGAAGTATTAAGTGTGAAGTATGAAGTGTGAAGTTTGAAGTGTGAAGTTGGAAGTGTGAAGTTTGAAGTGTGAAGTTGGAAGTATGAAGTGTGAAGTTGGAAGTGTGAAGTTGGAAGTATGAAGTGTGAACTTCCAACTTCACACTTCACACTTCATACTTCCAACTTCATACTTCATACTTCCAACTTCACACTTCATACTTCCAACTTCACACTTCAAACTTCACACTTCACACTTCATACTTCACAATTCAAACTTCCAACTTCACACTTCACACTTCAAACTTCCAACTTCACACTTCAAACTTCCAACTTCACACTTCACACTTCAAACTTCACACTTCACACTTCCAACTTCGCACTTTGCACTTCAAACTTCCAACTTCACACTTCACACTTCAAACTTCCAACTTCACACTTCAAACTTCCGACTTCATACTTCCAACTTCCAACTTCACACTTCATACTTCCAACTTCACACTTCATACTTCCAACTTCACATTTCAAACTTCCGACTTCCAACTTCATACTTCCAACTTCACACTTCAAACTTCCGACTACATACTTCTTACTTCATACTGCCAACTTCACACTTCAATCTTCCAACTCTACACTTCATACTTCCAACTTCACACTTCATACTTCCGACTTCACACTTCAAACTTCACACTTCAAACTTCTGACTTCATACTTCCAACTTCATACTTCCAACTTGACACTTCAAACTTCCAACTTCACACTTCCTACTTCACACTTCATACTTCCAACTTCACACTTCAAACTTCCTACTTCATACTTCCAACTTCACATTTCAGACTTCCGACTTCATACTTCCAACTTCCCACTTCAAACTTCCGACTTTATACTTCCAACTTCATACTACAAACTTCTGACTTCATACTTCCAACTTCTCACTTCCAACTTCAAACTTCCGACTTCACACTTCAGAGTTTCTATGTATGAAGTGTGAACTGTGAATTTTTGATGTCACCACCGGTCTTTCGTAGAAACTAATCTAAAGTTCATACTGCTTTAGTAGGCCAGCTTTCTCTCCAATCAGTGAGTACATGCTAATGATAGAATTATAACATCAAATACTTGACTGTTGATTATGAAAAATTTAACCACTTTTCTGAGTTATAAGGCTCAAGGAATAGTACATTAAAGCTAATGCTCTCATGGGTTATTTAACCCTTTCCTGTACAAATCTGGGATTTTATACCACAGTGATTTTCTATGTGAGAAAACATTGTGGAAAAAGAAGAAATTGCTTGTAGCAAACATTTTCTTCGTTTTCCACAATATTTTCTACCACACAGAATGTTCATTTCAAATGGTATTCAATTTTCATTGTTGTCTGCAACAATTTGGACCAGTCTAAAACTCAAAAAAAATGAGACAGGATTAAGGAGGCTTATAACTCAGAAGCATTGTTAAATTTTTCTTAACCAACGGTGAGAATTTGTTAATCTAAAACTGACTTAACTATTTTCCAGGGCACCCCCAGATGAGAGACAGATCTACCAGAACGTTGGCGCTGTGAATGACTTGCCAAATAAACATTGTAAAAAATGATGTCAAACTGTGCCAGTCAATGCTTTAAAAGTGGAATATTCCCCATTCTGTCTAACAGAAGCAAAAAAATCTTGAACCCATTACTAGAAAACAAAATTTTAGATTGGTCCAAAGTGAAAAAGGTGGCAGACAACACTCGAAAGTAATTATCAACTAAAAAATTAGGACTGTTTAGGGTAGAAAATTAAATATTGCTGGAAAGGGAGAATTGCCCCTGACTTGCAGTTTTTCTGTTTATTATTTCTCATACTTGTAAAAGTCAAGGTTTTTGACTTCTCCTTTTATACATAATTGTAAATTACTAAACATTTTGAAAAAAAGTCTGAATTTTTACAATACAAAGATGAATTTTTTATTGCCATTTTTCTCATACAAGCTAATAGATTGATTTATTTCTTTATTCCTACGGTCAAATTCACAAAAAGCATGGAGTTTTTTCTTCAGACATGGAGTAAGGATATAATGCTCCATGTAAAAGACTATTAGATTATTTAAGTCGTCTTATAGTCAGCTGGTCCTATTGCTGAAAACCTGAAATCTCATGAAAGATTGTAATAAATCTGAAAGATAGCTAAAACATATAAGAACAAAATAAATGCTATCATTCAGGATTTCTTGAGGACAAATAATGTTCTGATTCTAAATCATCATTCAAGTTATGTATTGTCTCCTTAACAAAGAGTTTCTTTTCTTTCTTTCATCATTAGGATTAAATCCATTTGTTCAGAAAGACAGACATAATTTCTCCTTATAAATGCTTCCTCCCAATCATCAATAAAGTATCTGCCCCAAAATGACAGAGCATTTAAAAACTTTGCTAACTATAAATGCTCGTCTGCAACTTCTGTGAATTTGCAGCAGTCTGAAATTTTGTCGTCTGGTAACTGGTCAATTACCTTAAGCCTTGTCATGCTGAGCCAGAATTTCCTGTTTTGGCAGGAGGTGTAGACTAAGATCAGTCAGCACATAAGTGAAGTCTGATCTTAGTCTACACCACCTGTTTGTCCCTTTTAAGTTAAAATTGTTTTTGAAATTCAATTTTCAAAACAAATTTTGATCCAAAACTAATACTTTGCATGGCTTGATTTTTCATACAATTTTAAAAAGAAAGATTTCATTCAGCATGACAAGGGTTAGTCTTATAAAAAAAAGGCCCTCAAAGTAGAAAAATACCCACCTTTGTATTGCTTAATTTTGGGGTTTTTATAGGGAGAGATAAGGTAATTCCTTAACCGATTCCCACACAGTGACGCTTTTGGAGGCCCCTCTAGAAAAACAATTGGGAAAACATTGTGTAAAATGAAGCAATTTCTTCATTTTCTTCAATGCTTTCATACACCAAAAGTTGAAAAAATCTAAAATTTCATTTACTTTGAACTGTCTTCTGCAACTTCTTTCAATTAGGACAAGTCTTAAATTTTGCTCTCTGGTAATGGGTTTAAACCATTAGATCTATTTGATAGATACTTTCCCTTTTAATTATTCATTTAACCCTTTCCTGTTTTATGAAATTTTAGACTGGTCCAATTTGAAAGAGGTTGCAGACGACAATGAAATATGCATGCAATTTGAAATCTGACCATCCTATGTGGTAGAAAATATTGTGGGAAAAGGAGAAATTGCTTGTTAGAGGGAACAGAGCACAAACGATTGTTTGATGCTTATATAACTGTTTCATTTAATTTGACGAAAGCTATGTTGATCAGAAATTGTTTAACCCTTTCCCATTTTTAGCTCTATTGGCCGAAGGCCACTAGAGCTATAGCGATGGCTTTTTCCAGTCCGGCGTCCGTCAGGCGTCCGTCCGTTAAACTTTTCCTTGTTTACGCGATAAAGTCCACAGTTTTCATCGGATTCTCTTCAAACTTTCACAGAATGATTGTACCATCATAAGGATCATTTCTTTCGAAATTGGGTCAGATCCGTCAAGAAACACGGGAAAAGGGGCCTAATTAAAACTTAATTAAAAAATCTTCGTTTACGCGATAAAGTCCACAGTTTTCATCGGATTCTCTTCAAACTTTCACAGAATGATTGTACCATCATAAGTATCATTCCTTTTGAAAATGGGTATGATCCGTCAAGAAACACGGGAAAAGGGGCCTTATGAAAATTTATTTAAAAATACAATTGAAAATCCTCGTTTACGCGATAGAGTCCACAGTTTTCATCTGATTCTCTTCAAACTTTCTCAGAATGATTGTGCCATCATAAGGATCGTTCCTTTCGAAAATGGGTATGATCCGTCAAGAAACACGGGAAAAGGGGCCTTATGAAAATTTAATTAAAAAATCCTCGTTTACGTGATAGAGTCTACAGTTCTCATCAGATTCTCTTCAAACTTTCACAGAATGATTGTACCATCATAAGGATTGTTCCTTTCGAAAATTGGTATGACCCGTCAAGAAACACGGGAAAAGGGGCCTTATAAAAATTCGTTATAAATTCAATTAAAAATCCTCGTTTACGCGATAGAGTCCTCAGTTTTCATTGGATTCTCTTCAAACTTTCTCAGAATGATTGTACCAACATAAGGATCGTTCCTTTCGAAATTGGGTCAGATCCATCAAGAAACATGGGAAAGGGGGCCTTATGAAAATTCCATTAAAAATCCTTGTTTACGCGACAGAGTCCTCAGTTTTCATTGGATTCCTTCAAACTTTCACAGAATGATTGTACCAACATAAGGATCGTTCCTTTCGAAATTTGGTATGATCCGTCAAGAAACAAGGGAAAAGGGGCCTTATGAAAATTCCATTAAAATTCCATTAAAAATCCTTGTTTACGCGATAGAGTCCATAGTTTTCATTGGATTCTCTTCTCAGAATGATTGTACCAACATAAGGATCGTTTCTTTCGAAATTGGGTATGATCCAACAAGAAACATGGGAAAAGGGGCCTCATGAAAATTTAATTAAAAACTCGATTAAAAATCCTCGTTTAAACGAGAGAGTCCACAGTTTTCATTGGATTCTCTTTAAACTTTCTCAGAATGATTGTACAATCATAAGGATCGTTCCTTTCGAAAATGGGTCTGATCTGTCATGAAACAGGGGAAAAGGGGCCTTATGAAAATTTAATTAAAAAATTCTTTTTAACACTCTAGAGTCCACAGTTTTGATCAGATTGTATTTAAACTTTCACAGAATGATTGTAATCCTCGTTTACGCGATAGAGTCCTCAGTTTTCATTAGATTCTCTTCAAACTTTCTCAGAATGATTAAACCAACATAAGGATCGTTCCTTTCGAAATTGGGTCAGATCCATCAAGAAACATGGGAAAGGGGGCCTTATGAAAATTCCATTAAAAATCCTTGTTTACGCGACAGAGTCCTCAGTTTTCATTGGATTCCTTCAAACTTTCACAGAATGATTGTACCAACATAAGGATCGTTCCTTTCGAAATTTGGTATGATCCGTCAAGAAACAAGGGAAAAGGGGCCTTATGAAAATTCCATTTAAACTTTCTCAGAATGATTGTACAATCATAAGGATCGTTCCTTTCGAAAATGGGTCTGATCTGTCATGAAACAGGGGAAAAGGGGCCTTATGAAAATTTAATTAAAAAATTCTTTTTAACACTCTAGAGTCCACAGTTTTGATCAGATTGTATTTAAACTTTCACAGAATGATTGTACCATCATATGGATTGTTCCTTTGGGAATTTGGTCAGATCCATCAGGAAACACGGGAAAAGGGGCCTGATGAAAATTTAATCGAAAAATCTTTTAAGAAATACTCTTTAACACTCTGGAGTCAATAGTTTTCATCGGATTCCCTTCAAACTTTCACAGAATGATTGTACTATCATAAGGATTATTCCTTTTGAAATTTGGTATGATCCTTCAAGAAACACAAGAAAAAGGGGCCTTATGAAATGTTTAATAAAAAATTCTCATTAATAATCCAGAGCCAACAATTTACAACGGATTCTCTTCAAACTTTCACAGAATGATTTAACCATCATAAGGATTGTACCTTTTGGAATCGGCTATGATTCCTCAAGAAACATAGGAAAAGGGGCCTTATTAAATTTTAATTCAAAGATCTTTGTTAACACTCTAGAGTCCACAGTTTTCATCTGATTGACTTCAAACTTTCACAGAATGATTGTACCATCATAAGAATTGTTCCTTTCAAAATTTGGTATGATCAGTCAAGGACCACAGGAAAATGGGGCCCAATTAAAACTGGATTGAAAAAGTCCTCGTAAACACAATAGAGTCCATAGTTTTCAACAAATTCTCTTCAAACATTTCCAGAATGATTATTACATTATATGGATTGTTCCTTTCGGAAGTAGGTTTGATCCATCAAGTTTCATGGGAAAAGGGGCCCTATGAAAATTTAATTAAAAATCTTAGTTAACATGTAATGGCTATAGATTTCACCTGATTGACTTCAAACTTCCACATAATGATTGTACCATCATAAGGATTGTTCCTTTCAAATTGGGTCTGATCCATTGAGAAACATAGGAAAAGGGGCCTTAGGAAAATTCAATTAAAAAAATCTTATTTAATGCTTGTAAGTCCACAGATGAGATGGGGTTGTCTTTATACTCAAACAGAATAATTATACTTTTGTAAGAAGAGTTCCCTTTGGAATTGGTTCAGATCCATCAAGTAACATGGGAAAAGGGGCTATATGAAAATTCAATTAATAAAACCCTGTTAACACAATAAAGCCCACAGCTTTGATCAGATTTTGTTGAAACTTTCACAGAATGATTTGAAGGTCATAACTATCATTCTTTTCATAACAGGGTTTGAACTGTCAAGAAGCACAGGAAAAGGGGCCTTATGAAAATTTCATTTATAAATCCTTGTAACCAAGTCCAGAGCTTTCATCGGATTTTCTTCAAACATTCACAGAATAATTGTACAATAATAATGATTGTTGATGTTTGCATTAGACCTGATCTGTCAAGTATCACAGGAAAAGGAGCATTATGAAATTTAATTTTAAAATCATTGTACCACAATAAAGTCAACAATTTTCATCAGATTCTGTCAAACTTTCACAGAATGATTATTCCATCATGAGGATTCTTTCTTTTCAAATTAGGCGTGATCTGTCTAGTATCATGGGAAAAGGGGCCTTTAGAGAATTTTATCTATAATCCTTGTAACCAAGTCCAGAGCTTTCATTGGATTTCATGGTGACCTATTGCAATCATCATTTGTCCGTCGTCGTCCGTCGTCCGTTAACTTTTAAACATTTTCATCTTCTTCTCAAGAACTACTGGGCGGATTTCAACCAAACTTGGTAGAAAGCATCATTGGGGAAGCCAATTCAAGTTTGTGAAAATAGGGGTTCTGGGGGTCATAGGGGCCCAAATAGGGGCCAAAAAGGGGTAATTTTTGGTACTTCTTTATAAATCTTCTTCTAATAAACCGTTAATGCCAGAGCTTAAATATTTTGTGTGCATGACAACTAGGACAGGTATATTATGAATTGTGAAATTCATGCCCCTGGGGTCATGTATGGGGCCACACCCAGAGGTAAAAGTTCATCATGTTAAAAAATTCACATTTTCATCTTCTTCTGATGAAGTACAAAGCCAATTTCAAACAAACTTGGTGAAAAGCATCATTTGGTAATGGTTATTCGGATTTGTGGAAATAAAAGGGCTGTGGGGTCAGGGGGCCCTAAAATGGGGACCAAAAGGGGGTAATTTTTGGTAACTTTTAAATATTTCATCTTCTTCTCAAGAACTACTGGGGGGATTTCAACCAAAATTTGATAGAAAGCATCATTGGGGGATGCCAATTCAAGTTTGTGAAAATAGGGGTTCTGGGGGTCATAGGGGCCCAAATAGGGGCCAAAAAGAGGTAATTTTTGGTACTTCTTTAAAAATCTTCTTCTAATAAACCGTTAATGCCAGAGCTTAAATATTTTGTGTGCATGTCAACTAGGACAGGTATATTATAAATTGTGAAATTCATGTCCCTGGGGTCATGTATGGGGCCACACCCAGAGGTCAAAGTTCATCATGTTAAAAAATTCACATTTTCATCTTCTTCTGATGAAGTACTAAGCCAATTTCAAACTAACTTGGTGAAAAGCATCATTTGCTACTGATTATACAGATTTGTGAAAATTAAGAGGCTGGAGGTCAGGGGTGCCTAAAATGGGGACCAAAAGGGGGTAATTTTTGGTAACTTTAAAATATTTCATCTTCTTCTCAAGAACTACTGGGGGGGGATTTCAACCAAACTTGGTAGAAAGCATCATTGGGGGATGCCAATTCAAGTTTGTGAAAATAGGGGTTCTGGGGGTCAAAGGGGCCCAAATAGGGGCCAAAAAGGGGTAATTTTTGGTACTTCTTTAAAAATCTTCTTCTTATAAACCGTTAATGCCAGAGCTTAAATATTTTGTGTGCATGACAACTAGGACAGGTATATTATGAATTGTGAAATTCATGCCCCTTGGGTCATGTATGGGGCCACACCCAGAGGTAAAAGTTCATCATGTTAAAAAATTCACATTTTCATCTTCTTCTGATGAAGTACAAAGCCAATTTCAAACAAACTTGGTGAAAAGCATCATTTGGTAATGGTTATTCGGATTTGTGGAAATAAAAGGGCTGTGGGGTCAGGGGGCCCTAAAATGGGGACCAAAAGGGGGTAATTTTTGGTAACTTTTAAATATTTCATCTTCTTCTCAAGAACTACTGGGGGGATTTCAACCAAAATTTGATAGAAAGCATCATTGGGGGATGCCAATTCAAGTTTGTGAAAATAGGGGTTCTGGGGGTCATAGGGGCCCAAATAGGGGCCAAAAAGAGGTAATTTTTGGTACTTCTTTAAAAATCTTCTTCTAATAAACCGTTAATGCCAGAGCTTAAATATTTTGTGTGCATGTCAACTAGGACAGGTATATTATAAATTGTGAAATTCATGTCCCTGGGGTCATGTATGGGGCCACACCCAGAGGTCAAAGTTCATCATGTTAAAAAATTCACATTTTCATCTTCTTCTGATGAAGTACTAAGCCAATTTCAAACTAACTTGGTGAAAAGCATCATTTGGTAATGGTTATTCGGATTTGTGGAAATAAAAGGGCTGTGGGGTCAGGGGGCCCTAAAATGGGGACCAAAAGGGGGTAATTTTTGGTAACTTTTTAATATTTCATCTTCTTCTCAAGAACTACTGGGGGGATTTCAACCAAAATTTGATAGAAAGCATCATTGGGGGATGCCAATTCAAGTTTGTGAAAATAGGGGTTCTGGGGGTCATAGGGGCCCAAATAGGGGCCAAAAAGAGGTAATTTTTGGTACTTCTTTAAAAATCTTCTTCTAATAAACCGTTAATGCCAGAGCTTAAATATTTTGTGTGCATGTCAACTAGGACAGGTATATTAAAAATTGTGAAATTCATGTCCCTGGGGTCATGTATGGGGCCACACCCAGAGGTCAAAGTTCATCATGTTAAAAAATTCACATTTTCATCTTCTTCTGATGAAGTACTAAGCCAATTTCAAACTAACTTGGTGAAAAGCATCATTGGCTACTGATTATACAGATTTGTGAAAATTAAGAGGCTGGAGGTCAGGGGTGCCTAAAATGGGGACCAAAAGGGGGTAATTTTTGGTAACTTTAAAATATTTCATCTTCTTCTCAAGAACTACTGGGGGGGATTTCAACCAAAATTGGTAGAAAGCATCATTGGGGGATGCCAATTCAAGTTTGTGAAAATAGGGGTTCTGGGGGTCAAAGGGGCCCAAATAGGGGCCAAAAAGGGGTAATTTTTGGTACTTCTTTAAAAATCTTCTTCTAATAAACCGTTAATGCCAGAGCTTAAATATTTTGTGTGCATGACAACTAGGACAGGTATATTATGAATTGTGAAATTCATGCCCCTGGGGTCATGTATGGGGCCACACCCAGAGGTAAAAGTTCATCATGTTAAAAAATTCACATTTTCATCTTCTTCTGATGAAGTACAAAGCCAATTTCAAACAAACTTGGTGAAAAGCATCATTTGGTAATGGTTATTCGGATTTGTGGAAATAAAAGGGCTGTGGGGTCAGGGGGCCCTAAAATGGGGACCAAAAGGGGGTAATTTTTGGTAACTTTTAAATATTTCATCTTCTTCTCAAGAACTACTGGGGGGATTTCAACCAAAATTTGATAGAAAGCATCATTGGGGGATGCCAATTCAAGTTTGTGAAAATAGGGGTTCTGGGGGTCATAGGGGCCCAAATAGGGGCCAAAAAGAGGTAATTTTTGGTACTTCTTTAAAAATCTTCTTCTAATAAACCGTTAATGCCAGAGCTTAAATATTTTGTGTGCATGTCAACTAGGACAGGTATATTATAAATTGTGAAATTCATGTCCCTGGGGTCATGTATGGGGCCACACCCAGAGGTCAAAGTTCATCATGTTAAAAAATTCACATTTTCATCTTCTTCTGATGAAGTACTAAGCCAATTTCAAACTAACTTGGTGAAAAGCATCATTTGGTAATGGTTATTCGGATTTGTGGAAATAAAAGGGCTGTGGGGTCAGGGGGCCCTAAAATGGGGACCAAAAGGGGGTAATATTTGGTAACTTTTAAATATTTCATCTTCTTCTCAAGAACTACTGGGGGGATTTCAACCAAAATTTGATAGAAAGCATCATTGGGGGATGCCAATTCAAGTTTGTGAAAATAGGGGTTCTGGGGGTCATAGGGGCCCAAATAGGGGCCAAAAAGAGGTAGTTTTTGGTACTTCTTTAAAAATCTTCTTCTAATAAACCGTTAATGCCAGAGCTTAAATATTTTGTGTGCATGTCAACTAGGACAGGTATATTATAAATTGTGAAATTCATGTCCCTGGGGTCATGTATGGGGCCACACCCAGAGGTCAAAGTTCATCATGTTAAAAAATTCACATTTTCATCTTCTTCTGATGAAGTACTAAGCCAATTTCAAACTAACTTGGTGAAAAGCATCATTGGCTACTGATTATACAGATTTGTGAAAATTAAGAGGCTGGAGGTCAGGGGTGCCTAAAATGGGGACCAAAAGGGGGTAATTTTTGGTAACTTTAAAATATTTCATCTTCTTCTCAAGAACTACTGGGGGGGATTTCAACCAAACTTGGTAGAAAGCATCATTGGGGGATGCCAATTCAAGTTTGTGAAAATAGGGGTTCTGGGGGTCAAAGGGGCCCAAATAGGGGCCAAAAAGGGGTAATTTTTGGTACTTCTTTAAAAATCTTCTTCTAATAAACCGTTAATGCCAGAGCTTAAATATTTTGTGTGCATGACAACTAGGACAGGTATATTATGAATTGTGAAATTCATGCCCCTTGGGTCATGTATGGGGCCACACCCAGAGGTCAAAGTTCATCATGTTAAAAAATTCACATTTTCATCTTCTTCTGATGAAGTACAAAGCCAATTTCAAACAAACTTGGTGAAAAGCATCATTTGGTAATGGTTATTCGGATTTGTGGAAATAAAAGGGCTGTGGGGTCAGGGGGCCCTAAAATGGGGACCAAAAGGGGGTAATTTTTGGTAACTTTAAAATATTCCATCTTCTTCTCAAGAACTACTGGGGGGATTTCAACCAAAATTTGATAGAAAGCATCATTGGGGGATGCCAATTCAAGTTTGTGAAAATAGGGGTTCTGGGGGTCATAGGGGCCCAAATAGGGGCCAAAAAGAGGTAATTTTTGGTACTTCTTTAAAAATCTTCTTCTAATAAACCGTTAATGCCAGAGCTTAAATATTTTGTGTGCATGTCAACTAGGACAGGTATATTATAAATTGTGAAATTCATGTCCCTGGGGTCATGTATGGGGCCACACCCAGAGGTCAAAGTTCATCATGTTAAAAAATTCACATTTTCATCTTCTTCTGATGAAGTACTAAGCCAATTTCAAACTAACTTGGTGAAAAGCATCATTGGCTACTGATTATACAGATTTGTGAAAATTAAGAGGCTGGAGGTCAGGGGTGCCTAAAATGGGGACCAAAAGGGGGTAATTTTTGGTAACTTTTAAACATTTTCATCTTCTTCTCAAGAACTACTGAGGGGATTTCAACCAAACCTTTTTCTAATTCTTTCAAACAAAATCACTTGTCTTGGTGCTCTTTTACTCAGGTGACCGTTAAGGCCCACTGGGCCTCTTGTATTCAAACCTTCACAGAATCATTGTACAATAATCACGATTGTTGATGCTGACATGAGACCTGATCCTTCAAGTATCACAGGAAAAGGAGCCTTATGAAAATTTTATTTTAAAAATTTGACACCAAGATAAAGTCTGCAGTTTTCATCAGATTCTGTTCAAACTTTCACAGAATGTTTGTACCATCATTAGGATTGTTTCTTTTCAAATTGGGCCTGATCTGTCTAGTATCATAGGAAAAGGGGCTGTATGAAAAATTATTACCAAATCCTCATAAACACAACAATGCCCTCAGTCTTTATCAGAATCTCTTCAAACTTTAATAGAATGATTGTACCATCATTTGGATTGTTCCTTTGTAAATTAGGTCTGATTGGTTAAGTGACACAAGAAGAGGGACCTTATAAAATTTTTATTACAAAACATCATCATTACAATAAAGTCCTCAGTCTTCATCATTTTCTTCAAACTATCATTAGGATTGTTCCTTTGTACATTGGGTCTGATTTGTTAAGTTTCACGGAAAAAGGGGCCTATGAAAATTTAGTTACAAAAATTCTTGACACAATTCAGTCCACTGTTTTCATTGATTCTCTTTAACTTTTAAAGAATGATTCTGCCTTCATTAGAATTGTTCCTTTTGAAATTTGGTTTGTTCTGTAAAGTTCATGAGAAAAGGGGCCCTATGAATATTTCACTATAAATTCATTAACACAATAGCTTCCACAGATTAAACAGATTGATTGTACCATCATTCCAATTGTTGATTTTGACAGTGGATCTGACTATAGCAAGGGTCACATAAAAAGGGGCCTTATGAAAAACTCTCTTAAATATTCTGGTTAACACAATGATGTCCCTTGATTTCACCAGATTCACTTCAAAATTTCACAGAATGATTGTACAAATACTTAGATGGTTCTTTTCAGAACTGGGTACAATCCATCAAGTATCATGTAAAAAGGGGACATATGATTTTTTTTTAAATATTCTAGTAAACATAATGAATTCCCAATATTTCATCGGATTCACTTTTAACTTTCATAGAATGATAAAACCAACAGTAAAATATCACGGGAAAAGGGGCCTTATGAGAACTTGAATTTAATATCTTTGTTAACACAATAAAGTCAACAGTTTGATTGGATTCTCTTCAAAGATGCATGGAATAATTATGGCATTCGAAACACAGGAAAAGGGGCCTTACAGATTATCATTCAAAACATTCTTGTGTATGTGATGAAGATCACAATCATTATCAAGTTGTCTTTTAAATTTCACAGGACAATTGTCGGGTTGTAAGGAAAGTTCCTTTTGGAATGAAATTGATCCATCAGAAAACACAGGAAAAGGGGCCTTATTGATTTTCATTCAAAACAATCCTGTTTATGTGATTAAGTCCACAATTATTGTCAGATTCTGATGAAATATTCACAGAATGATTGTAGGGTCATAAGGTAACTTTCTTTTGGAAATGGAGTGGATCCGTCATGAAATATGGGAAAAGGGGCCTTGAGAATTGTTGCTAAAAATGATAAAGGGGATAAAGCCTCTTTTTTCTGTATGCATTCTTCTTTGAGCAATTAACTTCCTTACATATCAGATTTCTTTAACGGAAAACTTGATAACCAGTAGAGCGTCTCAGGCCCTCATGGGCCTCTTGTTATTTTATTTTAAGACTGGTTCAAATTGAAAGATTGAGAAGATAATGAAAATTGAATGCAATTTGAAATGAAGCCATCCAAAGTGGTCGAAAATAATGTGGGAAAAGGAGAAATTGCTTGTCACAAGCAATTTCTTCTTTTTCCTCTGTTTTCTCAAGTATAAAATCACAGCAAGGTAAAATACTGGGTTTGAACAGGAAAGGGCTTAATAAACTTGACCTATTTGTTATCCGATTCCTACACAATGATGCTTTATGACACCCCTTAAAAAAAATGATTGTAACAAACAATTTTTTCATTTAACACAATGTTTTCTACCCAGAAAATAAAAAAATCTAAAATTTCATGAATTTTAAATTGTCGTCTGCAACTCCTTTGAATTTGGACTGTTCTAAAATTGTACCATGTGGTAAAGGGTTATGGGAGCATCATTTGTCTCTCTTCAGTAGGTGAATGATACAATGGGCAACTGGTGTGACTGCACTTGTGTGAGAAAAGACAAGAAACTATTGTTAGTAGCACCATGTAATCAATTAATCTGGTCCACAATGAAAAGAAAATGAAGGAAACATTTAAAAACATTACATGAATAAAAGAGAAATAAATAATATCTGACCCATGAAGTTTTGAAAACAAAGTGAGAAAAGGGTAAAGTTGATTTTCGAATGCCCTGTTATGTAATGATGACTTGTAAATAGAGTTACCTCTGTTTAACCCATTCCAACACATCAAAATTTTAGACTGGTCCAAATTGAAAGAAACTGCAGACGACAATTTTATGTTGATGGAATTTTAATTTTTTTCAGCTTTTTAGGTAGAAAACATTGTGGATAATGAAGAAATTGCTTGATACAAGCAATTTCTTCATTTTCCACAATGTTTTCCAAAGCTTTTTTCTTTAGGGGCGTAAAAAGGAGGGAATAAGTGCGAATGGGTTAATTGAGTGTGAGTGCATAGGTTGGTGTGTTAGTATGTATGTCATTTTCTTGTCCGGAGCATATTTTCTACAGTAATTGATTGATATCAAAATAACTTTGCACAGTTGTTCCCCTTGATGAGTACTATTTGATTGATATCAAAATAACTTTGCACAGTTGTTCCCCTTGATGAGTAATATGTTCTGTTGGATACTTCCAAGTTGGAGGTCACAGCTGAAAGTCATGTGACAAGCACTTAAGGGGGGCATCCATGTCTGTGACACGTTTCTAGTTAAGTAAAATCCTTTATTAACCCATTACCAGAAGGCAAAGTTTTAGACTAACCCAAAATGAAAGGAGTTGCAGACATCAATTTAAAGTTTGAAATTTTGGAAAAAAAATATTAATGGGGTAGAAAACATTGTGGAAAATGAACAAATTGCTTCTCACAAGCAATTTCTTAGTTTTCCACAATTATTTCCAAAGCTTTTTTCTTGAGGGGCATAAGAAGGAGGGATTGTGTTGGGATGGGTCAAGTATCGCATAAGGTTATAGCATAGTTCTATGAGCAAAATAATATAAATGTTAGTTACTTATACTGTTAACATGAATCATATGATTTTTAGATGTGTTGAGTATTGAATCATTCAATGACAAAATTTCAGATAAGTTTAATTTTCTAAAAAATGCAGATGATATCATAAATGAAATGTAAATTAAAAAATAGGCATCAGACAGGATAGAAAACATTGCAAGAAAAGGAAAAATTGCTTGTTACATTGCTTCTTACAAACAATTTCTTCTTTTCCCACAATATTTTCCTCTGCAAATTTTTCTGTGTTAAAATGCAGTATTGGTAATTGCTTAAAACTGTGACAAAATGAATTAGGCCACTATTTAGTGTATGTTGAATGAATAGGTGCCATAAATGTAAAATGCAGAAATTACTGTTTTAATGTTTTTCTTATCATAATGGCTTTTGAAAAATTATACAGAAAGGAAAAATTGTAGCTGACAAGTGATTTCTCCTTTTCCTATAATGTCTCCCATCAAAGAATATTTCTTCAAATACCACTTACTCATTAACCCTTTCCCGTTCAAATATGGGATTTTACGTTCCTGTGATTTTATACTTGAGAAAACATTGTGGAAAAAGAAGAAATTGCTTGTAACAAGCAATTTCTCCTTTTTCCACAATATTTTCTACCACATTTGATGGTTTCATTTCAAATAGCATCCAGTTGTCATTGTCGTCTGCAACCTCTTTCAATTTGGACTAGTCTAAAATATTTCCAAAAACGGGAAAGGGTTAAGTGGTCATCTGCAATATCTATTAAAGTGGATTACATAAAACACCAATCAATCAATGAAATTGGAGTACTTTAATCCAATCCCAAACAACAAATTTTATGAATGGTTCAAATTGGGAGAGGTTGCAGATGACAAAACAAAGTTGTTTCAATTTGAAAAATAAAGTTCATAATATAAGGTAGAAAACATTGGGAGAAAAGGAAAAATTGCTTGTTAAAAGCAATTCCTTCTTTTGTCTGAATGTTTTCCAAAAGTTCATGTCTTCAGGCTGTTAAAAAAATTGGATTGTGTAGGAATGGGATAAAATTGTATTGTTTAAAGCAAATCCTTCTTTTGTCACAACGTTTTCCAAACGTTCATATCTTCAGGATGTAAAAAATGGGATTGTGTGGGAATGGGTGAAAATTGTATTGTCTGTTCATTTGTCAGTAGAATCCCTTCTCTTTTTGAAAATATTTAGAGATGTATTGGTACATCATTCTTGGTTGGAAATTGTAAGTACATAAGAAAATGTGATATTTAACATTTAAAATCAAAATGTTATTTTGTTGATGTAGACTTTTGTATCATGTATAAGGAAATAGTTTATTAAAAAAAACATTTCCCCTACTTTCCTATACAATATCAGGTTAATTGATGAAAATAGATAAATTTGGAAAAAATATATTGAAAGTGACATTTGGAATAAAATTTTATCCTCTGGCAACGGGTTATGATATCTCAATGAATAAGCTTGCAGATGATAAAAAACAAACAAACAAAAAACTTTATTCATAAAAGTTGAGATTCATATATTAGATACAAGGGGTTTCTTTAGTATTTCTTTGCTACCCTGAACCCATTGCTTATTGAAAGCAATTACTCCTTATCCCACAATGTTCCTCATGTCTTGTTTTCTTCATTGTATCATTATGAGGGACAGTTGTTATGATGGGTCAGTAGTCTTTATAAAGAAAAAAAGAAAAAAGGGTTTGAGAATGGGTTAACCCCTTACCAGACAGAAATATTTTAGACTGGCTCAACTTGAAAGGAGTTGCAGAGAACAATTTTTCAGTTGATGGAATTTTTTTTGCATATTTTGGTAGAATCAAGGAATTGCTTATAACAAGCATATTTTCTAAATCTTTTTTTAAGCGTGTCAAAAAGTGTCATTATGAGGAAATGGGTTAACAATTTGAGCTTCAAAAGGCAAACTAACCAAAAATTTGACATTATCTTTTTGTTCTTGACATTTCTTATAATAAAATGTTTTTGAATTTGTTGCTGGGTATTTGTAAAATAGGAAACAATTTGTGTATAATTGAAAGTGTACAAGTTTAGTTGTAAAATGTAGTGCAGTATAGTCCTAAAGTTTGTAAATTCTTAGTTGTAAAGTCATTAAGTGGAGATAATTTAATTATTCTATTTTTTCTTCATTGTTTCATTTGATCATTTGTTTGCACAGAAAAGGCGGACATGTTGTTGAATTTGAACCCATTACAAGACAAAAAAACTGACTGTTCCAAATTGGAAGGAGTAGCACACCACAATTTGAAATTTATGAAATTTTAGATTTTTTTTATCACCTTTGTTGGTAGAACACATTGTGGGGAATTAAGAAAATGCTTGTTACTAGCAATTTCTTCCTTTTGCACATGGTTTTCCCAATTGTTTTTCTTAACCCTTGTCATGCCATATAAAATCCTTTAAGAAATTGCATTAAAATCAAAGGGCTGAAAGCACTGATAGCACTTATTGTTCAATAATCAATACTTCTTTTGAAAATTAATTTCATAAACAACTCTGGTAGGAAAAGTACAAGCAGGAGGTGTAGATCAAGATCAGACTGCACTTATGTGCAGGCTGATCTTGGTCTATATCTCCTGCCAAAACCGGAACATTCCGGGTTCAGCATGACAAGGGTTAAAGAGCTTCAAAAAGCATCATTGTGTGGGACTTTGCTAAGTCATTTAGTGGAGATGATTTAATTATTCTGTTTTTTTAATTATTCTGTTTTTCTACCTTGTTTCATTTAATCATTTCTTTTCAAAGAAAAAGGCAGACATATGTTTCATTCTTTAATTACCTAAATTGAATGAAATTAACATTGCTTGTCAAGCAAAAGGAATCATATTTGAAGATACTTAAGTATAAACCCTTTTCAGAATCAAAATTAATGGATTACGGCCTTCAATGAAAGAATCAATTGACCAGTCAAATCATTTATTTAGACCAGAAGTGACCTTTTGACCTCCAACATTTATGTTAAACATTTTTTATGGTTAGGCGACTTAAATTTTGTAACTACAGCTTAGAAGGTATCAACAAATTAATTTCTGTATAACAGAGCTTT
Organism: Fragum fragum; assembly: GCA_946902895.1. Classification (NCBI taxonomy): domain Eukaryota; kingdom Metazoa; phylum Mollusca; class Bivalvia; order Cardiida; family Cardiidae; genus Fragum; species Fragum fragum. The sequence continues at coordinate 32,394,640 of OX336378.1, read as the reverse complement.
CAAAATCTTAACAAACTTACATATTACCTTGATTGACCAGTGTGTAAATTGACTTAATATCCATACAAATGCGTCAAAAATATTTAGAGGCACTCCTCTAATCTTTGGCAAATGCTTGCCTTGTATTTTGACATAAAAACTTTCAAACAGCTTTGGGTTACTCACTTAAATTGAGTTGCTGAAGAATTTTATTTTCTTATGACCAGCTGCAGTCCTAGCTCAGTCCGTAGTGCTTAAGACTCTGAATCTCCAAACATGGGATCTCATGGGTTTGATTTGTGGCGGCGGCACATATCCTTTCTGACTTTTGTCTCTCACCAATGGATGGATAATCGTAAACCTAAGTGGGATAGCAGCTGGAGGCTAGGAAAGGATGCAGTGGTAGTACTGGTGTGAGAAATACCAGGAATCCATTGTTCAAGCCACTCAGATGAGACTGAAATACTGTTAAAAGTGGCGTTAAACCCCATTCAATTAATCAATTTCCTTATGACCAAGGACATTTTAAGGAGTTGCAGAAAAGATTTTAGAAAAGGTTTAGTCATGGTTGGGAAATGGATTGTTCCACGAAGTTTTCAATTTAAAATTTTGGGGTAATCCCCAGGAAATATTTCCAAGATTAGCATTACATGTCCAAGCCCAATAAACAAATAAAATATTTCAGATCCCATTAATTTTGAGGTTTGCCTATGCATGAGAATTTCAACAGCTGTTATTAAGTATTGGAGGAGTCTAATGTAAACTTTTTCTCTAATTTCATCATACTGTGGAGTGGACTGAGTGTATGTCATGAAAATATTTCCGTTTTTGCGCTTAATTTTTCCACCTATTGAGTCAATATTTAATTAAAACAAGTGAATTTGAATGGAATACTATGTCTTCATTGGTTTAGAAAAAAGGTAACCTGTATACATTTTTGTTGGTTGGGCAACTGTTATACTGTAACTAAATTATTATTCAAATAGTTGTTATGATGTTTAGGTTACAAACCAACAGATTGCTTGTTTCCTTATATTTCTTGCCTTGCATTAACCCTTTCCCATTTCTTGAAATTTTAGACTGGTCCAAATTGAAAGAGGTTGCAGACAACAATGAAAATTGGATGCTATTTGAAATGAAACCATCCTATGTGGAAGAAAATATTGTGGAAAAAGGAGAAATTGCTTGTTACAAGCAATTTCTTCTTTTTCTACAATGTTTTCTCGAGTATAAAATCACAGGAACGTAAAATCCCGTATTTGAACAGGAAAGGGTTAAAGCAAACTAATTTTGTCTGACTTGCCAAATTGACTCGTCTGAGGGTATGGTCTGTCCTTTTCCCTGCTTTAAATCATGAGCCATTTTACCTTGAAACGTTTTACAAATGTTATTCGTGACCATTGTTTTTAGGTGATATAGGACAAAGGTCAACTGTGCTCCTTGAGGGACAGAATGCTGATGGCGAGGGTGTCTGTCCTCTGTGCAACAATTATAGTTTTTAAAATATCTATAGTTGACTTTGTCATTGCCATTTTTAGCTCACCTGAGTACAACTTGCTCATGGTGAGCTTTTCAGGTTGCTGTTGTATGTCATCAACAATTTAGTGTTGCTACTCCAGAGCTTACAATTTTGGCTCAATCTTTCTCAAACTTGCTGAAAATATTTGTATAGTCACAAGCCAGAATCAAGAGAAATGGGCCTTATTGGCAATTTCCTTGTATCCACTCTAGAGGTCACAATTTTGGCCAAATCTTTCTCAAAATTGCTGAAAATGTTTTTATATTAATTTGGAAGATCCCTATTGGAAATAGACACATTCTGACTTATATCAAGGGAAAGGAGCCTTATTAACAATTTTTTTGTTACTGCTTTAGAGGTCACAATTTTGGCTCAATTTTTCTCAAATTAACTTTAAAATTTATAGTATAAATGCTTATAATGCCATAAAAGAAAAAATCTGGTATTGAATATTGTAGAAGGTGGTATTTATGGCAATACATGTATCAATTTTCTTCTTGTCCAATCACAAACTTTTGCTTTATATCCACTTGACTTTGAAAATATATCAATGATTTCAAATTTAAGTATATTTGTTAGCTTGAAAAAGTTTATTCAGGCAAGCGATCTACGGCCAATTTTGCCCCCATGTCTTGTGATTGCCATTTGCTCTGGGTTTCAAATTAGAGTCTTCCAGTTGCAGATGACTTTTCAAATTGCACTGAAATTAAAAAATGATTGCCAAATATGGTGGAAAACATTGTGAGAAAAGGAGATATTGCTTGATCATATATCTTAAGTGCGTCAGACAGCACTATAGAGAGGTAATGGGTTAATCGTTTTAGAACTCTTGAATAGTCATTAGAGCAATATAGTGCTACCATAGTCCTCTTGGAAGAATTATTGTAAGTTCTTGTCTTTTGATGAGAGTTTGTAACCATTACTGTAATGTTTTTTCGTTTTATCTAATGATGTGAAATTTTACTTTTTTTCTTCATTCATTTTTCTTGTTTAATTTCTAGCCTTTGTCATGCTGTTTAACCCAATTCCACACAATGACGCTTTTTGATGTCTCCAATAAAAAAAATGCTGAAAAAATTGTGGAAAATTAGGAAATTGCTTGTTACAAGCAATTTCTTCATTATCCACAATGTTTTCTACCCCAAAAGACAAAGCTTTTTAAACATTCCACCAACTAAAAACTGTTGTCAGCAACTTCTTTCAATTTAGACTACCAAGTAGTCTAAAATTTCATTGTGTTGGATTAGATTAAAATCCTTCTTTAGAATGACATTGCAATCAAGGGCTGAAAGCACTGTATTACCTTTCATGTTGGTCAATATTTAAATTGAAAATTAACGTCATAAACAACTTTGACTTAAAGGGAACAAACAGGTGGTGCAGATTAAGATCAGACTGCACATATGTTCAGGCTGATCTTTGTTTATGCATTCTGCCAAAAACAAACATACCCTTGGTTTAGCATGACAAGGGTTAAAAAATACAACTTTTACAATTTCAGTTGACCCAACACTGTTTCTAGATAGAATATATGTTGTGAAAAATGAATGAAGTGACCTATTCAAGTGCTACCCATTTACACTCAGTGTGTATCTGGTACCTTTTCTTTTACTGCAATAAGGAAATGAAACATTTAGAATTAATCTTTATATATGTTTGGCCATGTTCTAAATAGTGCGATAATCATTCAGAAAACATTGTTCATTCATTCATCTAAATTACTGTGGCAATTCTGAAGAACTTCAGCTTTTAATGCTAGGTATTTGTTTGTTATATAAAAACAATGATCTAACAACTTGTTCTTGTATGTTTATTCCTCATCCCTAAACCTTCACATGTGAAGGACTATTAGCCCATTCCCACACAATCCCCCCTTTTTTTCACCACCAAGAAAAAAAGCTTTGGAAACATTGTAGAAAATGAAGAAATTGCTTGTATCAAGCAATTTCTTCATTATCTACACTGTATTTTATCCGAAGGGATGAAAAAGAAATGAAATCCCACCAACTTGAAATTGTCGTCTGCTTCTTTCAATTTAGACCAGTCTAAAATTTAGTTGTGTGGGAATGGATTAATGTCTTTTTGAGGCATTTGGTACGTTCCCCGTCGACAGGTGCGACAGGATGAATCCCGCGTCGTCAAACACCATTTGGTCTTATCTGCTGTCCCAAATATCCAGTGCCAAATAAAAAGGAGTAAAGCTCGAGTAATGTAGCATTAGATTATTTTCAGTCCCCTACCTGCGAAAGCCGAAGGGGACTATAGGTTTGCGCTCCGTCCGCCTGTCCGTCCGTCTGTCTGTCAGTCCGGACATATCAGTTTTCCGGACTTTTTTCTCAACCCTGGGAGATATTGAGCCGATTTTTGGTATGTGAGTCTGCATCAATGAGTTACAGAACAATTTTAAGTTTGGTTCCGGTCCATTGTTTTTTGTGTAAGATACGGATGCTGGACTTAGAAATTACCAAGAAATTTCAGTTTTCCGGACTTTTTTTCGTTAACCCTCAGAGATATTGAGCTGATTTTTGGTATATGAGTCTGTATCAATCAGTTGCAGAACAATTTTAAGTTTGGTTCCGGTCCATTGTTTTTTGTGTTAGATACGGATGCTGGACTTACCAAGAAATTTCAGTTTTCCGGACTTTTTTTTTGTGAACCCTCAGAGATATTGAGCTGATTTTTGGTATGAGAGTCCGCATCAACGAGTTAGAGAACAAGTTAGAGTTTGATTCCGGTCCATCGATTTTTGAGGAAGATATGGATGCTGGACTCAGTAAAAATTACAAGGAAATTTCCGTTATCCGGGCTTTTTTTCTTTACCCTCAGAGATATTGAGCTGATTTTGGTATATGAGTCCGTATCAATCAGTTGCAGAACAATTTTAAGTTTGTTTCCGATCCATTGAATTTTGAAGAAGATACGGTTGCTGGACTAAGATTTACCAGGAAATTTCAGTTTTCAAGACTTTTTTCTTAACCCTCAGAGATATTGAGCTTATTTTTGGTATGTGAGTCTGTATCAATTAGTTTCAGAACAAGTTTGAGTTTGGTTCCGAGCCACTGAATTTTGAGGAAGATACAATGCTGGACTTAGAAAATTACCAGGAAATTTCCGTTATTCGGGCTTTTTTCTTTACCCTCAGAGATATTGAGCTGATTGTTGGTACGTGAGTCCACATCAATGAGTTACAGAACAAGTTTAAGTTTGGTTCCGATCCATTGAATTTTGAGGAAGATACGGATGCTGGACTTAAAAAATTACCAGGAAAATTCAGTTTTCCGGATTTTTTCCTAAACCCTTTGTGATATGAAGGAGGTTTTAGTTATGTGAGTCAATATTGATATGTTACAGAACAAGTGTAAGTTTTGTTCCGGTCCATTGATTTTTGAGGAAGATATGGATTCTAGACTTTGGAAATTACAGTTTTTCAAGACTTTCTTCTTAACACTTGCAGGTATTGAGCTGATTTTTGATAAGTGAGTCAGCATTGATGAGTTACAGAACGAGTTCAAGTTCTGTCCCAGTCCATTGATTTTCGAGCAAGATATGGATGCTTTTGCAAAAAAAGTTACACACTAATAATATTGAGTTTGATTGCAGTCCATTTCCTTTCCAAAGCTTGTAAAGGATGTTAGGGTGGTACTGGTGAGAGAGATACCATGAATACATTGTAAGGTGCTCCAGCCACTGTTATATTGACTGAACAAATTGTTAAAAGTGGTTGCATGAAGTGATCAAGGCAAAATATTTTGATAACCGAAAAGCATTCATAATCCTAGCCAGATTTTTGAAAGCTTTTGTTCAAAGCTTACTTTGGCTTTAGGGTCTTAATTCTTAATTCTCTTGGAACAGATGACCTTATGAAGTATAATTTAACAAAATTTAACAAAAAGAGACGCCTATCTTTTATGTTTGTGTGTATGTGTGTGTGTTAAAGAATTGCTCATAAAATCTGATACAAGTAATATTTTGGAGGGTTAGTAATCCTTTTACCACCCAAAAATATACCACTCTAGGAATATATATAAAGCCGGTAGGGGACTTGGTATTGCCATGCAATACTTCAGAATGCTTGTTCTCAGTGTCACCAATGGTCGCGGCCTTCTACAGACACACAAGAAAATTTCTATGTGATTGAGTGTACTGGTTTTAGCTCCACTGGATGAAAGTGGTGTTAATAATGCGTTCTCTCGTCCGTAAACCTTTAGTTGAAAAAAGAAATCTTCTTCTAGAAAGTACTAAACAGAATTCAACCAAATTTTACAGAAATCATACTTGGGTAACCCAGGGCCAGATTCCTTAAAATATGATCGGATGAAAAACATGGCTTTAACGGGTGGGGCTAATCCTATATATTGTGAAAGCTATAAAAATCTTCTTCTAAGAAACTTATTAATGGATTTCAACCAATTTTCACAAGAAGGATCCTTGTGTGTGATCTTTTATCAAAATTCGGATGAAAAACAGGATTTAAATAGGCGGGAATTATTTCCATATATATTTAAAGCTATGAAAATCTTTTCACCAGAAACAAGTCAATTGATTTCAATTAAATTTCATAGGAATGATCCATTGGTGACCTTTTAAAAGTATGTGTAAAAAAAATTTGATCGGATAAAAAACATGGCTTAATTAGGCAAAGCTATTTCTGTATATGAAAACTTTAAAAAAATAATTAAGACACCAGTCTATCGATTTCAACCAAATTTCACAGGAATTATCCTTTAGAGACCCTTTATCAGATTTCTTCAATGAATTTGATTGGATAGAAAACACGGCATGTTGGGGGGGGGGGTTAATTTTCATATATGGAATATATTCTTAGAAATTCGAAAAATCGCCTCCGGATCCTGTTGATGTATTTCAACCAAATTTCGACGGAATGATCCACAGTAGTCTCGTTGTCAGATTCGCACATATAATTTTGATCGGTTGAAAAGTGTGGCTTTTATTGTCGTGGCTAATGTCCACAAAATGTAGACCATGAAAATTTGTAAATACCTTTTCACCTGACCTAGTAAATGAAGTTTACATAAATCGACTAATACAATGAAAAGTTTGAAATGCTTCTCTAGAACTATTTCAAAGATTTCCAGTTAGGTGCAACCGACCTTATTTCTAACTTGTAGAAGATATGGACGTAAAAATCTTTCCTGGCGATGAGACCTTTTGAGTGACTAATTTACCAGCTGTATTTCTAATTTTTAACTTAGTTACATTTGACCTAGTAGCATTTCTATACCCAATGTGGCACATTTTTTTTATCTCGTTCCAAATTTCGTCGAGGTAATCAACTAGACCAAATTTCAGATAAATTGGGCAAAGAATGTGATTTCCCAAGTGTCCACAAATTTTCTCCAAAAATTTAACTATTGACCTAGTTTTGATCACGGTGATACAATTTCAAAACTGATTAAGCTGTAGCTACGACTTATAAGTTGCCAAATGAATAGCAAATCTGTCTTCCATAAATGTCGATCAATGTCGGAGTTCAAGGTCACGTCCGCTCTAAATTGATAACTTGATGGGTCAATCGAGATTTCGATTGACGTTGGCGATCTGTTAGTTGATCTATTCGAGCTTTACTTACAACGTTTAGGTCGCCAACCAACCAACCATTTCCACCACCGTCGTTCAATTTGGACAACTGTGATGATTTGTCGTTTGAGAATTGGTAAAGTCTCTAAAGCAATTAAAGCCGCCGTCATAGCGCAGTCGGTAGCGCATCAGACCCCTAATCTTCAATAATGGTTCATGGGTTCGATCCCCGACGGCGGCATATATTCTTTCCGACACTTGTCTCTCAACAATGGGTGGATAATCGCAAACCTAAGTGGGATAGCAGCTGGAGGCTAGGAAAATATGTAGTGGCAGTACTGATGTGAGAAATACCAGGAATCCATTGTCAGGTGCTCCAGCCGCCGCGATATGACTGAAATACTGTTAAAAGCGGCGTTTAACCCCATTCAATCAATCAACTAAAGCAATTAAAATACTTGATAGTAATGTCGGCAACGTTCTCTTTCCGTCTAAATGAATTATTTGATTGGTTATTCGAGTGTTTGATTTTAAGTGGTGATCCATCGATTGATTAATCGCGACTGTCAATCCAATAATCAGTCGACAAATGAAATCTTTCATTTAGACTGAAAGTTTAATTTGAACCCCGACATCGACAACCATTTTGGTGAATCATCTTTGTTGGTTTGGCGACTTAAACATCGTAACTACAGCTTATTGAAGCTGTAGTTACGCCGTTTAGGTCGCCAACCAACCATTCTACTTATTTATAACATGCTATTGGCTATGAATTTTACAAAATAACGCCGGAAAAATGGGAGCGAAACTTCCTGATGGAGTGAAGGGGCGGGGCCAAAGGAGTCATTCGGCGAGGCCAGCGATTGGTCAATTGTGTCGTTAGACATTTTAAAATCGAGGATGCAGAAAGCGATTTCTCCTGAATGTTCAAAGTAACCCGTAGTGTGACTCTTGAAGAAGACCCTCGCAGCTGCGCTTGCCATTGTGTGCATGTATGGATAGATAGATGGATTGATGGTTAAATCGTTGGATAGGTTGGATGGGTGGATAGTTGAATGAATTAGTGAATTGATAAATGGGTGGGTGGATGGATAATATTTTGGATGGATGGATGGATGGATGGATGGGTGTTTGGACGGGTGGATGGATGGATAGATTTATGGATAAATGTATGGTTGGATTGATTGATAGATGAATTAATGAATGGGTGTATAGATTTGGGGATGGGTGGATAGATGGATGAATGAATGGATTTGTGGATAGATGGTTGGATAAATTGATGGATAAATTTGTGGATGGATGGGTGGAAGGTTGGATAGATGGGTGACTGGATGGATGGATTGGTGGGTGGATCGACTAATTGATGGATAGTTTTGTGAATGGATGGACGTATTGGTGGATGGATGGGTGGGTGGATAGATTTGTGGATGGATTGGTGGATGCTTGGATGGATAGATTTGTGAATGGATGGGTGGATGCTTGGATGGATGGTTGAATTGATGAACGAATGGTTTAATGGGTGGATAGGTGGACGGATGGATGAATTGATGGATAGTTTTGTTGGTGGATGGATGGATCGATAGATGGGTGGATGGATGGATGAATGGTTGGATTTCAGAAAGATATATCGGTGGGTTGATAGAATCAGGTGTTTATGGATAGGTGGATGAATTCATTAAGTTATCGATATAAGACGGAACTATTCCATGGCCCTTTTTTCTCGCGGCAAAAATTATCCCTTCTCTTTATTTCACGAGCTTGGGTAAAAAGAGTTCATTTGCCTTACATGAACGACTGCTCAATCGTCATATTCAGAGGTACAATAGGGGTTCAAAAAATGAATAACTTAAACTATTTTCCAATTGCGGGCGGGACTTAGGGTAGATATAATATATTTGTTGGGCTATCAAAACATCGTAAATACAGCTTGTTTAAGCCTATGTACTACCTTTTGATATCCAAGTGACGATATGCTATGTTTCCTAGAAAGAGTTGTCGATGCATTTTACTCGGGTAATAAAACAACTCGTTTCATAGAATCTCGTGAAAAAAGGAGGAGGACGGAGGACGGCGGGGAAAAATTGATTCAAATATTACAACTCATGTGTATATGAGTTTCTTACAATCCTCGCTGTAGTTAAGACGAGTTGGGGCCATAGCGAAGTTGATAGCGTGTCGGACTCTCATGCATGCGGTCCAGGGTTCGATCCCCGGTCTGCGGCAAACATTCTTTCCGGCATTTGTGGGTTAATTTTCGTAAAATTAAGTGGGATGAGCAGCTGGAGGCCCGGTAATACCTTCAAAAGAAGTGATTTGTCTTTGGCTGTTTGTTTATTTAATCATTCAAATATATTGAAATTAGAAATAGCTAGAACAGACAGTTCGCTGACACCGCTCACTGAGCTCCGACACGAAATTCTACTTCTCCCAGATTAAACTGCCTTTTTTACAAAATGTATGTCCAGTTACATGTAAGAAAATGGTAGAATTGTTTGGTCGCGACATGGACATCGTTATTGCAATTTGAATAAGCTGTAGATGAGACACTCAAATCTCCATAACATCAACAATGCTTTAAAGCAATGTCGAATAATGTAGGAGTTCAAGTTGACACTTGTCTAAATGACTATGAATATTACATGCAGGCTTTAATTGGTCTATTGAATTCTTAGAATGGCGGTCACGGGTTGTTTTTATCGTACAGTATATCCTGGATTCGTAAGTCCCTTTAGCCGCTGACGCGCTGCACACACTATTTGATCTCTCAGAGTAGAGGGTCGATCTTAGAAATTGTTAACCCTTGTCATGCTGTGTAAATAACCGCGATGAGGGAGAGTTGCTGTGAAATCAAAGGGCTGAAAGCACCGATAGAACTTGTTGTTCAAAAATCAACATTTCTTTTAGAAATCAAATTCATAAACAACTCTGGCAGGAAACGTACAAGCAGGAGGTGTAGACCAAGATCAGACTGCACTTATGTGCAGGCTGATCTTGACCTACACCTCCTGCCAATACCGGAATATTCCGGGTTCACCATGACAAGTGTTAAAACTAGCAGAGGTATTTCGGAGATTTTTAAATAAACAAACAAGCATGGAAGATTGGTCCTACCAGATTCAGCAAATTCTACTAAAAGCGAAAGGCCAGGTTGGGGTTGATAGTCTTTGCACTTCTCAGGGTGTCTCTTTTTAATTCGATTGACGGATCCCGTTTACCTAGCAGACGCTGTTATTCAGACGTTATGTTTATGCAAGTGAAATCTTTTGATTGAATCAAAATGGGATAATACATTGTTCACCCGGTGATTTATTAGTTCCCCTTTGCAGGCCTCACATATTCAAGGCGAGTAATCACGTGATGCAAGCGCTAAAATTCACGGATTTCGCGGGAATCTATCACTCATCATTGGGACATCGTCGAAAGAACATATTCTTTACCAAGTAAGTTTTTTTTCAATTTCATACGTTTATTATATATATAGCGTGGCAAATACACAAGTCACATTTCCGAAGAAAGGCAACTGACAGAACATTTGTATTCAGCAAACACTAGTCATTGTATTGGAATTTTGACCATTGTCTGCTATATAAGGTTGTATGTGCGTGTTGTATCTTTTCACATCCAAAGGTGTTTGTTTGAAACCCGGCACAGGTACAGTAGTTGGGGTCATAATTACATTTTGCATGTGAAACATTCCAATCTTAACCGATTTCCCACGCAATTACTTTTTTTGAAACCCATAAGAAAATAAGGCTTTTGAAATCATTATGGAAAATGAAGATTTTTCTAAAGATGCGTAAAAATGCGGGATTTTGAGAGAAAAGGTTAAACATCAGAAACAAACAACACTTGTTTGGTCGGCGACCTAAACATCGTAACTACAGCTTGAATAAATTGTAGTTATGGCGTTTAAATCGCCAAACCAAAATAAATGTCGACCACGGTTGCTATCTACTTGTAGCTGTCTACCTGTTTTAACCGTCTACTAAACGACAAGATTTAAGACGTCGTAATGTGAAAGAGGCTGCAGGGTGAGGAAACCATGCGAGAAAAGAGGTAGTTGCTTGTTAGTAATTTCTGCTGGTCTTTCTTCATAACCTTTAAGTTGTAGGTAATCTTTAAAATTATCTTAGATATCTGTAAATCTGGATATAGGCTAGAATGATTGATTGAATGCCTTCACAACTAAACAATAGTTAAGATGGTAATTAAAGATAGAGGGGTTAATGTCGAATATCGTCGTTGGGCGTGCAAAATGTCGTAAACTACAGGCGTTACATTTTGCACGCCTAACGACGATATGCCAATGCTTCATACTAACACGAACTACAGTTTTGCACTGCCCACTAAATCTTTGCTAGAAAGTACTCCTAAGCGGAATAAGAACTGGTGGGCATTTACCTTTACAGCTCGGCTGTTTTCGGAGAAAACCCGAGGTATTGCTAAAACCTTGTTGTCGTATTCGTTGTTGTCGTCGATGTTGTCGCCTGTGTGCGAAAACTTTGACATTTTGTTATATCTCTGGTTCTACTAAAGGAATTCACTTAAAACATGGCATACTTGGTCATGGTCACTATCAAAAGAGTAACCTATACTATCAAGGGGGATAACTCTAGATACATTTTGTCCACTATCCAGCCGCTGTCATAGCACAGTTGGTAGCGCGTCGGACTGTCAATCTAGAGGTCCCGGGTTCGATCCTCGACGGCGGCACTCATCCTTTCCGACTATTTTTCTCTCACCAATGGGTCGATAATCGTAGACCTATGTGGGATAGCAGCTGGAGGCTAGGAAATGATGTAATGGTAGTACTGTTGTGAGAAATACCAGGATTCCATTGTTAGGTGCTCCAGCCGCCGCGATATAACTGAAATATTGTTAAAAACGGCGTAAAACCCCATTCAAACAAATTGTCCAGTATCCAGCACCTAACATCGAAGCGTAGGCCGCCGTCATAGCGCAGTCGGTAGCGTGTTAGACTCCTAATCTTCAATCATGGGATGTCATTGGTTCGATCCCCGGCGGCGGTTTATATTCTTTCCGACATTTGGCTCACACCAATAGGTGGATAATCGTAAATCTAAGTGGGGTTGCAGCTGGAGGCTAGAAAAGGATGTAGTGGTGGTACTGGTGAGAGAAATGCCAGGAATCAGTAGTTAGGTGCTCCAGCCGCCGCGATATGACTGAAATACTGCTTAAAGTGGCGTTAAAACCCATTCAATCAATCAATCCAAGCGTATGCACCCGTATGCGGTGCTCTTGTTTTTATTATTTTTTTTTTCTTTTTTTTAGAAATGAGAAGATGCAATGGCAACAGCCATAACCGTGTTGCTTGGTGCGTAGCACCACATCCTAGGTAGATTTGTTACCGACATTCATTTTAGTGGAATTATTTCGACTGAGATTTTGTGGTAAGGTTGATAGAAATGGAAAAGTTGCATACAACATTTTAAAATTGCATTGAAATTAGAAAGTAAGTGCCAAATAATGCAGAAAACATTGTGAGAAAAGGATATATTGCTCGTCTTCTTTTCCCAAAATGTTTTCAAAGATCACCTTTCTTCAGGGCATCAATAAGCGACAATGTGTGTGGTAATGGGTTGTCATAATGTAACTTTATAAATTGTCATTAGAATGCCTATAATCTAAAGAAAACGCGGTAATTAGAGTTGATAAATTGGTATAGTATGATTTTATTGACCTGACGGACCGTGACCTGTATTTGCATAATTACACTTGACTTGTTATACCCCCAAAATATATTGGGGGAGGGGTATATATGAGTCAGCTTGTCTGTCGGTCCGTCCGTCCGTCTGTCTGTAGCTTTTTCGTGTCCGCTCATTTTCTCAGCAACCATTGGACGGATTTGATTAAAAAATCACTTATATAATCAGTGTCAAGCAGAGATGTGCACATTCAATTTGGGTAACGGTCCATTGGTTTTGACGGAGTTATGACCCTTTAGTGAAAAATCGTGTCAACTCAATTTCTCAGCAACCATTGGATGGATTTGATTCAAATTTTACAGAAACACCTGGTATAAGTCAGACATGTGCATATCCTATTTTGGTTATGGTCCATTGATTTTTGACTGAGTTATGACCCTTTATTTAAAAAGTCCGTTTTTTCTTACGGCCCTTTGGGGGATAGCACTTGAACATGGACAAGAGCTGGTTGCGGGGTTTTTGTCCGCTTTGCGACAACGTCTTGTTGTCTTCGGTATTTCTCGTTTTAATCCGCTAGTCGATGATATTAAAATATTTGTTAAATGCACAAATTCACAAACCAAAATGTCTACGAGTATGATAGAGTGAAGTCCCACTATACTTAAAGTCGGGAGTTCGAGGCGAGAGCGATCTTTTCTTTACACGTGTGATTTTATTCGTCTATATTTTACTTCAAAACGTTGTTCACCAAATTCGCTTCAGCTGTTATTGGGAGGTATGAAAATGGTCTCTCAGTATTTCAATTATATGCCAGAAACGATGCAAACATTTTTGGGTCCGTTTATTTTTGATGATTGTCTTTTTTTAGAACATATGGTTGGGGCTATCGCACATTACGCTATACAAAAAGAGCCAATTTATCGGAACGGGAGGGGGTTAGTACCCGGGAATTATTTTAAATCGACAGGTGTTGTAACTGTTTATCCACAGATAGATTTTCACCGCAATGTGAAATCGTGCAGATGCGCTTTCTCTTATACGCATTTGATTAAAAAAGAAGAAAAAACACAGAAATCAACCAATTATGTTTCTTGATAGTTTTGAAACCGTGTTGACCGCTTCAGGCCAGTGCGTACTATACCACTCGATCACTTATCTGTAGAGGAATTAGGTTAATAAAAACAAACATTAGATTTTTGAAATGTACACTGAATTTCTCCGGGTATAGACGAAATCATAAATGCACGACTTTCCTCGATATCAAATTTATCCATAGTTAATTCATTTATTGCTTAAAGGTCAAGTCATGTCAATAATTTCAAGCTATATAATAATTTGAAATCGGGTGAGCAATGTAGGGTCATCTTGGTGGGTGAGTTGCTTTTTAGCTCAACTGAGCATTTTCTTTGTTTACACTCTAGAGGCCATCTTCATGAAACTTGACCAGAATAATTGTTAGGTCATATGGATAAACCCTATAATGGATTCTATTGGAAAACACAGGAAAAGTGGCCTTAATAACAAATTGTTTACACTCTAGAGGCCACAATTGTGGCTCAGTCTGCATGAAACTTTGCCAGAATAATTGTTAGATCATAAGAACGAACCCTATTGATTATTGGAAGATTTCTATTCGAAAACACGAGAACAGGGGTTTAATTTGCTCGGCCTTCATGAAGCATGGTCAGGATAACTCTAGAGTCATAGAGATGAACCCTATAGATTACGGAAATGTACTACAGGAAAACACAGAAGGGGCCTTAATAACAAGCTCTTTGTTAACACTATAGAGGCCAGTTTTTATTTAATGTTCATGGAACTGATTATAATTATTTGACTCCAGTTGCATTTTTTAACTGATGATCCAGGTGAGCGATTCCGGATCATCATGGTCCTCTTTTTCTATTTCTTGTAGTGGCCGCCGCCATAGCGCAGTCGGTAGCGCGCCAGACTCCTAATCTTCAATCATGGGTGTCATGGGTTCGATCCCCGGCGGCGGCAAATATTCTTTTCGACAATTGTCTCTCACCAATGGGTGGATAATCGTAAACCTAAGTGAGATAGCAGCTGGAGGCTAGGAAAGGATGTAGTGGTAGTACTGGTGTGAGAAATACCAGGGATCCATTGTTAGGTGCTCCAGCCGCCGCGATATGACTGAAATACTGTTAAAAGCGGCGTTAAACCCCATTCAATCAATCAATCTATTTCTTGTATTAGGAAAAAAAACCCCTCATTTTTCTGTGAAACAAACAGGCGCTCCAGCGCCTCTCATTATTGGTTGAGTTTATTTTTCATAAACAGCAATTATTAACCCTTGTCATGCTGAATAAATCCTCTACAAACTCTACAAAAGGACTGATTTTTGGTTGGTTAACACTAAGAAAATTTATGGAATAAATGATGCTGGATTCGAAGTGACAAGCAGGAGTTTTCGACAAAGATCAGTCTGCACATTCCTGCCTAGACCTCCTGCTAGGTATGTTAGGTTTAAATCTGATAGAATATGGTTTGTATTAAAATTTTGTCGAAGATGGTATAGCGATATAGGCCCCTCATTCTTATTAAACTGATATTCTATGTTTCCCAAAGGGTCGTAAAAATGCGATTGAGAAATTCAGACCAAGGGAAATGGAGGCACTCAAAATCCTCTTCTTTGTCATTAGTAATCTAGCTATCAATTACATGAAATTTGACTGTTATGTTTTCAAGAATTTGTAATGGTACAACATTTCTTCATGATTTTCAGATTTTAAGCATTTAAGAGGAGTGGTATTTGGCGGAAAAGCTATGAAGATGAGAAACGGAGATTGTTGTAATGAAGAAGACAAAGCTTCTATGATAGAATTACACCGAGGATGAGTACTATTTTCAAAGGTTTTATTTATCATGCGAATTCTTCGTGGTAAGACTTTTCTGTTGATACAAAGATCAAGGTTAAATTTCAAGGTAACATTGTTTACTATTGTTGGCAGTAAACGGCTTTCCACCTTAACAAATTTGAGACTCATTTACTCTCGTTTTCATTTATCTAGAAAAGAATTTCAACTTGGTTTAATGCTAATGAATAATATTTGCTACAATATCTGAAGGAAAATTAATATCTAATTATATTTTAACATGTTTTGATTTATAACTAAGTGTTGTCTGATTTGGTGGTGGACAGGGGGTACTGATCCTTACCTCCCTCTTTCTATTTCCTAATTCCCTACCCCGTATTCCCTCTTCCTGTCCTTATTTCTACCCACCCACACCCATGAAAATTGTTCTAACATTATTCTACCCCTGCCTATGCCTCCCGAGTTATTCTATACTTATTCCTTCCCTGACCTGTCTATGCCTATTCCCACCAATACCCCTCTTTATCTGTTCCTGCCCCCAACCCTGAGACAGTCTCCTCCCCGAGACTGTTACCTGTTCCGATTCCATCTCTTTGAATCGTTGTCTTATCCCTACCAGCTTCTGCCCAAATTTGCCTGTATCTATTTTCTTCCTGTCCACCGTCCATTAGTTGTTTACTAATTCTTTTATTCGACAATGTATATTTAAAGTTTGGTGCAATAACATTACATTGATTGTATACCTTGATATCAGAAATAGATAACAGAAGAGGTTACGATGTCTAAAAAGTAAAACAAATCGTTAATCTAAAACGGAAAAGAATAAACCTTTGCTTTGTGAAAGATCTGTCTTTTTATTTTGTGAACTCCAAGTTACATTTCACTCCTGGCCAAAGTGAAAATGTAACCTGGATTGACCACACAGTTATAGATTGAACTGTAATCAGCAATTTCTTGTGTACAATAACTTCTTCCAAAAAGGCAACACATTTCAGCTTAGACTAATGTAAAATTTTGTCAGACAGTAATCGGTTAAACTAAAAGGAACAATATACTTGTTATATTTTGTTAGTGTTATATTTTATCAAGACCACTGCACCAAATAAGACGAGAGAGTAAGCATGGTTTACTAGTGAACATCTCACTACATCAAGAGGTCCTGTCTTACCGTCTGTTTGAATATGTATGGAACAGGTAAATCCCATGTTGATCGGTCGTGATAACACAGAATAGAGCTAGGATCATCAAATGAGACATGCATTCGTATCAGTAGGTGAATTATTCCTATTGATTTTCAGACCAATTCCTTAAAGGCCAAGGTCATCCTGGTTAAGATTAATCGCCTTGATCTTGACCTTTGGTAGACACAACCTTGTCCGGATGAGATCTTGACACAGAATACGGTATACATTTATTTCAGGATGTATATGGTCCCTTTTAATTTTTAGACCAACCCATGAGAGTCAAGGTTAAAGGATCTTGGAAAGAACCTGAACGAAAGTAGGGTATATTGCTTTGCTTATGTCAGTCTATCGTCTTCCTCTCCGACTATCCCAATATTTTCTTAAGCCGAACTGATAATGTGAATTTGATAGTTCCTGTAATTTAAGATTATAAGAGTTATAAGAAGCAACTTCATTGTCCATAATGTTTTCTAACGAAAAAATGTCAACTTGAAATTATACTA
The DNA here is from genome assembly GCA_946902895.1 of Fragum fragum. Lineage (NCBI taxonomy): Eukaryota > Metazoa > Mollusca > Bivalvia > Cardiida > Cardiidae > Fragum > Fragum fragum. Next base: position 32,377,414 of record OX336378.1, on the reverse strand, counting down.
TGGAACACCTTTCAGTTTGGACTAGTGTGATTCTGTCGTGTGTCAATGAGTAAACTGAAAGGAACAATGTACTTATGCTTTGTTGGATGCTATGTTTATTTAGACGAATGCACCAAGAAGGACAGGAGAGCCAGAATTGTTGACCAGCGAATATCTCACTGCATCAAGAGGGTGCTGTCTGACGATCTGCTAAAATAAGTATGTAAAATGTATACATTTTCTTCAATGCTTTCTTAAAATTATTACCCCTTCAACGAAGTGGGTGGTTCGATCATCCGAACAATATCGGAATATTATCTTCACATAGAATAGAGCTAGGATAACCAAATGTTGCAGTTATTCATCTCGGTAGGTACTCCGCTTCAACAAAGTGTGGTTATGTTGCTTTGCTTATGTTTGTGCGTCTTTCTGACTGTCCTATATGTTATAAGTTACATCAATATGACATTGTAATTTATCTGTAACACCTTTCATCTTCAGCGAATATCTCAATGCAGCAACAGCATCATGTCTGACCATCTACTGAAGTATGTATTGAACAGGGTAAATCAAATTTTATTAAATCTAAACTAAATTGAAACTTTTTTGTGATAGCACTCCTTCGAGGAGCAAACTCTTTTCTGACGGGTCTAGTTAAGACCAGTACACAGAGAGGAGAGAAAGAGTGAACAGCATGGCTCTTAAGCGATCATCACTCTGCATTACTAGGGCTCTGTCTGACCACCTGTTTGAAAATGATATTGTATTTTTTGGTAAATGTTGAAAGTGATGTTAAACCCTTTTCAGTCGATCATATACAAAAATGACAAGATATTGTTTAATTTTTGCCCGAAACACTCGTACTTTGCTTTTTTTCTAAATTGATAGGAATGTCTCTTTTCTTCGCATTCTTTTGATTTTGTGAACAACAAAATTGACATTTCTCTCCTGGCCACAGTGTAAATGTAACTTTGAATGTTCACATAATTGGTGATGAAATGTAATAAACAAATTTACTCATTGACAACAATGCTTTCTTACGAAAAAAGCCAAGGATTTTTTTCTACATATCTCCGATTTGAATGATACTTTGCAGCCCCTTCAAGTGTAGAATTCTGTAATGTTGAAACATATCATCTGAAAGGAACAATATGCCTGTTATGTTTTGTTAGATGCTATTTTTATTTTTATCTGTTAAAACAGGTATGAAATGAAAAAAGTTTGTACTTTCTACAATGCTTTCTGAAAGTTATGCCCTCTTCAATGCAGAGGTGACCTTGTCCGTCTGTGAACCAAAATTGTCCAATGTACTTATTAAAGAAAAGGATATTGATCGTTATACATTAATCTAACTTGAAATAATACACCGTCATTTTAGACTAGTGTAAAATTCTGTCATATGGTAATACGTAAACTGAAAAGATTAATTCACTTGTTATATTCATTGGTTGCTATATTTATTTAGACCCGTGCACAGGTAAAGGGTGATTGAGCAAGATATGTTTGTCAGCGAGCTCATCACTGCATCAAGAAGGTCCTGTCTAACCACCTGCTTAAATAGGTATAAAAAAGCTTTTTACTTTCTTCAACGCTTTCTGAAAGTTATGCCCCTTCAATGCAGTGGTGACTTAGTCTGTCGGTGGACCAAAATTGTCCGGATAATAACGTCACACACAATAGAACATGGATCATCAAATGCTGCCAATCATCTCGGTAGATACCTTTCTTCAATAAAGTGCGGTTATATTTATTTGGACATGTTGATTTGTCGGTGTGTCTCTCCAACTTTCCAATCTTGCTCTAATTATTTTATGAATTACTCCATGATGAATATTATTGGAGTTGGCCTTCCTCTCCTTTCAGTTTCAGCGAACATCTGAATGAATCAATAGCGTCCTGTCTGAACTACTACTGAAATATGTCCGGAACAGGTACATCACTTTTTGATAAATGTTAATTTGCATAACTTTTTTTCTGGACAATCGCTCTTTCGGGAATATAGTATGTCTCTGATGAGTCCTGATAAGACGATGCACTAACACAACGGGAAGGAACAGCATAGTTGACAAAGTGGTCTTATCATTACATCACAGGGCCCCGTTTGTCATTCTGACAGAAGATTTATGGAACAGATTAATTCTTTAAATTAATGCTTTCTGACGAGTTTTTTGGACTTTCATGGTAGATTAGCTTGGATATATAAAGAATAATATGTTTGTTGTATTTTATTGGTTGCTATGTTAATTTAGAACTGTGCAAAAGTAAAGAGTGAACCAGCAATGTATACCTGTCAGCGAGCACATCGCTGCATTAAGAAGGTCCTGTCTAATAATCTGCTTCAATAGGTATGAAAAAGCTTTATATTCAATGCTTTCTGGAAGTTTTGTCCTCTTTATTTCAGAGGTGACTTGTGTTGTCGGTGGACCAAAATTGTCGAGATAGTAACGTTACACAGAATAGAGCCTTGATCACCTAATGTTGCGAATAATCATCTCAGTAGGTAACAAGCTCCACAAAAGTGTGGTTATATTGCTTTGGACATTTTGGTACGTCGGTAAGTCTCGCGGACTGCTCAAAATCTTTCCTCTGGACTATTAGTTTATAAATCATTCTAAGGTGATAAAAATTGTAGTTTTTCTTCAACAAATTGCAGTTTCAATGCATCAAAATCGTTCTCTCTAAACATATTCTGAAGTACGTTTCGAACGGGTACTTTATATCGAACTTTTTCCTGGACAAGCATTCATTCGGGAGCACAGTCCGTCTTTGGCGGGTCTTGGTCAAATCAGAGATAGAGGGAAAGAATAGCATTTTAGACAAGCGATCTAATCTCTACATTACAGGGCTTTGTCTGACCTTCGGCTGGAACATGTATTGGACAGGTAACCTTTTTTTCCCACGCTTTCTGATGAATTACTTGGAATATCTTGGTAGATTATTATTTATCCAATTTATAAAGTCACTATCTTGACCTGGTTCTTTAAGGCTTCAGTTGAAAGTGGCCTTATACTCTATACCGTCGACTATAAACAAAAGTTTTGTGGGTCTTGTCCGAAGAATTCTCAGTTTGCCTTAAATATACAATAAGAAAGCTTTTTCCTCTATATTAAAGATACGATTCTTTGAATTTTATTAACAACATAATTTACATTTTACTCCCGACCAATGTGAAAATATAACTTTGATTGTTCACTTAATTGAAGATGAAAAGAACTAGCAGTTTCTTCATTGTCTAGTGGTATGGGTTGTTGTTTATTTCTGAAACTTGTTATAATTCTGTCTATAACACCTTTAGTTTAAACTAATGTAAAATTCTGTTTTTGGTAATAGTTACAAGAACGATATACTTGTAATTTTTTGTAAGTAGCTATGTTTATTGAGACCAGTGCACCATGAAACGACAAAAGAGCAAGAAATGATTGGCCATCGAACATCTCACTTTACCAGGAGTGTGCTTTCTGTCTGTTAAATAGGTATGGTAAAGGTATACATTTTCTTCAATGCTTTCCGACAATCGAATTTTCAATGAAGTGAGGGTCGTCGTTGGACAAATTATTGTCCGGGTGAAACATTGTTTTCCTTAGCATTTTTCTTAAGAGGCGTAAAATGCGGGATTGTAAGAGAAGGAAACAAAGAAAAATGGTTGGTCCGTGGCCTTAACGTCGTAACTATACCTTGAATAAGTTATGACGTTTAAGTCGCCAAACCAACATAAATGTCGACCAGGGTTGCTGTCTACTTGTTTTAACCGTTCACCAAAGGACAGAATTTAAGACGTCATCATATAAAATCACATTAAGGATGAGTACTAACTTCAAAGATTTTTTTATGTGAATTCTTCGTGGTAAGACATTTCTGTTGAAACAAAGAGCACTATTGTTGGCAGCAACAGCTTTCAATTTTAGCAAATTTGAGATATTTATAATCAGAAACCAACTTGGAAAACACGTCTGCATTTACTTTCGTTTTCATTTATCTCAAGAAGTATTTCATCTTGGTTTAATATCTGCTACAATGTTTTAATCAGGTATTGATTTATAACTAAGTGTTGTCTGAATTGGTGGTGGACAGGGGGGTACTGATCCTTACCTCCCTCTTTCTATTTCCTAGTTCCCTTCCCCCTTATTCCCTCTTCCTTCCCTTATTTCTACCCACCTACTCTCATGCCCCCGCCCATACCTCCCAAGTGGTTCAATACTTATTCCTTCCCTGACCTGTCTATGCCTATTCCCTTCAATACCCCTCTGTACCTGTTCCTGCCCTAACCCTGAGACTGTCTCCACCCTGAGACTGTCTCCACTCTGAGACTGTACCCTTTTGCGATCCAATCTCTATGAATCAATGTCTTATCCTTACCAGCTTCTACCAAAATATGCCTATATATATGTTCTTCCTGTCCACCGTTCAATTAGTTGTTAACAATTATTTTCTTCGGCAATGTACATTTAAAGTCTGGTACAATAACATTACATTTATTATAAATATAGATATCAGAAATAGAGATGATAATAGAAGAGGTTATCATGGCTAAAAGGTAAAACAGAAATCCTTATTCTAAACTGGAAAAGAATAAACGTTTGCTTTGTAGTGAAAGATCCATGTCTTGTAATTTTGTGAACTCCAAGTTACATTTCACTCCTGGCCAAAGTGAAAATGTAACTTTGATTGACCAGTGATAGATTGAACTCTAACAAGCAATTTCTTGTGTACAATAATTTCTTCCAAAAAGACAACATGAAAATGTAGACTGTCTGCAACACATTTCAGCTTAGACTAATGTAAAATTTTGTCGGACATTAATCGGTTAAACTAAAAGGAACAATATACTTGTTATGTTTTGTTGGGCGTAATATTTTTTGTCAAGACCACTGCACCAAATAAGACGAGAGAGTAAGCATGGTTTACTATGGAACGTCTCGCTGCATCAAGATGTCCTGTCTGACCGTCTGTTTGAATATGTATGGAACGGGTAAATCTCATGTTGATCGGTCGAGATAACACAAAAAGGTCAAGGTCTACCGAAGGTCAAGATCATTGACCTTGAACTTGACCTTTGGTAGACACAACCTTATCCGGACGTGAACTTGTCACAGAATACAGAAGACATTTATTTCAGGATGCATATGGTCCCTTTTAATTTTTAGATCAATCCATTTTAGGTCAAGATTACAGGATCCTGGAATGAACTCGATGAACGAGATTAGGGTATATTGCTTTTGATATATCAGCCTATCGTCTGCCTCTCTGACTATCCCAATATTTTCTTTAGGCAAAAGTGAAAATATGAATTTGATTGTTCGCTTAATTGAAGATAAAATATAAGAGGCAACTGCATTGTCCACAATGTTTTCTAACGAAAAAATGTCAACTTGAAATTATACTCTGGAACACCTTTCAGTTTGGACTAGTGTGATTCTGTCGTGTGCCAACGAGTTAACTAAAAGGAACAATGCACTAATGTTTTGTTGGATGCTATGTTTATTTAGATCAATGCACCAAGAAGAACAGGAGAGACCAGCGAATATCTCACTGCATCAAGTGGGTGTTGTCTGACGATCTGCTAAAATAAGTATGTAGAATGTATACATTTTCTTCAATGCTTTCTTAAAATTATTACCCCTTCAACGAAATGGGTGGTTCGATCATCCGAACAATATCGGAATAATATCTTCACATAGAATAGAGCTAGTAAGCAAATGTTGCAGTTAATCATTTCGGTTGGTACTGCGCTTCAACAAAGTGTGGTTATATTGCTTTGCTAATGTTAATTAGTCGGTGCGTCTCTCTGACTGTCCTATATTTTATAAATTAGACCAATATGACATTGTAGTTTTTCTGCAACACCTTTCACCTTCAGCGAATATCTCAATGCACCAACAACATCCTGTCTGACCATCTACTAAAATATGTATTGAACAGGTATATCAAATTTGATTAAATCTTTTCTAAATTAAACTTAGTTACAGCGCTCATTCGGGGAGCAAAATCCTTCTCTGACGGTTCTAGTTAAGACTAGTGCACAAAGAGAAAAATAGAGAGAAAACACCATGGCTATTTTAAAAGCGAGCATCTCTCTACATTACCAGGGCTCTCTGTCTGAATTCTATTGGAAAACGATATCGTATTTTTTGGTTAAGTGACGTTAAACCCTTTTCAGTCGACCATATACAAAAATGACAAGATATTGTTAATATTTGCCCGAAAAACTCGTACTTTGCTTTTATTCTAAATTAAAAGGAACGTCCACAGTGTAAATGAAACTTTGAATGTTCACATAATTGGTGATGAAATGTAGAACAATTTCCTCATTGTCAACAATGCTTTCTTACGAAAAAAGCCATGGATTTTTTTTTACATATCTCCGATTTGAATTATACTTTGCAGCCCCTTTCAGTCTAGACCAGAGTAGAATTCTGTAGTGTTGAAAAATATCAACTGAAAGGAATAATATACCCGTTATGTTCAGTTAGATGCTTTGTTTATTTAGAACTAGGCACCAAGAAAGGGTGAAAGAACAAGGCATATTTGTCAGCGAGAACATCGCTGCATCAAGAAGGTCCTGTCTAACCATCTGTTTAAACGGGTATGAAAAAGGTTTGTAGTTTCTACAAAGCTCTCTGAAAGTTATGCCCCCTTCAATGCAGTGGTAATCTTGTATATCTGTGGACCGAAACTGTGCGGGTGATGACGTCACACACAAAAGAGCTTGCATCATCAATGGCTGCTGATAATCATCTCGGTAGATACTTTGCTTTAATAAGTAGTGTTTATTTTGATTTGGTCATGTTGATTTGTCGGTGTATCCATTATTTATTCTTATTATTTCATGAATAACTCCAAGATGAAAATTACTGGAGTTTGTCTTCATCTTCCTTCAGTTTCAGCGAACATCTGAATGCATCAACAGCGTCCTGTCTGAACCTCTACTGAAATATGTTTAAAACCGGTACATCATTTTTTAATAAATGCTTATTTACGTAACTTTTTTTCTGGACAATCGCTCTTTCGGGAATATAATACCTCTCTGATGAGTCTTGATGAGACGATGCACTAAAAGACAAAGGGAAGGAACAACGTTGTTGACAAGCGATCTTATCTGTATATAACAGGACCCCGTCTGACTTTCTGCCAGAAGATGTATGTAACATATAATTGTTTAAATCCATGCTTTCTAGTGATTTTTGGGACTTTTTTGATAGATTAACAATTGTTGTTTTAAGCGATATATCAACACATTCAACCAAATTATAAAATCACTGTCTTGATCTTTTTCTTTAAGGCTTAGTTTGAAAGTGGTCTTAAACCCTATATTATCGAATATATACAAAATGAAAGAATTTTGTGAGTTTTGTCCGAAGGAGACTTGAGTTGCCTTTAAACTACAATCAAACAGTTTTTTTCTCTTAAAATGAAAGATAACTATTCTTTAAATTTTGTGAACAAAATTGACATTTCACTCCTGGCGAATATATAACTTTGATTGTTCATTTAATTGAAGATAAAATGTAACAAGCAATTTCTTCATTGTCAAATGAACTTTCTAAAGAAAAGGGCATTGATTGTTATACATTTCTCACACTTGAAATATAACTCTGCAACAACTGTCAGATTAGACTAGTGTAAAATTCTATCATGTGGTAATAGGTAAACTAAAGAAAGAATAATAAACTTGTTGAATTTTATGTTCATTTAGAACTGTACACAAGTAAAGGGTGAACGAGCAATGTATGTCAGCCAGCCCATCGGTGCACCAAGAAAGTCCTGTCTAACCATCTGCTTAAATAGGTATGAATAAGCTTTATATTTTCATCAAATGCTTTCTTAAAGTTATGCCTTCATTGCATTGGTGACTTGGTCTGTCGGTGGACCAAAATAAACGAGATGGTAACGTTACAAAGAATAGAGCCTTGATCATCAAATGTTGCAGATAATCATCTCGGTAGGTACCAAGCTTCAGAAAAGTGTGGTCATATTGCTTTGTTCATTTTGGCACGTCGGTAAGTCTCCCGGACTGCCCGGATTTTTCCTATGGACTATTAGCTTAAATCATTCCAAGGTGTTAATTATTGTAGTTTATCTTCAACAAATTTTTGTTTCAGCGAATATCTCAATGCATCAACATCGTTCTCTCTAAGCATCTTCTAAAATATGTTTGGAACATGATCTTTATATTGATTTTTTTCCTGTGCAAGCAATCATTCGGGCGCACATTCCGTCTTTGACGGCTCTTGGTAAGATCAGTGCCAGGAACAGAGGGAAAGAACAACAATTTTGACCAGCGATCTAATCTCTACATTGCAGGGCCCTGTCTTACCTTCGGCTGGAACATGTATTGAACAGGTAACCTATTTTTTCCACGCTTTCTGATGAATTACTTGGAATATCTTGGTAGATTATCAACTGTCATTTTCATCGATAGCCCAGCATTTTCATCCAATTTATAAACTCACTATCTTGATCTGGTTCTTTAAGGCTACAGTTGAAAGTGGCCTTAAACCCTATACTGTCGACTATAAACAAAACGAAAGTTTTTTGTGATTCTTGTCCGAAGAATTCTTAGCTTCCTTTTTATGAAAGATACGTTTCTTTGAAGTTTGAACAACAAAATTTACATTTTACTCCCGATCAACTAACTTCTATTGTTCACTTAATTGGAGATGAAATGTACCTAGCAGTTTCTTCATTGTCCAGTGGCATGGGTTGTTGTATATTTCTCTGTTTATTTAGACCAGTGCACCAAGAAACGACGAAAGAGCAAGAAATGGTCGGTCAGACTGTGTTAAATAGGTATGGTAAAGCTATACATTTCCTTTAATGCTTTCAGAAAATTATGACCTTTTAATGAAGTGAGGGTCGGTCGTTGGACCAATTATTGTCGGGGTGAAACATTGTTTTCCATAGAACTTTTCTTACGAGGCGTAAAATGCGGGATTGTTAGGGAAAGAAACAAAAAGAAAATGGTTTGTCGGTGGCCTAAACGTCTTAACTACACCTTGAATAAGTTATAGTAATGACGTTTTAGTCGCCAAACCAACATAAATATCGACAAAGGTTGCTGTGTACTTGTTTTAACCGTTTACCAAACGATAATTTTTTAGAAGTCTTAATGTAAAAGAGACTGCAGGGTGAGGAAACATTGCGAGAAAAATGGAAGTTGCTTGATACTTACTTCTACTTTTATTTCTTCAAATCCCTCCGTTGTGATTTCGTTGGAAATGACTTAAATATCTAGTGATCTCGACATAAGCTGTAAAGACGAATTGTATGACCTCACAAAACAGCAGGAGTTAAGACGTTAATTAAACATAGAGGGTTTAGTGTCGTATATTGTCGTTGGGCGTGCAAAATTTCGTAAATACAGCTTCTACTTTTGCATGCCCGACGACATGTCAATGCTTCACACAAACATTACAGTTTGCACTAACAAATCGATCCATGCTAGAATAAGCTGCATTGGGCTTTTATTATTTACCATTAATAATAGAAATGATAAGATGCAATGATATCAGTCATCTCGGTGTTGCTTAAATGCATAGCATCACATCCTTGGTAGTGATTTGTTACTGACTTTCAATTAAGTGGAGTTAGTCTTTTTCGACTCAAATATTTTGGTACAAATGAAAAGAAGTTAGATACGATATTTTAAAATTGTATTGAAATTGAAGTGCCAAATAATGTAGAAAACATTGTGAGAAAAAGAGAAATCGTTCGTCTCTGGCGTTTTTTCCTTTTCACAAAATGTTTTCAAAGATCGTCTTGAGGGCTTTCATAAACGACATTGTGTGGTAATGGATTGTCATAACTGACCTCTATAAAGTATTGTCATCAGAATGCCCTTAATCTGAGTAAAGCATTGTGACTTATTGAAAAACTGGCCCGTGAATTTGAAATCGGGCAAGCAAACTGGGGCAATCTTGTCTGGTAAGTTGATTTTTCTATATCCTGCATTAAGCAAAACCCCCTCCCCATTTCTCTGACAAAACAGGCGCCCAAGCGTCTAGGTATAGGCGGAGTTTATTTTCTATATAAAGAGTTTTTTAAATGTTACAAAACTTACTTTTCATTTGATTTCTCTATTATGTAGCTAGAATATTATGACTGATTTGTTGAATGAGGTTTAATTTTGATATACTATGTTTTGTATACGATTGTTGACTTAAGTCTGAAACATCTCGTTAAATGTAATTCTCCATCCCTCCAATGTCTTTAATGTTTTATCAAGTTCCTTAAGTAAGATTAGGTCCATTAAAATAGAGAACAGCTAATCTTTTACTGTTTTAACAATCATCATCTCGAAAACATTTTGAATCTTATTTCTATGGATGAAGAGCTTAAAGCCGGTAGAGCGATAAAACTTCCTTTTAGGCCTTTTTATCATAATACTGTTTTTCTTTATTTTTCATAAAAAGTGCGATTGAGAAATTCAGACGAAGGGCAATGGAGACATTGAAGCATCTCTTTTCTGATATTAATGATCACACTGTCAATTAATTGAAATTTGAGCCAGTTAGTTTTGCAAGACTTTGTGTTACAACAACTTTCATTATTTTCAGAGCATTCAAGAGGGTTGGTGTTTAATAGAAAAGTTATGCACATGAGACACAAGGGAGTTGCATTAATGAAGACAAAGTTTCTATGATAGAATTACATCAAGGATGAGAACTATTTTCAAGTTTTTTTAATCATGTATTTCTTGTGGTAGGATCTTTCTTACGATAGAAAGGTCAAAGTTAAATTTCAAGGCAGCATTGGGAAATATTGTTGGCAGCTAACAGCTTTAGTTTTAACGAGTTGAAACATTTATAATTAGAAACTAACTTGGAAAGTTCGTCTGCATTTACTTTCGTTTCCATTTATCTAAAAAGAACTTCGTCTAAGTTTAATGTTAAAGCAAAATATCTGGCACGATATCCGAAGGGATCATCCATTCAAATTCTAATCGAGTATTGATTTACAACTTTTGTCTCATTTTGGGGATGGACAAGGGGTACTAATTCCTTACTTTCCATTTCCTTATTTCCTACCTCTTTACCCACTCTTCCTGCCCTTATTTCTACTTCCCATTTTCATGAAAGTTTTCGTACCCTTATCCTGCTCCCATCTGTCCCTTATCCTCCCAAGTCGCTCTATACCAAAGCCTCCCTGACCTGTCTACGCCTGTTCCCGCCACAACACCGTTGTACCTGTTCCTTTCTCCATCCCTTAGACTAACCTGTCCCTGTCTCCACCCAAAGATGGTTACCTTTTCCAACCCAATCTCTTCCAATTGTTGCCTTCTCTCTTTCTGTAAGCTTCTGACAAATTCTTCTGGTATACATTTTCTTCCTGTCCACCTTTTCCATCTCAATTGATTTCAATAAGTTGTTTATCGATTCTTTCTACAATGTATTATTTAATATTTTAGTGCAATAAGATAGTATTAGATTGTTATACGGTATGGGGATGATGGTTGCAGAAAAGGTTATGATTATGATGGCCTCAGTAAAATATTTATTTCTGTATTCTAAACTAAAAAAAGACTATTGCATTTTCTGAACGATCGGAAATTCTTTTCTATGAACAGCAAAAGTGACAAAACACTCCTGGCCACAAGGGAAATGTAAGTTTGATAGTTTACTCAGTGATAGATAAATTGAATTGTATCAAGCAATTCCTTCCAAGTGCACAATGCTTTCTACCAAAAATGGCAACGATTTCCTAAGTTTCACCAACATGAAAATGAAAACTGTCTGCAACACCTTTCAGCTTAAACTGGTGTAAAATTTTGTCGTAATGGTTTAAACTAAAAACAAACACACTTAACAACAACATTAAACGGGGTTTATTGCTTTGGTAATGTCAGTCTATCGTATTCTTGACTATTCCAAATATTTTTACCAAGACCAAACTGAAATATGAATTTGATTGTTCAGTAATTTCTTCCTTGTCCACAGTGAATGTTTTCCATTAAAGAAAGGCAATGGTCATTATAAATAAGATGAAGATTTAGTCTTTCTGCAACACCTTTCAGTTTCAGCATGCATCTCACCATATCAAAGCCGTTAGCTAAAATATGCATTGAGCAGGTAAGAATCAATTCAATCAATCCTTTCTTATGATCAAGCCATTCTGTCACCTTCAACGATATGGAGTATATTGCTTTGTTCATGTCAGTCTGTACCTCGACTTTCACAATATTTCTCCAAAGGCCGATGATATAACTGATTGTTCACTCAATGGAAGAAAATAAAAACGAACAAGCAATTTCTTCCTTTTACCCAAAGATTTCTGTCCCCCAAAAAGTAGAGGATTTATTAAATTGCACCAACATATTTTGGTCTGCGATACCACTGTTTCACGAGCGCTCGTAAAACAATCTACTCGCATGTATGGAGCATGTAAATAATTTTATGAAAAATGCTTTCCGACGATTATGGCCCCTGTTTTATTGCTTAGCTCATGATGCAACACCTTTCAGTCTAGACTAGTGGAAAAAGGGCAACCGAAAGGAAGATTATACTTGTTATATTTTGTAGGATTCTGTTTATTTAGACCAGCGCACCAAGATAAGATGAGAGTAATACAAGTATGCCAGCGAATACATCATTACAATAAAGGGGTCCTGTCTGACCATCTGCTAAAATAGGTTTCAAAAGGTATATTCTTTCTTAAATGCTTTCTGAAAGTTATGCCTTTCCCCCAGTGGGGACTTGGTCTGTCGGTGGACCAAAATTGTTGAGATGGTAACGTTACACAGAATGGAGTTTGGATCAGAAAATGCTGCGGATAATCATCTCGGTAGGTACCAAGCTTCAGAAAAGTGTGGTTATATTGCTTCGGTCTTTTTGGTACATCGGAAAGTCTCTCGGACTGCCAAATATTTTTCCTATGGGCTTTTATTTTATGAATCATGCCACGGTGATAATTATTGTAGTTTGTCTTCAACAAATTTCAGTTTCAGCATAAATCTCAAGGCATCAACATCGTTGTCTCTAAAAATCTGCCGAAATATGTTTGGGACAGGTACTTTAAACTTTTTTCCTGGACAAGCAATCATCACAATCTGTCTCTGACGGCTCTTGATAAGATCAGTGCACCAAGACAGAGGGAAAGAACAGCATTGTTGACATGCGATATATTCTGTACATTACAGGGCCTTGTCTCACCTTCTCCCAGAACATATATTGAACAGGTAACTTATTTTTTCCATGCTTTCTGATGAACTACTTCGAACTTCTAAGTAGATTATAAATTGTCATTTTCATCGATAGATAAAAATATTCATCCAATTCATAAAATCACTGTCTTGATCTTGTCCTCTAAGGCTACAGTTGAAAGTGGCCTTAAACCCTATATAGTCGACTGTAAGCAGAATAAAAGGATGTTGTGGCATTGTCCAAAAAAACTCTTATTGTGCCTTAAATCTACAATTAAAAGTATTTATAGATCTTTATAAGAGAACGATTCTTTGAATTCTGTAAAAAACAGATGACATTTCATATATAACTTTGATTGTACACTTAATTGAAAATGAAATTTAACAAGCAATTTCTTCATTGTCCAGTGTATTTTTTAAAGAAAAAAGGGCATAGGTTATTTATACATTTCTCCAACCCGTAATGATATTGTCCGCAACACCTCTCGGTTTAAACTAGTGTAAACTTCTGTCGTGTGGTAATAGTTAAACTGAAAAGAACGAAGTACTTATTATGTTTGTTGGGAACTATGTTTAGACCAGTGCACTAAGAAAGGGCAAGAGAGCTATGGTGAAATGGTGGTCATCGAAAATCTCACTGCACCAGGAGGATGCTGTCTATCTGCTAAAATAGGTATGGAAAAGGTATACATTTTCTTCGATGCTTTCTGAGAGTTATGCCCCTTCAATAAATGGGGATCGGTTGGTCGACCAAACATTGTCGGGATAAAAAAGTGCGGTTATATTGTTTTGGAATATGTGGGTTCGTCAGTCTGTTTCTAGGGCTAAAGTGGAAATTTACCTATGATTGTTCACTGAATGTAGGACAATTGTAACAAGTAATTTCGCTCATATCCACAATGTTTTCTACTGAAAAAGCAAGACACAAAGATGAAATTGATTGGAGTTTGACTTCAACAACTTTAGGTTTCAGCGAACATCTCATTTTAAGAGATCTCTCTGAATACCTCAAACCCTTTCGAGACTGGTTCTCAGTCCCTCATAATCCGTCTTGATACGACCAGTGCAGAGGGAGAGAATAACACTGTTGACAAGCGATCATTTCTCTGCGTTACGAGGGCTTTGTCTGACCTTTTACCAGAACATGTATGGAACAGTTATTTTTTCCAACGTTCTCTAATGCATTGATTGGAATTTCTTGGTAGATTATCACTTCTCATTTTCACCAATAGACCTATAAAATTACCAAATTAGTAAAATCACTGTCTTGACCTTGTTCTTTCAGGCTACTGTTGGAGTCGATCTTAAACCATATGACAGTCGGTCACTGCAAAATGAAATGAATCTTTAGTTTAGGTACGAACAACTCCTATTGTGCATTTATTCAGCAACAAGAAAGTCGAATGAACTTTTATCTTTGAACGTTAACTTTTAAGGGACGGAATGGAACCATTTCCCTGATTGTCCCCGAAGTTTTCTGCAGTAAAAAGATAACGATTTTTATGCCCCCGCATCGATAAGATCGGGGGCATATTGTTTTACCGGTATCCGTCTGTCCGTCTGTCTGTCTGTCCGTCTGTCTGTCTGTCTGTCTGCAAAACTTAACCTGCCAACCAAACATTTTCCTATAACTTCAACCCTGATTAAGTTACAATGCTAATATTTGGTATGTAGACAGGTCTCAACAAGGCGCAACTGGGGAAGGTCATTTCATCAAGGTCAAGGTCAAAATTTTAACCCTTTATCCGTTTCTAAAGAATTCCCGTTTCGGGGGCATAGTGTTTCACAAACACATTTTGTTTTTTTATATTTCTCCAACTTGTAATTATATTCTGTCTGCAATACATTTCAGTTCAGGTAAGAGTAAAATTCTGTCATAGGGTTTAGAGTATTGAAAGGAACAATATGCCTGTTTTTGTTTTGGATGCTATGTTTATTTAGACCAGTGCATCGAGAAAGGATGAGAGACCAATATTTGTTGTCCAACTGTGGCAAGAGGGTCCTATCTAATCGTATGCTAGAATATGCACGGAAAGGGTATGTTTGCTTCAGTGCTTTCTAACAGTTATACCGTCTTCAATGCATTGAGAGTCGGTTCGGTTGGAGCAAAAGGTGTCACAATCATAACCTCACACAAAAAGAACTAAGACAACCAAATAGTAAGTGCCCCCTTCAACATAGCGTTTATATTGCTTTGGTTATGTTGATCCCTCGGCCTGTCACACGGGCTGTCCAATATTTTTTTCATAATGCCACATTGAAAATATAACTGATTGCTCACTTAATGGAAGATTGTAACTTGCAATGTCTTCCTTATTCATAACATTTTCTCCTGAAAAAGGGCAAGTACTTTATAAATTACACAAAGATGATGTTTCAGTTTATGTGCAACTCACTACAGTTTCAGTGAACATATCAATGCCCCAACAGCGTCCTGACTAACCATCTGTTGAAATTATGTATGGAAAAGGAAAACATTCGGAAAGCAAAATCAGTCTGACAGGTCTTGATAAGATCATTGCAGAAAAAACGAGTGGGAGAACAGTGGTTGGCAAGCGATGACCTATATACATTACCAGGGTATTGTCTGACCTTAATGCTAGAATATATTTTGAACACGTATATTAGTCCATTTGATGCTTTCTGGTCTTCTTTTGTGTGTTTTTTTACTGAAAGATAGCAAATTTTATAATATCGTAAACAAACAAATCTTACATTTTTTGAATGTCAATGAAATTGACATATCACTCCTGGCCACATGGTAAATCTAACTTTATTGGTCACATAATTGATGAACAATAACAAGCAATTTCTTCATTGTTTTCGTACGAAAAAAGCAAAGGATTTATTTTACATTTCTCCAATTTGAAATGATTCTCTGCAACACCTTTCAGTCCAGACAAGCGGTAAAAAGGAAGGGTCACTGAAAGGAACAATACATTTGTTATACTTTGTTGGATTCTATGTTTACTTAGGCCAGCACACCAAGATTAGATGAGAGCAAGACATGTTTGCCAGCGAACGCACCACTGCAATATGAGGGTCCTGTCTGACCATCTGCTAATATAGGTACGGAACCTGCTCTATACATGTTTTGAAACACTTCAATAATTTGATTTGATGCTTTCTTTTTATGCCCCCACCACTTAATGTGGGGGGCATATAGATTTGCCTTTGACCGTAATTCCGTCCGTCCTTCCTTCCTTCCTTCCGTCCTTCCGTCCGTCCCGAAATTGTCCGGGGCATATCTCTGAAAGTATAATAGCTATCATTTTGAAACTTCATAGGTAGATAGACCTCATTGAGAAGTGCAGTGCCCAAGAACAACAGCTCTTGTTTGCAATATTTTGGAGTTATTGCCCTTTGTTATTTTAAAAACTTACATTTTGTCTGGGGCATATCTCTGAAAGAATAATAGCTATCAACTTGAAACTTCACAGGTATATAGACCTCATAGAGTAGAAGTGCAGTGCACAAGAACCACAACTCTTGCTTGCATAATTTTGGAGTTATTGCCCTTAGTTATTTTAAAGACTTACATTTTGACTTGGGCATATCTCTGAAAGTATAATAGCTATCAACTTGAAACTTCGCAGGTGGATAGACTTCATTTAGGAGAAGTGCAGTGCACAAGAACCACAACTTTTGCCTGCATAATTGTGGAGTTATTGCCCTTTGTTATTTTAGACTTCCATTTTGTCTGGGGCACATCTTTTAAAGTATAATACCTATCAACTTGAAACTTCATAGGTGGATAGACTTAATTTAGGAGACGTGCAGTGCCCAATAACCCCAACTCTTGCTTGCATTATTTTGGATTTATTGCCCTTTGTTATTTTAAAGACTTACATTTTGTCCGAGGCATATCTCTGAAAGTATAATAGCTATCAACTTGAAGCTTCACAGGTGGATAGACCTCATTGAGGAGAAGTGCAGTGCACAAGAACCCCAACTTTTGCTTGCATAATTTGAGTTATTGCCCTTTGTTATTATCAAAGCTACCGGTGGGGGCATCTGTCTCCTGTGGGCAAAGCTCTTGTTTTAGTGAAAGATAAATCTTATTGTGAGCAAACAAATCTTATAATTTTGTGAACAACAAAATTGGCATTTCACTTCAGGCCAAATTCAAAATGACTGATTATTCAATTTACTGAAGATGAAATGTAACAAGCAACTCCCTCATTGTACCAAATGTTTCTATCATTAAAAGGCAAAGGTTTTTTTGAGACATTTTTCATACTTGAAATTATACTGTCTTTATCACCTTTCAGCTTAGACTAGTGTAATAAAATGAGTGTTAATGGGACAACTGAAAGGAACAATTTACATGTAATTTTTTGTTGCTATGGTAGGGCCAGTGCACCAGGAAAGGCTGAGAGAGTTGGAGTTGTAGGCGAATATGTCACTGCATCAAGAGGTCCCTGTCTCGCCGTCTTCTAGAATAAGTATCGAACAGGTATACATTTTCTCCAATGCTTTCTGTAAAATATGTACAAAACATTAACTGAATTATCCACAATGTTTTCTAACGAAAAAATGTCAACTTGAAATATAATCTGGAAAACCTTTCAGTTTGGACTAGTGCGATTCTGTCGTGTGCCAATAAGTTAACTAAAAGGAACAATGCACTTATGTTTTGTTGGATGCTATGTTTATTTAGACCAATGCACCAAGGACAGGAGAGCAAGAATTGTTGACCAGCGAATATCTCACTGCATCAAGAGGGTGCTGTTTGACGATCTGCTAAAATAAGTATGTAAAAGGTATATATTTTCTTCAATGCTTTCTTAAAATTATTACCCCTTCAACGAAGTGGATGGTTCGATCATCCGAACAATGTCGGAATAATATCTTCACATAGATTAGAGTTAGTAACCAAATGTTGCAGTTATTCATTTCGGTAGGTACTGCGCTTCAACAAAGTGTGGTTATATTGCTTTGCTAATGTTAATTAGTCGGTGCGTCTCTCTGACTGTCCTATATTTTATAAATTAGACCAATATGACATTGTAGTTCTGCAACACCTTTCATCTTCAGCGAATATCTCAATGCACCAACAGCATCCTGTCTGACCATCTACTAAAATATGTATTGAACAGGTAAATCAAATTTGATTAAATCTTATCTAAATTAAACTTTGTTACAGCGCTCATTCGGGGAGCAAAATCCTTCTCTGACGGTCCTAGTTAAGACAAGTGCACACAGAGAGAAATAGAGAGAAAACAGCATGGCTGTAAAGCGAGCATCTCTCTACATTACCAGGTCTCTGTCTGAATTCTATTGGAAAAAGATATCGTATTTTTTGGTTAAAGTTGAAAGTGACGTTAAAACCCTTTTCAGTCGATCATATGCAAAAATGACAAGATATTGTTAATATTTGCCCGAAAAACTCGTACTTTGCTTTTATTCTAAATTAATAGGAATGTCCAGTGTAAATGTAACTTTGAATGTTCGCATAATTTATGATGAAATGTAAAGCAATTTCCTCATTGTCAACAATGCTTTCTTACGAAAAAAGCAAAGGATCTTTTTTACATATCTCCGATTTGAATGATACTTTGCAGCCCCTTTCAGTCTAGACCAGAGTAGAATTCTGTAGTGTGGAAAAATATCAAATGAAAGGAACAATATACCCGTTATGTTCTGTTAGATGCTTTGTTTATTTAGAACAGGGCACCAAGGAAGGGTGAAAGAACAAGGCATATTTGTCAGCGAGAACATC
Organism: Fragum fragum; assembly: GCA_946902895.1. Lineage (NCBI taxonomy): Eukaryota > Metazoa > Mollusca > Bivalvia > Cardiida > Cardiidae > Fragum > Fragum fragum. Next base: position 32,358,578 of record OX336378.1, on the reverse strand, counting down.
GCTGCATCAAGAAGGTCCTGTCTAACCATCTGTTAAAACGGGTATGAAAAAGGTTTGTAGTTTCTACAAAGCTCTCTGAAAGTTATGCCCCCTTCAATGCAGTGGTAATCTTGTATATCTGTGGACCGAAACTGTGCGGGTGATGACGTCACACACAAAAGAGCTTGCATCATCAATGGCTGCTGATAATCATCTCGGTAGATACTTTGCTTCAATAAGTAGTGGTTATTTTGATTTGGTCATGTTGATTTGTCGGTGTATCTTTCCAACATTCCATTATTTTTTCTTATTATACCATGAATAACTCCAAGATGAAAATTACTGGAGTTTGTCTTCATCTTCCTTCAGTTTCAGCGAACATCTGAATGCATCGACAGCGTCCTGTCTGAACCTCTACTGAAATATGTTTAAAACCGGTACATCATTTTTAATAAATGCTTATTTACATAACTAATTTTCTGGACAATCGCTCTTTCGGGAATAAAATACCTCTCTGATGAGTCTTGATAAGACGATGCACTAAGACAAAGGGAAAGAACAGCGTTGTTGACAAGCGATCTTATCTGTATATAACAGGACCCCGTCTGACTTTCTGCCAGAAGATGTATGTAACATGTAAATTGTTTAAATCCATGCTTTCTAGTGATTTTTTGGACTTTTTTGATAGATTATCAATTGTTATTTTAAGCGATATATCAACACATTCAACCAAATTATAAAATCACTGTCTTGATCTTTTTCTTTAAGGCTTAGTTTGAAAGTGGTCTTAAACCCTATATTATCGAATATATACAAAATGAAAGAATTCTGTGAGCTTTGTCCGAAGGAGACTTGTGTTGCCTTTAAACTACAATCAAACAGTTTTTTTCTCTTCAAATGAAAGATAACTATTCTTTAAATTTTGTGAACAAAATTGACATTTCACTCCTGGCGAAAGTAAAAATATAACTTTGATTGTTCACTTAATTGAAGATAAAATGTAACAAGCAATTTCTTCATTGTCAAATGAACTTTCTAAAGAAAAGGGCATTGATTGTTATACATTTCTCACACTTGAAATATAACTCTGCAACAACTGTCAGATTAGACTAGTGTAAAATTCTTTCATGTGGTAATAGGTAAACTAAGAAAAGAATAATAAACTTGTTGTATTTTATGTTCATTTAGAACTGTACACAAGTAAAGGGTGAACGAGCAATGTATGTCAGCCAGCCCATCGGTGCACCAAGAAAGTCCTGTCTAACCATCTGCTTAAGAAGGTATGAATAAGCTTTATATTTTCATCAAATGCTTTCTTAAAGTTATACCTTCATTGCATTGGTGACTTGGTCTGTCGGTGGACCAAAATAAACGAGATGGTAACGTTACTAAGAATAGAGCCTTGATCATCAAATGTTGCAGATAATCATCTCGGTAGGTAACAAGCTCCAGAAAAGTGTGGTTATATTGCTTTGTTCATTTTGGAACGTCGATAAGTCTCCCGGACTGCCCGGATTTTTCCTATGGACTATTAACTTAAATCATTCCAAGGTGTTAATTATTGTAGTTTATCTTCAAAAAATTTTTGTTTCAGCGAATATCTCAATGCATCAACATCGTTCTCTCTTAGCATCTTCTGAAATATGTTTGGAACATGATCTTTATATTGATTTTTTCCTGTGCAAGCAATCATTCGGGCGCACATTCCGTCTTTGACGGCTCTTGGTAAGATCAGTGCCAGGAACAGAGGGAAAGAACAGCAATTTTGACAAGCGATCTAATCTCTACATTACAGGGCCCTGTCTTACCTTCGGCTGGAACATGTATTGAACAGGTAACCTATTTTTCCACGCTTTCTGATGAATTACTTGGAATATCTTGGTAGATTATTCACTGTCATTTTCATCGATCGACCAGCATATTCATCCAATTTATAAACTCACTATTTTGATCTGGTTCTTTAAGGCTACAGTTGAAAGTGGCCTTAATCCCTATACTTTCGACTATAAACAAAACGAAAGTTTTTTGTGATTCTTGTCCGAAGAATTCTTAGCTTCTTTTTTATGAAAGATACGTTTCTTTGAAGTTTGAACAACGAAATTTACATTTTATTTCCGATCAACGTGAAAATATAACTTTGATTGTTCACTTAATTGGAGATGAAATGTACCTTGCAGTTTCTTCATTGTCCAGTGGCATGGGTTGTTGTATATTTCTCAAACTTGTAATAATTCTGTCTGCAACACCTTTCAGTTTAGACTAGGGTAAAATTCTGTAAAGAACGAAATACTTGTAATGTTTTGTAAGTAGCTCTGTTTATTTAGACCAGTGCACCAAGAAACGACGAAAGAGCAAGAAATGGTTGGTCAGCGAACATCTCACTTTATCAGGAGGGTGCTTCATGACTGTGTTAAATAGGTATGGTAAAGCTATACATTTCCTTTAATGCTTTCAGAAAATTGTGACCTTTCATTAAAGTGAGGGTCGGTCGTTGGACCAATTATTGTCGGGGTGAAACATTGTTTTCCATAGAACTTTTCTTACGAGGCGTAAAATGCGGGATTGTTAGGGAAAGAAACAAAAAGAAAATGGTTTGTCGGTGGCCTAAACGTCTTAACTACACCTTGAATAAGTTATAGTAATGACGTTTTAGTCGCCAAACCAACATACATGTCGACAAAGGTTGCTGTGTACTTGTTTTAACCGTTTACCAAACGACAATTTTTTAGAAGTCTTAATGTAAAAGAGACTGCAGGGTGAGGAAAAATTGCGAGAAAAATGGAAGTTGCTTGATACTTATTTCTACTTTTATTTCTTCAAATCCCTCCGTTGTGATTTCGTTGGAAATGACTTAAATATCTAGTGATCTCGACATAAGCTGTAAAGATGAATTGTATGACCTCGCCACACAGCAGGAGTTAAGACGGTAATTAAACATAGAGGGTTTACGTGTCGTATATTGTCGTTGGGCGTGCAAAATTTCGTACATACAGCTTCTACTTTTGCATGCCCGACGACATGTCAATGCTTTATAAAAACATTACAGTTTGCACTAAAAAATCGATCCATGCTAGAATAAGCTGCATTGGGCTTTTATTATTTACCATTAATAATAGAAATGATAAGATGCAATGACATCAGTCATCTCGGTGTTGCTTAAATGCATAGCATCACATCCTTGGTAGTGATTTGTCACTGACTTTCAATTAAGTGGAATTAGTCTTTTTCGATTCAAATATTTTGTGGTTCGATTGGTACAAATGAAAAGAAGTTAGATACGATATTTTAAAATTGTATTGAATTTGAAAGTGCCAAATAAGGTAGATAAACATTGTGAGAAAAAGAGAAAATTGTTCGTCTCTGGCGATTTTTCCTTTTCCCAAAAAGTTTTCAAAGATCGTCTTGAGGGCTTTCATAAACGACATTGTGTGGTAATGGATTGTCATAACGGACCTCTATAAAGTATTGTCATCAGAATGCCCTTTATCTGAGTAAAGCATTGTGACTTATTGATAAACTGGCCCGTGAATTTGAAATCGGGCAAGCAAACTGGGGCAATCTTGTCTGGTAAGTTGATTTTTCTATATCCTGCATTAAGGAAAAACCCCTCCCCACTTCTCTGACAAAACAGGCGCCCAAGCGTCTAGGTATAGGCGGAGTTTATTTTCTATAGTTTTTTTTAAATGTTACAAAACCTACTTTTCATTTGATTTCTTTATTATATAGCTAGAATATTATGACTGATTTGTTGAACGAGGTTTAATTTTGATATACTATGTTTTGTATACGATTGTTGACTTTATAGTCTGAAACATCTCGTTAAATGTATTTCTCCATCCCTCCAATGTCTTTAATGTTTTATCAAGTTCCTTAAGTAAGATTAGGTCCATTAAAAATAGAGAACAGCTTATCTTTTACTGTTTTAACAATCATCATCTCGAAAACATTTTGAATCTTATTTCTATGGATGAAGAGCTTAAAGCCGGTAGAGCGATAAAACTTCCTTTTAGGCCTTTTTATCATAATACTGTTTCTTTATTTTTCATAAAAAGTGCGATTGAGAAATTCAGACGAAGGGCAATGGAGACATTGAAGCATCTCTTTTCTGATATTAGTGATCACGCTGTCAATTAATTGAAATGTGAGCCAGTTAGTTTTGCCAGACTTTGTGTTACAACAACTTCATTACTTTCAGAGCATTCAAGAGGGTTGGTGTTTAATAGAAAAGTTATGCACATGAGACACAAGGGAGTTGAATTAATGACGACCAAATTTCTATGACAGAATTACATCAAGGATGAGTACTATTTTCAAGTTTTTTTTACTTGATTCGTGATCTGAAGGTCACTGGTTCGAGCCCCACCGTCACCGGGGTGTGTTCATGGGCAAGGCACTTAATAGCCAGCCCCAGTCTACCCAGCTGTAGAATTGGGTAGCAATGGATTTAGCCACTGCCTCTCTCAGAGACTTGAAAATATCTGGATTGTGAGTTTCGAGAGCGACTCTATAAGCTTAAAGCTTTCGTCGCAATCGAACTAAAATGAATTAGTATAAACTAAGTTTTTTTTATCATGTATTTCTTGTGGTAAGATCTTTCCTAGGATAGAAAGGTCAAAGTTAAATTTCAAGGCAGAATTGGGAAATATTGTTGGCAGCGAACAGCTTTAGTTTTAACGAGCTTGAAACATTTATAATTAGAAACTAACGTGGAAAGTTCGTCTGCATTTACTTTCGTTTCCATTCATCTAAAAAGAACTTCGTCTAAGTTTAATGTTAAAGCACAATATCTGGCACGATATCCGAAGGGATCATCCATTCAAATTCTAATCGAGTATTGATTTACAACTTTTTGTCTCATTTTGCGGATGGACAAGGGGTACTTATTCCTTACTTTCCCTTTCCTTATTTCCTACCTCTTTACCCACTCTTCCTGCCCTTATTGCTACTTCCCATTTTCATGAAAGTTTTCGTACCCTTATCCTGCTCCCATCTGTCCCTTATCCTCCCAAGTCGCCAAAGCCTCCCTGACCTGTCTACGCCTGTTCCCGCCACTACACCGTTGCACCTGTTCCTTTCTCCATCCCTTAGACTAACCTGTCCCTGTCTCCACCCCAAGATGGTTACCTTTTCCAACCCAATCTCTTCCAATTGTTGCCTTCTCTCTTTCACTAAGCTTCTGAAAATTCTTCTAGTATACATTTTCTTCCTGTCCACCTTTTCCATCTCAATTGATTTCAATAAGTTGTTTATCGATTCTTTCTACAATGTATTATTTAATATTTTAGTGCAATAAGATAGTATTAGATTGTTATACGGTATGGGGATGATGATTGCAGAAAAGATTATGATTATGATGGCCTCAGTAAAATATTTATTTCTGTATTCTAAACTAAAAAAAGACTATTGCATTTTCTGAACGATCGGAAATTCTATTCTATGAACAACAGTGACAAAACACTCCTGGCCACAATGGAAATGTAAGTTTGATAGTTTACTCAGTGATAGATAAATTGAATTGTATCAAGCAATTCCTTCCAAGTGCACAATGCTTTCTACCAAAAATGGCAACGATTTCTTAAGTTTCACCAACATGAAAATGAAAACTGTCTGCAACACCTTTCAGCTTAAACTAGTGTAAAATGTTGTCGTAATGGTTTAAACTAAAAACAAACACACTTAACAACAACATTAAACGGGGTATATTGCTTTGGTAATGTCAGTCTATCGTATTCTTGACTATTCCAAATATTTTTACCTAGACCAAACTGAAATATGAATTTGATTGTTCAGTAATTTCTTCCTTGTCCACAGTGAATGTATTCCATTAAAGAAAGGCAATGATCATTATAAATAAGATGAAGATTTAGTCTTTCTGCAACACCTTTCAGTTTCAGCATGCATCTCACCATATCAAAACCGTTCAGTTTTGCCATTAGCTAAAATATGCATTGAGCAGGTAAGAATCAATTCAATCAATCCTTTCTTATGATCAAGCCATTCTGTCACCTTCAACGATATGGAGTATATTGCTTTGTTCATGTCAGTCTGTACCTCGACTTTCACAATATTTCTCCAAAGGCCGATGATATAATATAACTGATTGTTCACTCAATGGAAGAAAAAAAACGAACAAGCAATTTCTTCCTTTTACCCAAAGATTTCTGTCCCCCAAAAAGTAGAGGATTTATTAAATTGCACCAACATGATATTTTGGTCTGCGATACCTCTGTTTCACGAGCGCTCGTAAAACAATCTACTCGCATGTATGGAACATGTAAATAATTTTATGAAAAATGCTTTCCGACGATTATGGCCCCTGTTTTATTGCTTAGATCATGATGCAACACCTTTCAGTCTAGACTAGTGGAAAAAGGGCAACCGAAAGGAAGATTATGCTTGTTTTATTTGTAGGATTCTATTTATTTAGACCAGCCCACCAAGATAAGATGAGAGTAATCAAGTATGCCAGCGAATACATCATTACAATAAAGGGGTCCTGTCTGACCATTTGCTAAAATAGGTTTCAAAAGGTATATTCTTAAATGCTTTCTGAAAGTTAAGCCTTTCCCCCAGTGGGGACTTGGTCTTTCGGTGGACCAAAATTGTCGAGATGGTAACGTTACACAGAATGGAGTTTCGATCAGAAAATGCTGCAGATAATCATTTCGGTAGGTACCAAGCTTCAGAAAAGTGTAGTTATATTGCTTCGGTCTTTTTGGTACGTCGGCAAGTCTCTCGGACTGCCAAATATTTTTCCTATGGACTTTTATTTTATGAATCATGCCACGGTGATAATTATTGTAGTTTGTCTTCAACAAATTTCAGTTTCAGCATAAATCTCAATGCATCAACATCGTTGTCTCTAAAAATCTGCCGAAATATGTTTGGAACAGGTACTTTAAACTTTTTTCCGGGACAAGCAATCATCACAATCAGTCTGTACATTACAGGGCCTTGTCTCACCTTCTGCCAGAACATATATTGAACAGGTAACTTATTTTTTCCATGCTTTCTGATGAACTACTTCGAACTTCTAAGTAGATTATAAATTGTCATTTTCATCGGTAGATAAAAATATTCATCCAATTCATAAAATCACTGTCTTGATCTTGTCCTCTAAGGCTACAGTTGAAAGTGGCCTTAAATCATATGTAGTCGACTATAAGCAGAATAAAAGGATTTTGTGGTCTTGTCCAAAAAACTATTATTGTGCCTTAAATCTACAATTAAAAGTATTTATCCCTCTTTATTAGAGAACGATTCTTTGAATTCTGTAAAAAACAGATGACATTTCATATATAACTTTGATTGTACACTTAATTGAAAATGAAATTTAACAAGCAGTTTCTTCATTGTCCAGTGTATTTTTTAAAGAAAAAAGGGCATAGATTGTTATTTATACATTTCTCCAACCCGTAATGATATTGTCCGCAACACCTCTCGGTTTAAACTAGTGTAAACTTCTGTCGAGTGGTAATAGTTAAACTGAAAAGAACGAAGTACTTTTTATGTTTTGTTGGGAACTGTTTGTTTAGACCAGTGCACCAAGAAAGGGCAAGAGAGCTATGGTGAAATTGTGGTCATCGAAAATCTCACTGCACCAGGAGGATGCTGTCTATCTGCTAAAATAGGTATGGAAAAGGTATACATTTTCTTCGATGCTTTCTGAGAGTTATGCCCCTTCAATGAATGGGGATCGGTTGGTCGACCAAGCATTGTCGGGATAAAAAAGTGCGGTTATATTGTTTTGGAATATGTGGGTTCGTCAGTCTGTCTCTCGGACTGTTAAATATTTTCTAGGGCTACAGTGGAAATTTACCTATGATTGTTCACTGAATGTAGGACAATTGTAACAAGTAATTTCGCTCATATCCACAATGTTTTCTACTGAAAAAAGCAAGACACAAAGATGAAATTGATTGGAGTTTGACTTCAACAACTTTGAGTTTCAGCGAACATCTCATTTAAAGATATCTCTCTGAATACCTCAAACCCTTTCAAGAATGGTTCTCAGTCCCTCATAATCCGTCTTGATACGACCAGTGCAGAGGGAGAGAATAACACTGTTGACAAGCGATCATTTCTCTGCGTTACGAGGGCCTTGTCTGACCTTTTACCAGAACATGTATGGAACAGGTATTTTTTCCAACGCTCTCTAATGCATTGATTGGAATTTCTTGGTAGATTATCACTTCTTATTTTCACCAATAGACCTATAAAATTACCAAATTAGTAAAATCACTGTCTTGACCTTGTTCTTTCAGGCTACTGTTGGAGTTGATCTTAAACCATATGACAGTCGGTCACTGCAAAATGAAATGAATCTTTAGTTTAGGTACGAACAACTCCTATTGTGCATTTATTCAGCAACAAGAAAGTCGAATGAACTTTTATCTTTGAACGTTAAATTTTTAGGGACGGAATGGAACCATTTCCCTTATTGTCCCCAAAGTTTTCTGCCGTAAAAAGATAACGGTTTTTATGCCCCCGCATCGATAAGATCGGGGGCATATTGTTTTACCGGTATCCGTCTGTCCTTCTGTCTGTCTGTCCGTCTGTCTGTCTGTCTGCAAAACTTAACCTGCCAACTAAACATTTTCCTATAACTTCAACCCTGATTAAGTTACAATGCTAATATTTAGTATGTAGACAGGTCTCATCAAGGTCAAGGTCAAAATTTTAACCCTTTACCCGTTTCTAAAGAATTCCAGTTTCGGGGGCATAGTGTTTCACAAACACATCTTGTTTTTTTTATATTTCTCCAACTTGTAATTATACTCTGTCTGCAATACATTTCAGTTCAGGTAAGAGTAAAATTCTGTCATAGGGTTTAGAGTATTGAAAGGAACAATATGCCTGTTTTTGTTTTGGATGCAATGTTTATTTAGACCAGTGCATCAAGAAAGGATGAGAGACCAATATTTGTTGTCCAACTGTGGCAAGAGGGTCCTATCTAATCGTCTGCTAGAATATGCACGGAAAGGGTATGTTTGCTTCAGTGCTTTCTAACAGTTATACCGTCTTCAATGCATTGAGAGTCGGTTCGATTGGAGCAAAAGGTATCACAATCATAACTTCACACAAAAAGAACTAAGACAACCAAATAGTAAGTGCCCCCTTCAACATAGCGTTTATATTGCTTTGGTTATGTTGATCCCTCGGCCTGTCACACGGGCTGTCCAATATTTTTTTCATAATGCCACATTGAAAATATAACTGATTGCTCACTTAATGGAAGATTGTAACTTGCAATGTCTTCCTTATTCATAATATTTTCTCCTGAAAAAGGGCAAGTACTTTGTAAATTACACAAAGATGATGTTTCAGTTTATGTGCAACTCACTTCAGTTTCAGTGAACATATCAATGCCCAAACAGCGTGGTAAATGTAACTTTATTGGTCACATAATTGATGAACAATAACAAGCAATTTCTTCATTGTTTTCGTACGAAAAAAGCAAAGGATTTATTTTACATTTCTCCAATTTGAAATGATTCTCTGCAACACCTTTCAGTCTAGACAAGCGGTAAAAAGGAAGGGTCACTGAAAGGAACAATACATTTGTTATACTTTGTTGGATTCTATGTTTCCTTAGGCCAGCACCAAGATTAGATGAGAGCAAGACATGTTTGCCAGCGAACACACCACTGCAATATGAGGGTCATGTCTGACCATCTGCTAATATAGGTACGGAACCTGTTCTATACATGTTTTGAAACACTTCAATAATTTGATTTGATGCTCTCTTTTTATGCCCCAACCACTTAATGTGGGGGGCATATAGATTTGCCTTTGTCCGTAATTCCGTCCTTCCTTCCGTCCTTCCGTCCGTCCCGAAATTGTCCGTGGCATATCTCTGAAAATATAATAGCTATCATTTTGAAACTTCATAGGTAGATAGACCTCATTGAGAAGTTCAGTGCTCAAGAACAACAACTCTTGTTTGTAATATTTTGGAGTTATTGCCCTTTGTTATTTTAAAGACTTACATTTTGTCTGGGGCATATCTCTGAAAGAATAATAGCTATCAACTTGTAACTTCACAGGTATATAGACCTCATTGAGGAGAAGTGCAGTGCACAAGAACCACAACTCTTGCTTGCATAATTTTGGAGTTATTGCCCTTAGTTATTTTAAAGACTTCCTTTTTGTATGGGGCACATCTTTGAAAGAGTATAATACCTGTCAACTTGAAACTTCATAGGTGGATAGACTTCATTTAGGAGAAGTGCAGTGCCCAATAACCCCAGCTCTTGCTTGCATTACTTTGGATTTATTGCCCTTTGTTATTTTAAAGACTTACATTTTGTTCGAGGCATATCTCTGAAAGTATAATAGCTATCAACTTGAAGCTTCACAGGTGGATAGACCTCATTGAGAAGTGCAGTGCACAAGAATCCCAACTTTTGCTTGCATAATTTGAGTTATTGCCCTTTGTTATTATCAAAGCTACCGGTGGGGGCAACTGTCTCCTGTGGGCAAAGCTCTTGTTTTAGTGAAAGATAAATCTTATTGTGAGCAAACAAATCTTATAATTTTGTGAACAACAAAATTGGCATTTCACTCCAGGCTAAATTCAAAATGACTGATTATTCAATTTACTGAAGATGAAATGTAACAAGCAACTCCCTCATTGTACCAAATGTTTTCTATCATTAAAGGCAAAGGTTTTTTTTAGACATTTTTCATACTTGAAATTATACTGTCTTTATCACCTTTCAGCTTAGACTAGTGTAAAAAAATGTGTGTTAATGGGACAACTGAAAGGAACAATTTACTTGTAATTTTTTGTTGCTATGGTAGGGCCAGCGCACCAGGAAAGGCTGAGAGAGTTGGAGTTGTAGGCGAATATGTCACTGCATCAAGAGGTCCCTGTCTCGCCGTCTTCTAGAATAAGTATCGAACAGGTATACATTTTCTCCAATGCTTTCTGTAAAATATGTACAAAACATTGACGGGCTGATAACTTTAATCAGAATGCAGATATTCATCTTGATAGGTACTCCTTTTCATAAGTGAAGTTTGATTGTTTTGGTCATGCTGGTCCGTCGGTCTATTTAATATTTTTCCTACTGCAACATTGAAAATATAACTATGATTGCGCAGTGAATTGAAAATAACTGAAACAAGCGATTTCTTCCCTTTCTACACACAATTCTATTCTACCGAAAAATGTAGAATTTCATAAATTATACCAATGCGGTATTATATTTTTCTGAAACACTTCAGTTTCAGCGAACAGTTTCAGTGCACCAACAGCGTCCTGTCTGACCATTTGCTGAAAAATGTACGTAACAGGTGAAAATTCATGTTGATGCTTATTTAGATAAAGCTTTTTTAAATGACAATCAAGCATTCAGAGAGCAGTATCCCTCTCTGACGGGCCTTAATAAGACTAGTTCACAAAGAAGGAGGGAGAGAACAGTTTTGCCGGCAAGCGATGAACTATCTGCAATACCAGGGCCTTATCTGACCTTGTATGGAACAAGTTATTATCAGTACTTTCTGGCGAATTACTGTGAATTTCTAGGTGAATATCAGCAATTTCATAGATTGACAATTAGAATTACTAAATTGATAAATATTTGCCTTGATCAGGTTCTTTTATGCTTTTGCTGAAAAGGCCAATTAACCCTATACTGCCAACCCCTATGTAAAATAAAATATCGAATTTTTTGTCCCTCAAAAACTCTTATTTGGCCTTTATCCTCAAAGAAGCAGAATAAACCTAGTTTTTGGGAACAAATACCCTTTTTGTATATTATGAACGACAAAACGAACATTTCCCTCCTGACCGAGGCGAAATATTACTTTGATTGTTCAACTAAAGATGAATGTAACAAGCGATTTATTCCTTGTCCACAATGTTTCTTCTGGAAAAAGGCAAGGATTTCTTGCATTTCAAATTCGCAATTATACTGTCTGCAACACACGTTCATTTTAGACTTATGTAAATATACTTGATATGGTTTGTTGGTTTGCTTGTTTAGTAAGACCAGTGCACCAACAGAGTTTGAAAGAGTAAGAATTGTTGGCCAGCAAACACCTCACTGAACCAAGAGGATCGTACATATTGCTAGAATAGAGCTAGGAGCACTAAATATGGCAGATATTCTTTTCGGTAGGTATTTGATCACTTGATTTTCATACCTATCAATGTAAGATGGAGGTCATCGGGTGATTTAATTGGAATGCACCCAATCAACGATGTGGGGATATTCTGCGTTGCTCATGTCAGTGTCGCCAGTCTCTCCGACTGTCCCAATATTTTTCCTAAGACCACAATGAAAATACAACTACCATGTATATTTACAAAATGGGAGATAAATTGTATCAAGCAAAATCTTCCATGTCCACAATGTTTCTAAAAAAGTTGTTTTTCCATATAAACAAATGCGAAACGTTACTGACTGTAACACCTTAGTATCAGCGAAAATATCGCGGCATCAGAGGGTCTTGTTTGACCTTGACTAAAATATGTATGGAATGGGTTAGTCATTTTATCGAATACTTTCTGATTAACCACACTGCCTCTTCAATAAATTAGGGTTATATTATTTTGCTTATGTTGGTCCGTCGGTCTGTCTCTCAGAGTATTCCAGTGGAAATATATCTGGTCACTGAAGATAAATTTGAACAAGCAATTTGAATTGAAGATAAATTTGAACAAGTAAGTTCTTTCTTGTCTGCAATTGATGTATGTGGTTTTCTATGTAAAAAGGCATGGATTTTAATTTAACCCAAGATGATATTGTAATTTGCCAGCAACACCTTCAGTTTCAGCGAACATCTCAATGCACCAACAACTTCCAGTCTGACCATCTGCTGAAATATGTACAGAGCTGGTTAATCATTTTGCTAAATGCTAATTTAAATCGATTTTTATTGCTGTAGGTAGAGTAAACTTAGTCCAGAAACCAACTCTTCACAGAACAGAGCTAGGATAACTGTATTTATTAATATCGACATTTATATAGGTATGAAGATGTCACATTTTGATTTTTATATCAATCAATATAAGATCATGGTTAATTTGATGTCTGATAAATAGATCGAAATCCTCCACTTCGAGGGAGCCGCCGTCAGAACGCAGTCAGTAGCGTATCAGACTCCTATCTGATCTTCAATCATGGGATGCCCCGGCTGCGGCACATATCTTTTCCGACATTTGTCTCTAACCAATGGATTGATATTCGTAAGCCTAGTTGTCAAAGCAGCTTGGGGCTAGGAAAGGATGTAATGGTATTACTGGTGTGAGAAATATCAGGAATCCATTGTTTGGTGCTCCAGCCGCCACGAAATCACTGAAACACTGTTTAAAGTTGCATTAAACCCTATTCAATCAGTCAATCCCCTTCGAGGAATTGGGGGTATATTACTTTGCTCATAATGGGCTGTCGGTAGGTCCGGTGGTCGGTCCCTCTGGCTAAACGTATATTTTGCCTTAAAGGGCATAGTTATTATATACTATCAGAGATAAAATGTAGCAAGGAATTTCTTGTCCACAATGTTTTCTATCGAAACAATGGCAAGTATCTTTTTATGAATTTCACAAACATGATTCAGAATATGCATTCATTTATACCAGTGAACAAGACAATACGGAGATAAAACAAAACAACTCCCACATTTCTGGCCATACCAACTAGCTGGCGTCCAACACGGGCAGTTCCAATGATAACGACAGCATGCAATAGCTTGCGAAATAGAAGTTTTTTTGGCAACCCTTACATGATTAAGCTTTAGTTACAATGTTTGAGTAGCTAACATTCTAAATGAATGACAAAGGTCAAAATTGCCCTTCCAGTCTGAATTAATAATTTGATTGATCAATAGATTTTTGTTATCCCCGGTAAATCGTAAACTGTTTTCTATATTTTCAAGGATATTGTGTTTATTGAGGCCTGTACACAAGAATTTTCGGAGATGAAACCAAGTTTTCCCGCAAACAATTGGCTGCAACAACGGTCTTGTGTGACCTGATAGAACATTTATAGAGCTGGTAAATCATCCTAATTGACGGCAGAAAATACCTACATTTCCCCTAATGATCATCAATGTTGAATGTGGCGTTAAACTGCATTCAACATTCTCGGTAGAAATGCAAAACAGGTGGCTTATCCATTTTGCCTGATTTTAGTAGTGAAAAATCTGTAAAACAATCATTTTAATTTCTATAATCTGAGGACAATTTGCTCTAAAATCAATTGTGAAATGTTCGAATTAGAGTCTAATTTAGATGAATATCTGACGGGAAGCTAATAATAAGGGGCGTTAATAAGGAGAAATTCGGTTCATTGAATTAGATAAGTGGTCTACACAATTCATAGAATAGTGTTTACTAATTATAGAAGAAAAACCCCTCTACAAATAAATACTGGTTTTCTGGTTCTAAATATATTTATATTGTTATTGTGCGGCTATCTCTTGAGATATCCTGATGATCAAATCATTTAAGAGATGAAGTGAATATTTTTTGTTTTCATGGAGGTATGAACCGAAAAACTAACTATACTGTATGATGCGCGCGGGCAAGACATTGTTGTGTCATTGTCCGCCCAGTATATTGGCGCTAGTGCATCTGACTGTCCGAAATTGTAAACACGTGGCACCGTTGTTCAATCATCAGTAAATTATTTGCTGAGATAGTTTGCAATTTAAGGAGATTTTTCCCGTACAGTAACTACCATATTGACAGATTTCAATAAAAAATTATACGTTTGTTCTCTTTAACGACTATGGGTATTTCTCTGAGTATGGGTAACTTTTGAACATTTGATTATGGTCAAAGAAACGGGTTACACTTAAACCATTACCACACAAGAAAATATTGACAGGTCCAAATTGAAAGAAATTGCAGACGACAACTCTTTAGATCTTTTCAATCGTATGGATAGCAAACATTGTTAAATGAACAAATTATCATTTTACACAATATTTTCACGATTGTTTTCGGGGGGGGAGGGGTCGAAAAGCGTCATTGTGTGGTAGTGTATTAAGGTCTTATGTATTCAGACTAAACAGTTTCCTTAAAAAACATTCTAGCTTGTCTCAAACAAAATAAAAAATCTAGTGTAATCAATATTTGTAAGGGATAAAGATTCTTGGGACGGAAAAAAACTTTTTTCTGGAGGAGTTTTCTAAACAAGAATGATGTCTTTTAAAGATGAAATATTTCAGGACTGGACGTATGAATAGTATGGAGTGACGAAATGCTGAAGTGAGTGACAATAAGCAGAGAAGAAAGTGAGTTATAATGAAAAGAGAAAAAAAAAACAGTTATTGAAAGGAAGCCGGGAACAGTGAGGAATCGGTAAAAATGAAGAGACGGTGACAAGGAACATTTAAACAAGGAGTGACAAAAGTAGTGACTATGAACAGAGAAGAAACAATGATTTAAACAACGAAGAAAATGTGTAAAGAGAAAGTGAATGACAAGAGATTCCTAGAAGAAATAGAGATTACGAAATGGTGAATGACTGAATAGTGTAAAAATAGTTCTGCAAATGATGGTAATTTGAGTGGCTTTAATCTTTTCTTTGCTTAAACCATATTTCTTTTACTAAATGTTCTCTCCTTAACAGTAGCTTCCATGTATTCCCTATAAAGAGTTTCCACTTGATTTTTTATTATTCTCTCTTAACACATTATCAGACAGCAAAATTTCACATTAGTCCAAAATGAAAGGAGTTGCAGATGACAGTTTAAAGTTTCTGAAATTTTAAGTTTGTTCATCTGTTGGGTAGACAACATTGTGGAAAATGAAAAACTTGCTTGTCAGAAGCATTTTCTTCATTTTATCCAACGTTTTCTAAATTGTTACTTTGTGGGTTAAAATGCTTATGCTTGTTTACAGGACATTTTCCTAAAACTTTGGAATCAAGCATGTAGGCATCTGACGGAACATTCAAGTTAATTTTTAAGCATAAACTAAAAGCTGATCTCTGTCTGCATTGTTGGTGTGTCTACTGTTGTGGAGGGAGCTCTTTAAGTATTTATGGTATTTTATTAGTACATTATATCAAACAACTTTTCACAATGTCAAATCTAGTTCTTGTATCACAACAAATTGTAGGGGTCTCTCAGAGGTGGCAGTCCGAAAATACGCAGATTCGATAGATTGATCATTCTTGATTCAGAAAATCATCAGAGAGCGGGGCTGACTTGGTTTGATACTTTTCGTATTTCGAGTAGGTCCATTTCCCCTGACGGGCCACAATTTATCAATGAAGAAATGCGGAAAAAATTTTGTATAAAGGAGATATGATTTTGGTAGTCGTGTCTCCTTTCCCAAAATATTTTCTCTAGTGCTGTAGAATACTGCTTCAGAAGAGCAAGAATGCAAAGAGAAACGTACTAGAATAAGAACGCTAGAAGTCGATTATTTTTCTCACTTTTCTAATTGTTAATTTTTGAATTGTTTCCTTTTTATTTTCTGACTAAATATATATCTGGAACACGATAGGATAGTAATATCATAGGAGGGTAGAGATAGGGAAAATGTGCACTTCACAATAAATGTAATCAAAACTTGATTTAATTTCCGTTTAACACATAATATAAAAAGGCAGTTCTTTTTGGAAGGTCTGGTCTGTATGGCTTTACTTTGTCCACAATTTACTTCGCAAATATTCTGCCCATTTTTTCCCTCTGAATTGAGGATGGTTTCCTCTAAACGGTCATCTACCAAATTTAGGTAATCTCAATCGTTTGATCATGGGTATTGTCATTGTGGATGGATCTATCGTTAGTAAGGGGACCTCTTGTTTGGAGAAATACAGCATTATTCTAGTTTGGACAGACTGATGTTTGGAATACTCAACCATGATTAAGGCATGACAATTGGGCATCGAGGCTTTTTTTGACCTTAGCCTTATTCGATTTCAGTCTCTAGTATTGCCATGTTACTGAGCAGAACTAAATTAGAATTTACTTGCCCTTAAGTATTGTGACCTTAACCTGAGGCCATCTTTACAAACTTTGACATGCCATGAAGTAGTGACATTGACCTTTAGTAATATTTAGACTTTCACTTGCAATTATGTATAGAGACCTTGACCTATAACCATCATTTCTGCAATCTTGTCTTTGCTTTACTTGTTTTTTTTTCTGCCATTCACCTTTATTTTACTATTCCCATCTTTGTTTTTTTTAAACAACTGTAGCATTATACAAGTATTGACATGATTTCGGACTATAATATGGTGCAGAGTTAATGGTAACGATAAAGGGCTTCCAAAACCAAGTAACAACAGCTTATTTTAGCTGTAGTTACGTACTTTGGGCCACAATGATATAACATGTCTTCACTTTTGCACAGCAAAATTGTAGACATTTTAAAACTTTAAAAAAATCAGTTCAATGATTAGTAAATAAATTTACATATAAGAGCACAGTCTTCATTCTTATTAAGGAATAAATAAAATAATAATTGTGTATTATTTTATTTCAATTTATCAAGAGTAAACTTTTGAAATAAAAAATATTTGTCAGCACCTTAAAAACTAATTCACTAATACAAACTAATTCACTAATGATCAAACCCATTTGAGTATAAATACCATATTAATGTAATCAATAAATAGAATAATAATTGAGTACTATTATTTTATTTCATTTTATCCACAGCATAGCCATATAAAAGAAAACATAACTAAGATCAGTAAAATAAAAAATTCTAACCCCTACCACCCAGTTCAAATTTGAGTGACTGGGCACCTAAAATAGTTTAGTATAATGTCAAACTGTGTGCATTGAGGTGCGAGTTTAAAAGTTCATTTGTGCCTCAAAGTAGACAGTTATGCACATTTCTTAATTAACTCCTCACCATCTTATTTTCAGAAATGGATGTGTACGAATACAATGATGAAGTTGTTTAAAATCATTTTACCATTTTGTAGTTTAATACTTTAACTAATAAGTTATTCGTAAAAAAGAATATTATTTTCTTTTAGCTTTAAAATGGCTGTGTAGCCATTATTCGTTTATCCATTCCAGTAGGTTACATACCCTTTTTTTACTAGACAAGAGATCGTGTAACTTTGACTTTTATTTACTACAAATTTCTTACCTTATACACGCTTTTTATGGTGGGGTTTTGAGCTTTTGAAATATGATCCCTGTGTGACTTGTAGCTATATTTACCAGGTAATTTCATCGATATCTTCTCCATCTTAAGGACATTCAATTTTCATGACTGCACTCCTCAGATAATAGATTCTTATTTAAGATTTTTTTCACTTGCCCTAATATCAAATATCTTGTCTATGCTCCTTTCCTTAACCTCTTTATTTGATGCTAACATTTTAATCAACAGTGTAAATTTTGTTAATTGCTCAAGGCTGATAGAGGGTGCCCACTGGACAGGCAAAAGAACTTTCTCAAGAAACGGGAAGAGATTTTAAAAACGGATGTTCATGGGGATAATCAGTATAGTCAGGGGTAAATCAGGAAGCTTGCTGTTTTCAAGGGAATGTTACCTTAAGCGATATATTGAAACGTTAGAAAAAAATATATTATTTTCCTCATAGAATGAATTGTATTTGAACACAATTAGGTAAATAACATAAAATTAGCAACTTCCATCATGATTATTGATTTGTCACTGTCAGAATTGATACATAGTGAGTGGATCGGTAGGCTTCAGGGGAAGAGGCCGTCAAGTATGCTAAAAGATTTCGGAAAATCTATATTTTGTCGAAAGTCATTTAAACGTAAGGGTAAATGAACTTAATTTATTTCTCGGATTTAAAATGAAATCTTTGTTTTAAAAGAAAAGTAACCGGATTACAACACAATCCTACATTTTCTCGCCACGAAAAAAATTGCAAAAGAAGAAATTACATGTAGTTTATTTCAACCCTACTGTATGCACTTTCACAATTCCAAATCACCTTGAAAAATCATCTGCAACGTCTTTCTGTATTGACTTCAAATTTGTTGGTTGGTAATGGATGTATAGAATGCGGATAGTATTTGTATTGTAACCATCAGCTTTGTATTTAACCCTTGTCATGCTGAATATTTTATTGTTAAAAACTGCCTTTAAATCAAAGGATTGAAAGCACATAGGTTTTTATTTTGTGTCAATATTTGTTTACGTAAAAAAAGAGAAATATTTAAGGCTGCTATAAAGAATAATTAATTTCCATTGATATGTCACTGTCAGAATTGATATGATAGTGGGTGGATCGGTCGGCTATAGGGGAGGAGGAGGCCGTCAAGGATTCTTAAAGGTTTAGGGAAATCTATATTTAGTCGTTTAAACGTAAGGGGAATTGAACTTTTTTCTCGGGTCTAAAATGAAATATTTGATTTAAAGAGAAAACTATTACAAAAGAAGAAATTACTTGTAGTTTATTTCAATTCTATTGTATCGCAATTCCAAATCACTTTATAGAATGCAGATAGAATTTGTTTTTTAAGCGAATGTAACCATCAATGATATATTGAAAATCGATTAAGCTAGACAAAATTTATTCTTTTCTCCTTTCAAAAATAAAGGCTGCTATAGTTAATATTCAAATTCGATAATTGATGTGTTACTGTCAGAATTGATATGTTGTGGGTGGATCGGTCGGCTATAGGGGAGGAGGAGGTCGTCAAGAAAGCTTTAGAGAAATGTTTATTTTGTCGGAAGTCATTTGATTGAAAGGAAAACTGATTTTGAAAGTCATTTACAACTTCTTTTAATTTATACCAGTTTTTAATTTTATTGTCAGGTAATGGGTTTATGGAGAGCATTAAGAGCGTGTTACTTCCAAGTGAATATAATCACCAACAATTCATAGAAATTCTATTAGATAGACAAAATGTAAAGAAAAATATTTTATAGCTGTTATAAATAGTAAACAAAATCCGTAGTAGATTGATAGTAGGTTGATTAATCGGCTGTGTAATGTAGGAAGAAGTCGTCAAGTATATGCTAAAAGGCTTTTGGTAAACCAAATTCTGTTTGGGAAGTCATTTAACCAATTACCAAACGGCAAGATTTTAGACTAGGTTAAAAACATTGTAAAAAGAAGAAATTGCTTGGTTCAAGGAATTTCTTCATTTTACACAATGTTTTTTCCAATTGTTTTTTTATCGAGGGGTGTCAAAGCGTCATTGTATGGGAATGGGTAAAAAGGGGAAATTATTTTTGCTATTTATAAGGTTAAAAATATACATATTTTTAAATAAGACAACCAATTATCACAGTCCTACATTTTGACACTCTGACGAAAATATTTGAAAAAATGTTGCAAAAGAGAAATCACTTAGAAATATTTCTATCATATTCTGACCCTATTTTCAATTCCAACTCATTTTGAAAAGTAATCTTCAGCTTCTTTCAATTTGCACCAGTTTAAAATTTTGTTGTCTTGTAATGGATTGAAAAAATACGGTGAGAACTAAGCAATTTACTGAATGATTTTGGCTTGACAAAATGTATTCTTTAAAATCGCCCTGTATTGAAGATTGCTAGTTAAAGAAAAAAATTTAAAAAAGTCCATGCTTGATTTGTTCTTTTAGATTTGACATATAATTTATATATATATATATATATATATATATATATATATATATATATATATATATATATATGGATCTGTAGCTGTAGAAGAGGACGAGCAATTTCTCCTATTCTCATAATGTTTTGTTCCTTATATGCCTCTTATTTTAATCATACTTTAAATGTTCGTTTGTCACTACGTTCAATTTGGACTAGTTATACCCTCAACCTACAAAGTATAAGGGGTATATTGGTTTCAGCATTTGTAAGTCCGTCTGTAGATTTTATTCATTTCCCTGCTTTTATTCTAGAACGAATTGGCATTCAATCATAAAACTTCATACAATTGTTGCAAATGATCCAAGGTATTTCCCTATTTTGGGGCTACATAGACTAGATGTCAGTCTAAACTTCAAAGCCATTCGACCTAGGACCTTGAAACTTTATACACATGTTATCCATGACCCAAGGATGTACGCCATCGTAAACCTAAGTGGGATGAGCTGCTGGAGGCTCAGAAAATTATAAAGGTAGTACTGGGAGGTGAAATACCAGGAATCCACGGTTAGGTGCTCCAGCCGCCGTGATGACTGAAATACTGTTAAAAGTGGCGTTACAAAAAAGTAAAATGGTTGGTTGGTGACCTAATTTAGATAAGTCAGAATAGAGTTGGCAAATGACAATCCAATGTTGATGAAAGTGTGAAATTCTCGTCAGTCTGGATAAAAACGTGGAAAATGAAAAATTAGTTTGTTACAAGCAATTCACTTTTTTCCTTGAAGGGCGCATGAAAGCGTTATTTTTTCTTTTGAAAATTGGTTAAGCATTTGTTAAACTATTCAAACAAGAGCAGTTAGAGACGGATTATGCTCCCCGAATTCAACCCTGTCACAAAGAATACTAAACAGGGAAAATGGTTTAGACAGACCGACAGACGACGCAAATGCGGGTATATGCTCGCCTATTCCAGACATGGTAAATTTTAACGTACATCCCTGAGCTGTGACCTGGACATTGGAGCTATCTGAACATTTGTTTCAAATGGCACTTCTACTCACGATAGAGAACAATTGTGCAGTCATTTTTCAAAATCGATCCATAATTTAAGGAACGATGTTCCAGACATATTTGATTTTAATGTTTTACCTTGAGCTGTGACATTGACCTTAGAGCCATCTGATTGAAAAAACAACAAAATCAAAAAATGCACGCCTACTCATGACTGAGAACAATTGTGCCAGGTAATATTGAAATCCTTATATAATTGAATAGCTATGCTCTGGACATGTTTACTTTTATTTTCGACCTTGGAATATGACCCTGATCTTGGACATATTTTTCATTCAAATTGCACATCTACTAATGATAGAGAACGAGTGTGCAAAGTAATTTCAAAAGCAATTCATAATTGTAGGAGCTATGCTCTGGAAGTCCTTAATATTCGTTTTCGACCTTGAGCTGTGACCTTGACCTTGAAGTTATCTGAAGATTTGTTTCCAATTGCATATCTACTTACGATGGAGAATAATTGTACAAGGTTATTTTGAGATCCATTCATAATTGAAGGACCTATACTCTGGAAATGCTTAATTTCAGAGCTTGACCTTGCGCTATAACCATGACATTGGAGCTATCTGAATTATTTCTTCAAATGGTACATGTACTCATGCTATAGAACAGTTTTTAAGTTATGAAATCCATCCATAATTGAAGGAGCTATGCTGTGGACAAGGTCAATTTTGATCTTAGACCTTGAACTGTGACCTTGACTTGGAGCTATCCAAAAGCCGAAAAAAAGACGTCGGCGTAATATCATAAGAAATTCGCACGAAGTTTAATCCAATTTGTCATAACTGTTGTAGATATCCGAGTTGACGGACGGAAAACGGAAGGATTGACGGACGGACAGGCGAAGCGGCGGCTATATGCTCGCCGTTCGGGGAGCATGAAAATGTTAATCTAAGCCACCACCTATCAATACCAGATTTTCCCACTTGAAAAAAAAAAAACTATGGAAAAAATGTGCAAAAAATCACTTGTAACATGAAATTTATCTCTTACAATGTTTTCCAATATATTTGGATTTGAGTACTATACTTCTAAAATTTTGATAATCATCACTTTAAAGATTGTTTTTGTTCATTGGAACGGATTTAATGCCTATGGCCTTTGTTAGATGGCGGTCCATTGTTAGGTGCAAAAAGACAAAATTGTTAAAAATGGCGTTAAACCCGATCTAAACAATCTGTTAGACAGCTCACATGGACTCGCTAGTGACTCACCTTACTAATGGCTTGCAAAAGGTAACTAAAGATTTTCGACTAAACCAGCTAGATACAAGCTCTCATAGAGCTTGCAAGACAGACATGTGACCAAAATCGACATCTGTTCACGTAAACCACATCTGTACGTGTCCGAAATGTGTTTTCGTCCATGACAGTTACACGTTGAATGATTAGATCACATTTCTATCCACTGGCGTATAAGGCTATTTCATGAAATGCTTTTTTCTCGTCAACATCTGTTTTATACCATGACCGGTTAGTAGGGGCACTGTTATGGTTTGGACAAGTATGAGATTGACGAGACAAAAAAAAAGACCTGTAAATCGTATTTATAAGGTATATAGAAGTTTAAATGGTTCATCAATGGGATCTTAGATGTGTATTTTGCCTTCAACGACGGTAGTTAGACTGATTTCTCTTTTATGGACAATATTCGTCAAATTAAGGTAAAGGTCATATACGATTGAGTACCTGCAGACAGAATATTAGAGAGACCGGACAGTCTAGCAAAGTCAATATAACTTTATACTTATAATCTTTAAAGTGATACTTATCAAATTTTGAACAGTATAATGAAGACTGTTGAATGAATCGTGAATTTACAGTCGCGACTGTAAAAGTCTCGGTCTACCAATTTAATTCTTCATTTTGACCGATTAATTTTGAATTCCAACATTGGCTGCCATTTAAGTGAATGATTTTTTGTTGGTTTGGCGACTTATATGTCGTAACGACAGCTTATCAAATCTGTAGTTACGAAGTTTGGATCCCGAACCAAAGATTCTTTTTTTTACATGCTACTGGCCATAGATTTCGCAAAATAACGGCGTGGAACTATGTCGGAGTCAAAGGGTGGAAGCTCACGGGGTAAGTGGGCGGGGCCAGATATTGGTCAATTTATTGTCTACCTACACGTTCTTATTAGTATTGCAAATTCTCGTATTGGCAGGTTAATTCGCACTCTGCCCTTTTTGTCAGTCAATTTTCAGAATATTTTTTTTTTTGTAAACGCATGTTGATGTACTGATTTTTAAGTGTGTAAGTCGGCGATCATCTTGATTTTTGTGTCTTTACATCGATTTTTGACGAAAAAAATAAGGATGTAAGAATTAGAAATTTTAGATTTTTTCATAGTGCTTGTAGTTTGTGATAATTCTTCGGGTCCTTTGATATCTTGGGGAAAATGTATGTAGGACTTGCAAAGAGTCAGAAAATATATAATAGCCGGTAGGGGTCTTAGTATAGTTATGCAAGACTTTAGAATGCTTATTCATTAACTCGGGATTTTACGTCGCTGTTGTTTCATACTCTAGAAAACATAGTGGAAAAAGAAGAAATTGCTTGTTACTCTGACACATAGGATGGTTTCTTTTCAAATTGCACCCACTTCTATAACGTCTCTAAATTTGGACTAGTCTAAAAATTTGACAAATGGAAAAAGTTCAATTATTAGGCGTATTACCTGTCACCTGTACTTATGTAAAAACTAT
Organism: Fragum fragum; assembly: GCA_946902895.1. Classification (NCBI taxonomy): domain Eukaryota; kingdom Metazoa; phylum Mollusca; class Bivalvia; order Cardiida; family Cardiidae; genus Fragum; species Fragum fragum. Next base: position 32,334,330 of record OX336378.1, on the reverse strand, counting down.
TGAATAAAGATATGAATCGATTTTAACATTGTTTTGTCCCGATATCAATTTATGAGCAAGATATTTTACTTTTTGCGTGTTGGTTTTGCCTCAAGTTTAAACTTTCGGATAAAAGATGTAGCTTTCATTTTCAATTTATGCAAGACGTTTTTTTGTAACATTGTTTAAGGTTATCTATCGACAACATCTTCATGGTCACATTCCGTAGTAACATTTTCAACTCCTTGTGAAAGACCAACGAGACTATTGTCAGTCTTACATCCGCTGTTGGTCCCCGGCGGCGGCACATATCCTTTCCGACATTTGTCGCTCACCAATGGTTGAATAATCGTAAACCTATGTGGAATAGCAGCTGGATGCTGTGAAAGGGTGTAGTAGTAGTACTGGTGTGTAAAAATACCAGGAATCCATTGTTAGGTGCTCAAGCCGTCGCGTTATGACTGAAATACTGTTAAAAGCGGCGTTAAACCCCATTCAATCAATCAATCCGCCATTGGTATATCCGTGTGCCTTTACCTTTTGCCCATATAATAAGAATCATCCTGAGATTTACAATTAAAATTGTTTACTGTCTAACCCATCATTTTCAATAATCCAGAAGTTATTGTTGGAAAAGGACAATGCGTTTGTTGCAAGCAACATTTGCCTTTCTAATAATGTTTAAAAAAGCTACTTTTCAATTATTACATTTACAATGGATGCAGCCGTCATGGCGCAGTCGGTAGCGCGTTAGATTACTAGGCTTCAATGATGGGATGTCATGGGTTCGATCCCCGGCGGCGGCACATATCCTTTCCGACATTTGTCTATCACCAACGGGTGGCTAATCGTAAACCTATGTGGGATAGCAGCTGGAGGCTAGGAAAAGGATTTACTTTTAGTACTGGTGTGAGAAATACCAGGAATCCATTGTTAGGTGCTCCAGCCGCCGGGCTATGACTGAAATACTGTTAAAGTGGCGTTAAACCCCATTCAATCAAAACCCTCTTTGATTTTGATAGTCATAGTAACATAAAACCTTTGTTCTAAAAAAAAGCCACTATGACCTGAAAATTAAGGTAGCAAATATTGCTCCTTTCTCGTCATATGAAAAATTACTAATTAAAAACAGTAAGTGGTGCATGCTTCCATTAAGAGGGTATGTTGTTTCAATTGGACCAAAATGGCAAAAATTGCCTGGAAACGTAGTTTATCATATACATGTAATTTCTACTTTTTTGTTGACCTAATTCTCTAATATATCATTTTGTCTTTATTTAACATACGTGCATATTTTTACTCTGTGAAAAATAAGATCTTTGTATGAAAATGCATTAAGAACGTGGTTTCCTAGTTTTAGTGTTAATGTGTTTTATGATATAGTTTTTTGTTCTGTTCTGTTTTTATTGAAATATTTTAAACATAATTTCAGTAAATTTTACCAGTTAACAATTTTAGTAAATTTTATTCAAATTCAAACCCATGTTGGATGAGCAGCTTGAGACTCGATAAGGGTGTGGGAAGACTGGTGTGAAAAATACCAGGAATCCATGGGTAGGTACTCTAGTCGTTGCGATATGACTGACATTCTTTTAAAATGGCGTTAAACCCCATTCAATCAACCATTGATGTTTTCATTAGAATTATTAAGTCAATATACAGTTATAATTATACTATGCTTTATACGGTAAAAATTACATTTTGAAAAATGAATTTGTGTTGGTTTTGTTTATGCAAGGACCTTTTTAAAGCAAATTGTTGCACAAATGTGCAGGAAAGAAGGAACAAAACACTGCATCTGATGCTCAAATAAATAATCATATAACCATTTAGAGTGAAAAAGTGTTATTGGTAAAAGACAATCCTATTTACCACGGGGCTGTCCCTCATTGACTTAACAAATTAACCCATTACTATACAAACAAAAACTCTGGAAAAACAATGAGAAATGAAATTGCGTGTTATAAGCAAGTTCTTCTCACAATCTTTCTTACTCGATTTGGTATTTTTTCCTAATTTCAATTTTGGATCAGTCTAAAATTTTGAATTTAACACCCATCCTATCCAAGTTACAATGCTTATATTTTGCATGAGGATAGTGCTAAGAATTGTTTGCTGTTTCAAAGGTCACGATCATCTGACAAGGTCACATTTATGTAAGAAACAACAATAACACGCTTGACAAACACGACTTAATGTATTTGGACCAGTCTAAAATTGTATTGCCTTGAATGTGATTAAATTTGACGAATCTCGCTTTTCATTCGAAGAATCATTCAACGAATCTAATTCATTTAGTGAACTTTGAGCTTGGACTACATTTATGTGAAGTACTTTTTGTTGGTTTGTCGAATTACACGTCGTAACTACAGCTGGAATAAGCTGTAGTTACGACGTTTAGATATTTGGCTACATTTATGTGAAGCATTTTTGTGGGTTTGTTGACTTTAACGTCGTAACTACAGCTTATTCAAGTTGTAGTAGCGTGAAGCTTGCAAATCAACCATTTTAATTTTACGAAGGCCAGAAGACTTTTGTCATGGCGTTGTGTTCGTAGTGTTTTCGTCCGATCATTTGTCCGTCCGTAAACCATTGTCCGTCCGTAAATCAGTTCTTTAAAAAATCTTCTCAGAAACTACTGGCTGAAATTCAACAAAATTTCACAAGACTGATCTTTTGGTAACCCTTTTATCAGATCTCTTCAAAGATTTTGGATCGGGCCAAAAAACATAGCTTTTATGGACGGGACAATTTTTTCTTTACGATGAACAGTGAAAACTTTGAAAATCTTTACTGAGTCGATTAACAAATTCGACAAATGATCCACAAGGGGCCCACAACAACTATAAAAGCCGGCTAACAAACATGAGTTACGGGAGAGAGGCGGAGGGTCCATATACGGAATATATAGAAATCATTAATGGTTGTCTCCTTAAACTGTATCAATGAATATCATTTAAATTTTACATGGATGTCCATGGATATTTTTTGATGACCTCTCATTAGACTTTTTGAAATTTGATCGACGAAAAATTTTAGACTAAATGGGCCTATTTTTGTAAGGCTACTAATTCAAGGTAGTAAATTTAGCTGATTTGGTTAACTATGTTGCATAGCAGTTGCTTCCCCTGAACCTTTGGTAGACTAAGGAATTTTCGTATACGAGTTTCTTCATTTGTTCTGAAAAAGGTTTATCCGTTTACAAGAACAATAACTCTATCTTACTTATTTTTTTAGTTACTGCCTTTTGTTAATTTCAGACTTGAATTAAAGTATGAACCTTTACGTGACATCTCTAACCATTATACAAGTGCGCAAAGTAAAGACTCGGACCAGCCTGTACAGCTACATAGTCTGATCAGAGTCTTCACTATATGTATATATATATATATATATATATATATATATATATATAAATCGACGTGTAATTATAAAACCTAGTAACTACAGCTTGATACAAACTGTAGTTAAGAGGTTTAGTATTACACAGCCGATGTACTTCATATATTACAGTGGAATACTGACCCAGGGGTCTTCTGTCATGTCATACTAAAAGGGGTCTTTAGTTTTGTAAATATTAAATAGTGTGTTCTATCCTGTTATACTAAAGGAGGCCTTCTGTCCTGTCATATTTAAGGGGGTTTCTAGTCTATAACAATGAAGAGAGTCTCATGTTCTTTCAAACTAACAGGAATCATCTGCCTTAAAAAACTAAAATTGAGTCTTGTATCCTGTTATGTCTCTCGTCTCCGGTCATATTATACGAAGTTTTCTGTAAGACTAAAAGGGGTCATACTTTAAGGAGTCTTCTATCATTCTATAAGTGGTCCGCCCTGCCCTAAATATTGAATGTGTCTCTTGTCCTGTTATACTTTATCTAAGTAGGGTGGATAGCTGAGGGACTAGGAGGACTGGTGTGAGAAATACCAGGAATCTATGGTAAGTTGCTCCAACCGCCACGATATGACTGAAATACTGTTAAAATTAGCGTTAAACCCCATTTAAAACAACATCATATTAATCTCAATAATGCCATTTTTAACCAAATTCCTCACACTTCAGCCTTTTAGCCGCGAAATTAAACACTTCGGAAAAAATGGTGGAAATTAAAGGAAATTGCTTATAACAATTCCTTGCACATAAACAAGTTTTTTCTAAGATTTTATTCAATGACCTGCTTTTTTTTTACGAAACTATACTCATTTTCAATAGGATTCAGGAGACAGTCAATGTGAACACTCTGGCAAAATTGAAGATTAAGCCCTTCGCGACTACACGAAACTTTTGTAAAATTTGTCGTGGTGACCTACTTTTTGACAGTTTTGTGAAGATATGGCCGATTAGAATTTTCTAAGATTTGACCAAGTGACCTCCTTTTTGATCTGACCACACATTTTTTAGTAACTTTCAAGCCTTATCGAGATAAACTATCTGACATGGTGAAGATAAGGCCAAAATTGTGGTCTCTGGGTATAAACGATTAAGTGACGCACAATACTTTCAAGTAGGTAATCTAATTAAAACAACCTGTAAGCACATTGTGATGAACAATCTCACCTTTGCAGCATAGTCTATCATATACGACACAGTAAACCCCTTCCTGTTCAATCCTTGGTTTTTACGTCCCAGTAATTCTATAATTAAGAATATATAGTAGAAAAGAAGAAATTGCTTGTTAGAAGCAATTTCCGCCGTCATAGCGCAGTCGTTAGAGCATCAGGCTCCTAAACTTCAATTATGGGATGTCATGATTTCGTCCCGGCGGCGGCACATATTCTTTCCGACATCTATTTCTCGCCAAAAGGTGAATAATCGTAAACCTAAGTGGAATAGCAGCTGGCAGCTAGGAAAGGATGTAGCGATGTGAGAAATTCCAGGAATCCATTGTTAGGTGCTCTAGCCGTCGCGATATGACTGAAATACTGTTAAAAGCGGCGTTAAACCCCATTCATTCAATCAATCAATGGAAGAAATTTCTTTTATTTTACATTTTCTGCCCTACTGAATGCTTACTGTTCAAATTAAATCCAATTTCAATTTTCGTCTGCAAAACCTTTGAATTTGGAATGGTCTAATTTATTGCAAATCAGGATTACAAATTGTCTGCAAATGGTTCAATTGAAATAGGTTTGATTTTCTGTATGAAGTTTTCAAAGCCAAGTTCATTCGTGTGCTTCCTCGGTATAACCAGTGCTTCAAACCTTCAGCACGGCGGCACATATCTTTTTCCGACATTTCTCTCCTACCCATGGGTGGATAACCGTAAACCTAAGTGGGATAGCCGCTGGAGTCTAGAAAAGAATGTTGTGGTGGTACTTGTGTAAGAAATCCAGGAACCTTTTTTTTGCTGCTCCAGCCGCCGCGATATGACTGAAATACTGTTAAAAGCGGCGTTTAACCCCATTCAATCAATCAGTCAAAACCCCTGCCCATATTCTTGAGCGAACCGCCTTAATCATTGGTTCATATGGAACTCTATTTTCGCACATAGCTATCCTTGCTCGGCTGTTTTCGGAGTGAACCCGAGATATTGTTAGGTCCAGGTCGTCGTCTGCGTCGCCGTCTGTGTCAGCGCGGTCGTCGTAAAACATTGAGATTTTGTAATATTTCTGGTTTTACTGAACACATTTACTTGAAACTTGGAACACGTTCACTAGCAAAGGAGCAATCTATACCAACAATAGGGGTAACGCTAAATGCAATTTAACTAGTTATGCCCCCTTTTCGACTTCGAACTTTTACTATCACACTGTAAAGCACTTGAACAGTCTAGCGTCGGCATTCGTAAGCGGTGTTCTTGTTTTTTTAAAGCGACAACCATCATGAAAATCATTGTCTTACACATGCATGGATTCACTCGTTAAATGTAGGCCTTTTTCGACTGGGACCAACGTCCCTACCACTTTAACTTATGTTCCAGTCGAACAAGTATAGTAGCTACCAAAATGACGTCATTCAACCTTCAACCTCTTCTAAACAATAATTATTGCTCTGAAATGGTCGGAAACCCTGTAAAGATGCTTGGTCTCTGTGATATCGTCGGCGGGCGAGAAAAATGTCGTACATGTAACTACTGCTTTGATAAAGCTGTAGTTACGGCATTTTGCTCGCGTACCGACGGCATGTGGTTTAGGTCAGCTTGGGTTAATTGGATCATAATGTCATATTTTGAGACTGATACTTAGGTGAGCAATTTGGGCCAATCATGGTCTCCTACCTGGTTTCGGAGGGTTAGCACTCCGTAATGCTTTACAGGTTAAGTCTGATTTTTTTCCCCTGTTCCATTGTTTTTTGAAGAAAGTACAGATTTCTGACTCGGAGAGATGCACAGAAATATTTTCCATGTCGATAGGATCTTTGTATTGCTTTGCTATATCTCCATGTTGTTTGGTCTAAAATGTATTTCAATAAGGTCTCAAAAAGGTTTCAAATTGCTTCCGTAAGTCTTGTCGCAGCTGTTAGAGTTATTAGATATGCTAGTGTTTTTGTGGTATCTGTAAAAATACCCAGTAACGGATATAATCCACAACGATGTAGGTAATTGCCTATTTTTGTGCTGAGTGCTTCTCCTGACAAGTGAGATAATAAAGGGACAAAACAAACAAACAAACAACAACAACAAAAACCCATTCCCAAATAATGACTCTTTTGGACGCACCTTGAGGAAAATGATTTGGAAAACATTTTGTAAAGTGAAGAAATTTCTTGCAACAAGCCATTTCTCAAGTTTCCACAATGTTTTCTACCAAGAAAGTTGGAAAAAATCTATATTTCATAACCTTTGAATTGTCTGCAACCCCTTTCAATTTGGATCAGTCTAAAATTTTGCCATTTGGTATTAGGTTAAAAGACTCTATTACTCCAAATTTCATTCATTTTTTTCTGACTATGTATTTTCCAATTTATCCCTACGTCATATTTGTCATAAAATGCATTTTTCACCAATATGGCCTTTAATTTAATTTGTACAAATATAACATTTTGTAATCTGCAATAATGATAAATCTTTCATTAATCAGAGTATTGAAAAGTACTGTAAGCTAGCAATGCATCGTTTTGCTCCGTATTTTTTTTATGAAACGTTATCATGATAAAGAAACGAGCTTAAAGTAACCAAGAATTTGGCCCATTCCCGAACAATTTTACGCCTCTCAAGAAAATAGTTCTGGAAAACAATTTGGAAAATAAAGACGTTACTTGTTACAAACAATTTCTCCACATTGTTTTCTACATAGCGAGAAAAATATTTCAGATTTTTCATCCATTTGAAATTTGCGTCTGCAAATTCTTTGAAGACTCTGATCAGATTCATTGTGAAAACAGTGTGCTCGAGTGAGCTAAAAATACCTAGGCGATGAACTTGCAGGCAGAGTTTGCAATGTTCCTGAAATACATCAGAACTATTTTGTATGGCGTAGGCATTCAACAGATTTAGTGGTTTAGCCTCCTGTGGCAGTTTGCACTCGTTGAACTTTGCAGGGGCCTCACAATTTGGACTGTTAACTTAAGCTATCAAAGCTGACGCTTTGCTTGCTAAAACCAATGAAGCAACTCATGTAAAAATCATTCAGTCTATAAAAGATACAGGGGAAGCAACTGATGTGGAGCACTGTTAACCAATTTAGTAGAATTAATGACTTCCCTTTAATAAGTCTTGCAGAATTACGACAATAGAGTCCATAATTTTCAGCTGATCAAATTTTCAAGTCATCCAAAAAACAACCATGTACATCATGTTATTTCACAAATAACCCTTCGTTTATACGACATAGGGCATTAAACGAAGTTAGTGTTGTTAAATATACACACTACATACAGGCAGCCGTATAGACATTTATTAGAAGCATCATATGATCTTTGACATAGGCATTGCGTCGAAACCATTACATGGTTGATATCACTCAAAAGCAATAACAATGCATCGAGACTGAAGTCTATGGTGACGCCTTTCTTCTACTATGAAAATGGCGGTATACAATGGCGTCACCTTTCATATGGTTTTATATGTTTTGTGGAATATCAAAATTCGATAAATTTCATTATCGATATATCGCAAAAGTAAAGGTCATATCAACCCATTCTCACATAGTGACGCCTTTTTACGCCTCTCAAGAAAAGCCACGGGAAAAAATTGTGTTAAATGAAGAAATCGCTTGTAACACGCAATTTCTTCAATTTACACAATGTTTTCTACCAAGAGAGTTGAAAAGATCTAAAATGCCATAACCTTTAAATTGTCATCTGCAACTCCTTTCAATATGGGCCAGTCTAAAATTTTGTCATATTGTAATTAAGAGATGAAGAGAATGTTTTTTTTTTTTTCATGGAGGTATGAACCGAAAAAACTAATCTCACTGTTTGAATACGCGAAGCGGATTCATACATACGTGTGATTAGGTTTTTCGGTTCATACCCCCATGAAAACAAAACATATTCTCTTCATTTCTTATAATTCAATAGCATCGAGCGAAAAAAGCAAAAGCTTTACAAATTTTGATACCTTTTTGTATGGGACTATTTTGTGCGGAAGCATACAAAATCGCTGCGTGCTCAAAATTTTTGTTCATGGAGTTATGAATATTTTTTTTCGACCAATCAGAACGCTCGTCTTTGATAGACGAAACTAATAATTAAATTATTTGGTAATGGGTTAAAAGTATCAAATTAATGTTCAGAAAGCAGCGCATTTATCAAAATGTTCATCTACAGATATAAACTCAGCAGCTTTGTTTATTTATGTATTCGTATATAGATGGCTTGTTTATTGGGGTTTCCCTATTTCATCGTCCACTTAAAAAGCTCAATGCCTATTTTGGAAGCCAAAACTTCATTTCCCCTCAAAAGTTGAAAATGTCGCCAGTAATTTATAATATATACGTAATTACCGGATCGCTGGCCACGCCTACTGAGCTCCGACAGGAAGTCCGATCGACAATAAATAGTGTTATCTAGCAAAGTGTATGGCAACAGTAAAATGTAAAAAAGGAAAATGGTTGGTAAGCGACCTAAACGTCGTAACTACAGCTTGAATTAGCCGTTGTTTCGATGTTTAGGTCGCGAGACCAATAAAAAAAGCCCATATATAAAGTCGGTCATTGTTGGCGTTCAAAGTTCATTCCCGGTCTAAATCAACAATTTGCTTGGTCAATTCAGTCATCGATTGATCCGTCAATTGCTTATGACAGAAACTTTCCGGGCGATTCTTGCTAGACATAGTATATTCTTTAATCAACAATACACTTTTGTGAAAATAAAAAACAGTAGGAAAATAAGTTTAGCAGATTGTCAAAAGAAATTTAAGACACATTTTGACACGATCTCTCGACTTTGGATTTTCCATCTCGATTCACATGTCATAATCTGCTCGTGGCTGTATCTTTATGCAGTATCGTCTTTCTTTCGGTAGTGCAGCTAGTTGCTTTTTAACCTATTATCAGACGACAAAATTCTACATCCGAATTGGAAGACGTTGACAATGAAAATTAGAAGTAAACGTAAATTGTTATTATTAGTAATAAAAGATTTTGGTGATAAAAAGAAAAGAAAAAAAAATGAATATAAAGTAAAGCAATAAAGAAAATAATAAACAAATAGTAGTTATGGCTTTTTGGTCGCCAAACGTATGGATACATATTACTGACTATATCTTTTTAAAAATTAATGCCGTTTAATATATTAGCGAAACTTCCCGTTGGAGCTCGGTGGTCTTTCCTACGACCCGACAATTCATCTCTGAAGCTACTAAGATTATTACAACGTCTAGTTTTTAGATGTTCTTTATGGCTTTGATGGTTTGATCGTAGTTGCGTCTATCAAGATTCATGCGTTCTGATTGGCTGAAATTTTCTTTTCATACTTCAAGAATTTCAGCACATAACTCATTTGTATGCCTGCGCACAAAGTAGATCTTTAGGGTTTTACTCAAAACTAGTGTCACGTTTGCTCGATTTCGTTAAATTGCAATAACTTAATAGTTAGTTTCGTCTATCAAAAACGAGCGTTCTGATTGGTCGAAAAATTTAATTCATACCTCCATGAACAAACTTTTGAGCACGCAGTGATTTTTGTATGCTTCCGCACAAAATAGTCCCATACAAAAAGGTATCAAAATTTGAAAAGCGTTTTTTTTCGCTCGGTGCTATTTAAATTATAAGAAATGAAGAGAATATTTTTTTGTTTTCATGGAGGTATGAACCGAAAAACCTAATCACACACTGTATGAATCCGCTTCGCGTATTCATACAGTGTGATTAGGATTTTCGGTTCATACCTCCATGGAAACAAAAAGTATTCTCTTCATCTCTGAAATAAATTATCAGAAATAAAGAAAACGGTTTTTTTAAGCAGTTTCATACATTGGTGCGATTAAACTTTTAGGTTCATTCCTTTATGAAAGCAAAAACATTGCCTTCGTTTCCTTAATATTTGAGCATGATGGTGACATTTCCAACCATTTGACTTGTAAGCGAAGTATAGGAAACGAGCAGCCGAACAGAAATTCAGTACATTTTGAATATTCCCTGTTCGCCTACAGAAGCTTTGTGTTACTTTTTGCCTACAAAGCGCACAACAGACTCTGATCAGGCTGCACGGATGCAAAGGCTGATATTGATTAGTAATTGGCGTCATTGATCGCGGCTGTCAATTAAATCATCAGTCGACTAACGAAAGCAATTATTTACACCAGAAGTGAGTTTTGAACTCCGACATTGGCCGACATATTTGTTAGGATTTTTAGTTGATTTGACGACTAAAACGCTTATTCAACCTGTAGTTACGACGTTTAGGTCCAGAACCAACCATTTTTCATTTTTGTTACATCTACTAGCCCTTAACCCTTTCCTGTTCTTTGAAATTTTTTAAACTAGTCCAAATTCAAAGGTTTTGCAGTCATCAATTTTAAGTTTAGCTTTTTCAAAAAATAATTCTTCAGTAGAGAGAGAATATCGTGTAAAAAGAAGAAATTGCTTGTTACAAGCAATTTCTTCTTTTTCCACAATGTTTTCTCAAGTATATAAATAAAGGGACGTAAAAACCAGGGATTGAACAAGAAAGGGTTAATTTTGCTAAATGACTCCATTAAATATCGAAGCAAACTTCTGTCCGAGTGCATGTGCGAGTTCAACGGAGTAAGTGGGCGGGGCCAGCGACTGAATATTGAGTTATGATTGGAAATGTCTCGTCAAGTCTTATATCGATGGTTTAGCGCGAAACAGTTGTATCTACCTATAAACAAATAGGCAGTTACAACTGTTTTGCCCTGAACCATCGATATAATCTTAATGCATTATACGGCATTTTGGCGCTCAAGCTTAAACCATTCTGAAATATGTTACCTGATAAAGAGTTATGACGAACTATTTTTTTTATTTCCAAAAATGTATTTTCGGAGAACATAGAGTGATCAAACCAGCTTTAGGTGATTCTTGCCTTTTCAATGACGACGACATTTCCCGTTCCTCTTTAAGCTCCATAGGCCGAAGGCCACTAATGATATCGTGAGGGCGTTGTGTTCGTTGTGCGTCCGTTTTCTCCTCAGATACACTGGATAAATGTCAACTTAATTTCATGGGAATATCCCTCGTTGAAAATATATATCATTCTCGGAAACCTTTTGCTTAGTTACAGAGATTATTATTTGTTCACGTAGATTCCTCAATGAAATTTGAACCGATTAAAATACACGGCTTCTATGGCCAGGGCTCATTTTCAAATTTGGCCTAGCGTAAATTTTTCGAAAATTTATTCTTAATGTATTTGGTCTGTAAAATCAGGTCTGAGAGGCGAAACAGCCCCTTGATAGGATATGCCAATGTGTTTCTTTGCAACTAAACATTTTCTGTAGGTCTTTCAAATACAATTTGAGAATTTCTAACCAATCCTCCTTGTTCTATAAACTATTAACAAAACCTTTATCAAGCGGCCACTCACGGGACTTCAAAATAGTGTCCGATTAGAAGAATGTTGGGTTGATACACTTTAAGTGTCCATTCGATTAGATACATGTTTGATAGAAGAAGTCCCTCTTTATCATATTCTAATGAGTTCTAACAACACTGGATATGGTAATGCTATTTCATTTAGAAAATACGTCTACTTCTTAACCCTTTCCTGTTTTAAAATTTTTAGACCTGTCCAAAATTCAAAGGTTTTGCAGACGAAAATTTAGAGTCGATTTAATTTGAGAAATAACCATCCAGTTGGGTAGAAAATATTGTGGAAAAAAAAGAAATTGCTTGTTACAAGCAACTTTTTCTCTTCCCACAATGTTTTCTCAAGTATAAAATCACAAGGACGTAAAAACCAGTTGATTGTACAGGAAAGGGTTAATCTTTTTCGTTTGCCTTTTGGAAAGGGGTTATTTATAATGATCGCTTAATGAAAGGGGTGGTTTAACAGAGGGGGTCGCTCGGGCACGGTTGACATTACTTAGATTTAAACCTTTTTTTTTTAAAACGCATTAAAAAAAATACAGAAACAATCATGTTTACGATAGAATATCAGAAAAATGAGGATTGTGTTAATAATGATATTAACCCTTGTCATGCCGAATCTTGAATATTACGGATTTGGCATGAGGCGTAGACCAAGATCAGCCTGCACATAAGTGCAGTCTGGTCTTGGTCCACACCATATGCTTTTCCTTTTCCTACCAGAGATGTTTATGAAATCGATTTCTAAAAGAAATATTGATTTTTGAACAACATGTTCTATCAGTGCTATCGGCCCATTGGTTTTACAGCAATTCGGTAAGGTAGTTTACACAGCATAACAAGGGTTAAAACTGTGATTTTATATCATTTATAACACTTGTCACGAATTATATCAATCCAACCTCGCAAAGAAAGCCTAAATACCGTAAACAAAGCAAGCGTAAACAAGAAAAGATGTAAAATCTGTCCCAAGAGTTTATTGACGAAATTTCTATTTGGCCAAGTCATTTGCTACGGATGACTTCAATTTTCTCCCATCCATGCTAATTCCTTATTTTACGACTTTAAACCCTTAACCACATCAAATGAATAAAGTAACGCGTAAGCATTCAGATAATTGTTTTGCATGTTTTATATTCGGTATATCGTTATATTCGTGATTGAGAAGATGTGTGAATGAAATTGTGACCTGTCTGGCGAGAAGGAACCTCCTTGTTTTCCCTAGAATAAATACTTGAAAACTGTGCTCCTAAAGTATAACTTTAGTGAGGTAAAATGACCATTAGTGATTCAGTAAATACGCCCAAATCGAAAAGTCTCGACCCCGAAATGCACAGTCTGACCAGGGTGGATACTTTTAGCACACTTCAAAAGGTTCCTTTGGTTATCATGGGTCACAAATAAATCGTCCTTTTGTGAACCACAATAATACACTGGAACACCAGTCAGTAGGTTGTGTTACTAATTCGCTATAGCATAAGACATGTTCGACTTGCCAAAACATTCCGAATTTTAAAGCTTCTTATAATTTATGGATCGCTGTCGAACTCAACTGAATTCAAACAGAAAATCTGAGTTAGAAATTAAACGGCGTCATTTTTCATAGAGTTTATGTTTAGTAATTTGGAATTTAAAAAAGGGTGGTTGGTTGGCGATTAAACGTCATTACTACAACTTGAATTTCATATTCAAAGTTCACTTCTGATTTTAAGGAATGATATGATTGATCTTTGCCATGCGGTCGCGATCCGGCCATACTGGTCACATGCCTTGCAATAATACGTCGGTTAATATCAAATTGGACTTTTCTTTCGGGACTCAGGGTGACTGACAAGCGAACGCTCGCTCGCCCACTGACTTCCAACGTGTCAGTTTGACGGAGGTTATAAATGATTACAAATTAATGCTGAATTCCGAAATTAATGTCAAGTATTTTTATTGGTTTTGCGACTTAATCATCGTAACTACGGCTTGAATAAGCTGTAGTTATGATGATTAAGTCGCAAAACCTATAGAAATGATTGTCATTAATGTTAGAGTTCAGCATTAATTTGTTGATTACGGCGATCCATCAGTTGTGTCCAGCTCGAGAAAATACAGAGGGTATGCATGCGTTGAATAAATCCTGTATAAGAAGACCGCTGCCATAGTCAGTTGATAGAGCGCCGGACTCTCTTTCATGAGGTCCACGAGTCGATCCCATGTCGAGGTAATTACCCTTTCCGATATATGTCTCCCACCAAATGGTGGTTAATCGTTAACTTAAGTGGGATGAGCAGCTGGGTGTTCGGGAAGAATGTTGAGGTATAGTACTGGTGTGGAAAATACCAGAAACCCATGGCCGCAATACGACTGCAATACAGCTAAAAGAAGTGGCGTTAAAGTCCTTTGAAACAAATAAATACTGTACAAGAAATGCCGTTTTTAGCTGCTCAAAATCGTTGTGTGCAGATTTCTTTCGATAAAAATGTAACTGCCATGACCAATTGGGAGGCGTTTCCAATACATTCTGACGTCTTTATTCCCCATCCCTGATATCCGACCTTCTCGCTTCATTTGGAATATCTCTTGCTGAACCGTTCAGGAATATGATATGTCTATAACAATACTGTTGCGATTTGTTATCCTCTGGACAGTAGCCACGCGGGGTTGAGAAAGAATATTTTTTTTTTTCAATTACAGGGTGATTAAATTTAGACTGGTCCAAATTCAAAGGTTTTGGCGACGACGTATTTTGAATAATTTGGAGATCAAACTCATTTCTTGTCTCAAAGAATGATTTCATTGGTCGTCTGGTTATTTGATTGACAGCCGCCATTGGTCATTTGTAATACATGTAGTTGGACTTAGCCAATTTCTCTTTCCGTCATAATGATTTTATTTTTCAGGTGGAATATATTATTCATGATTTTCTCACATTTTGTGAAAGCCCTTCGATAACTTTTATGAAGTTTTGACGAGGCTATGATTTTGCCACCGTTGCTTTATGAAATAATTATTTAGATAACAGAAATGTGGGAAACAAGAAATCTTTCGAAACGTCAAGATAACAACCGATTACCAGACGACAAAATCTTAGAGAGATGGAAAACGAACAAAATTACATGGGTAGTTTAGCCACATTTCAACTTCGTTTTTTAATTTCACCCTAGAAAAGTACGCAATTATGAAAGAAGGGTTTCCCTGGATTATAAGAATCGAGATGTCCCGGACTTTTAAATTAATGTCCCGTGAAATACGGAAAACGTTATGGTTGAAAACCTATAAAATACCTGTTAACAAAATCACTGACTTTGAAAAATAAATTATAAACGATATTTTTCATCTTCATTTAACCTTTTTAGATATTTTCAACCCATTTGAAAATCCAATTAATGGCGAACGTTCCCTTTGATGCGACCACGAAATAGCGGCACTTTTGTAGTGAAGATTTTATGAATGAAACCGGTTCATTTTTCTGTTAAAATGTCGAATTTGGAAATCTGTTGGGTTTTTGAGTTTCTATTTCTAATTAAAAAAAAGTCCAACTTCGATTTTTGGAATCGCACAAAATATACATTAAAGAACCGGGGAATGAAAAAGCTGAAGTAAATACGTCTGCACGTTTAACCGATTACCAGGTGACAAAAGAGATAAGCAATTCAAAAGTTGACAAAAGTTGCGGATGGCAATGAAAATTGCACAAAAATTGAAAAATAAAAGCTATTTAGGGTAGGAAACATTGTGAGGAAAGAGGAATTCCTTGTTGCCAGCAAATTCTCTCTTTCTCATTGTATTTTACTAAGATATATTTTCATCAGATGGTTGACACGCGTGTTCGTGTTGTAATGATTTAAACCTTTTTCTGTTCAATCCCTGTTCTTTATGTCCCTGTGAATTCATGATTGAGAAAATATTGTAGAAAAAAGAAGAAATTGCTTGTCACGAGCTATTCCTTCATTTTCCACAATATTTTCTACCCAACTGAATTGTTCTTTTCAACTTAAAACCAAATTAAATTTCTGTCTGCAAAACCTTTGAATTGGATAGGTCTAAAATTTAGCAAAAAAGGAAAGGGCTATTCACCACAAGTAATAATTACAAAACTGCCGTCTACGGTTGTTTAACGCTGGATTAAAAGCAGCTTGATTGTGGATAAAAACGGAGTCGAAAAGGGGGTGTAATTCATACAGGATTGAACGCCGCTTTTAACAGTATTTCAGTCATATCGCGGCGGCTGGAGCACCTAACAATGCGTTTCTGGTATTTCTCACACCAGCACTACCACTACAACCTTTCCTAGCTTCCAGCTTCTATCCCACTTGGGAACGCATTTAGACTTCACTCCCTTGATAGTAATTCAGTTTTACTTTTGACAGTAAACATATACTTCAAGTTTCAAGCGAATGCCTTTAGTAAAATTTGCGACGTCTCAATACGTCATTTTTTGACTGACGAGAACAGTAACTATTACGACGTCGTCGACGTACACGGCAACAAAACTTTGACAATACTAAAACATTTCCGGAATCGGTTGAGTTTGTTACTCTTTTTTAATTAAAGTTAAAATTAAGTTGGATTTTTAGTCTGGGTCTACGCAATATTCAACAGACTCTACACTTAATCCTGCAAGTAAGCTGTTAACCCTTGCCAAGCTGATCCCGGAATGTTTCTGCTGTGACAATGGCTTTGGCAGGTGTGAAGACTAAGATTAGCTGCACAGATGTGCAGTCTGATCTTAGCCTAAACTCCCTGCTTACTGTTGTTGTATTGCGATAATTCTTTGAGCACAAAATCGATCTGATTATATCAAAATTTTCAAACATAGTGAAAAGAGGAAAAATATTCAGCAGGACAATGGCTAATATACGGTACACCTTGCAGCCATAACGTATTAGCCTAGAACACTTTATACAACTGGGTGGAGAGAATCATCGCGAAGCTCAGAAAAGTCGTCTATTCCCGGGTGCAATTCTTACCTTGAACCCTACAACGGGATCGCGACTGCCAATAAAAAGAATCAAAAATACCAACCAAGGCATACATTTAGAACGGAAATGAATTTTGAACTACGATATTGGTCGACATTTATGTTCCTTAGGCGACACAGACGTCGTAACTACAGCTTATTCAAGTTGTAATAACGATGTTTAGGTCTTCATTCAACGATTTTAAGTGTTTTGTAACATGTTACAGGTCATAATACATGTATTCTGAAAAAAGATACTACTCAATATGTAAATAAAACTTTCTGTCATAGTTCAGTTGGCGGTGACCAATTGCATGAGGCTCAGACTCTGAGCAGCCTTGATAACCACACCGGGCATTAACCCATTCCAACACAATGACGATCTTTTACACCCCTCAAAAACAATTGGAAAAACATTGTGAAAAATGAAAAAATTGCATGCATCACGAAATGTTTTTATTTTTCCACTTTCTTTTTGGAACTAGTGAGGTTGAAAAAAAATGTATAAAGAGCCAATTTTGAGAACATTCGCTGAGGATCTTTAAAAGGGAACGGGTCAGTTTCTACCTAAAAGGTTCATAGTGGGGACTCTGATCAGATTTTTTGGGTACACAGGCTGATCTTAGACATCACTTGGACCACATGTATAGTGGTTGGAAATGTTACTAAAAAACACTATAATGTTAAGAATTTTTAAACTGTGAACAATTTTATGAAGTGACTGTTTTCTTCAATTTCAATATTATCAACGCAAATTTGAAAATGAAAGTTTGGCGGTTTAAGTTAATAACTGAAAGTTTCATTATCAAATAAGTCGACATGCTTAACACGCAGTACATCAGGCGAATATCAAACTAAAAGAATATTTTTAAGGCTTTAGACCCTTTTTAAAAAACACTTAGTCAAGACAATGGTACTTTCGAATCCCATTATCTATAAATCTATGAGTAAAATAACCACAACATATCGGCTCCTTCAAAAGCAAAACTTATGGTTACGGCAATCCCGTCTATTTAAACCGTTCCCGTATTTAAGAAACTGTTTGATATAAATTGTTCCATGACAAAATGGCTAGTGATGACTTATTACAAATATTTTCAAGTTTATCTTTTCATACAAAATTTACCTTTGAATGTAATAAGGAATTCGGCAAAAACTATTTTGTAATGTCAAGAACAACAACAACAACAGGAGTAAGGTCACCCAGCAAAGTACTGCTGGGGTCGTAGGTTGCTAAAATAGTTCCCAAAAATATCATTAAGTCCTTTTCAAGAAGGCAGGGTGCATTAAATAGGTATTTTGTCTTGTTATTGTCACCACATCTTTCGAAATACATTGTCTGGCAACAAATGAGCTATAATATGCTCTCTTCTCCATGACTATTTCTTGTGTATGGATGCTGATGACCCCCAAGTAGATGTCATTGTGTCGGCTGCTTTTGGTTGGAATTTAACACGGTACGTGTGTTTGACATGATTTTGTGAAAAATCCAATCGGTGATGGTAGGGTCAAACACAGACATTTCAAGATACCATTGTGTTATAGATACACTTTGACTGCAGTTACATCTCAACTAATATTGTGGAACCTGTGACAGTTCGTCAAAAATGTGGAATTTACATGTATTTATATAGGAGGACATTTTAGTGAGACGCGACCACCACCAACAACAACAACAAAATGTTCAGAAAAATGAATAGGTCATATAGCACAGGATGTCCAAATAATGATTCAACGGATCCAATTTAGAAAAGAAAGCAATAATCAACAAAAACTATGTTCATAAGTGTTTCAAGTCTGGAAGTCATTCACCTCACAACTTAAGGTATAAATCTAGCCTGTTTGAAAGCAGTTCCTTACAAATACTTTCTTTTACACGTCTATATAGTCTCTATAGCCATACGTCACACGTGTACTTTTAAAAAGGCATAATTATCTAGTCTGAAGAGAGATGCGTCAAATACACACTCTTGTCATTCTTGCAATTCTTGAAAGCCACACACTCTTTAATTGGCCCAGATAGACATGATGGCAATACGTCTACAAAAACTCTTTTATAAGTCTAGGTAGTCGTGATAGCCATGCGTCTCACATACACTCTTTTATTAGTCTAGATAGTTGTGAAAGCCATACGTCACACATATACCATTTATAAGTCTAGGTAATCTTGATAGCCATACGTCTTACATATACTCATTTATAAGTCTTGGTAGTCGGAAAAGCCATACGTCACACATATACTCCTTTATATTCCAGATAGTCTTGATAGCCATATCTCACACATACACTCCGATGCAAGTCTAGGTAGTCGTGACAACCATACGTCACACTTTTTCTCTAAGTCTAGGTTGTCTTGATAGCCATACGTCAAGCATAAACACTTTTTCAAGTCTTGGAAGTTGAAAAGCCGTGCCTTAGACATACACTCGGTCATAAATCTGGATAGTCTTGATAGCCATACGTGTTAGATACACTCTTTTATAATTCAAGGTTGTCGTGATAGCTACATGTCACGAATATACTCGTTCACAGCTCTTGCTACTCGTGATAGCCTTACCTTTGACATACACTCGTTTATGAATTTAAAAAGCATTGATAGCCACACATTACACATGCACCACTTTATAATTCGGCTAGTTGTGACAACACATGTCATCTATTAATGTAGCTAGTCGTGATAGCCATACGTCTCACATACGCTCTTGTATAAGTCTAAGCTAGTTGTGACGACCATACATAACACGTTTCCTCTTTTATAAGTCTGGCTAGTCGTGATAGCCATTCGTCTTACATACACTATTTCATCATTCTAGACAGTTATGATGTCTCACATACAATTTATTCAAGTCAAGCATTTCATGATAACCCTTCTTCACACATTTCCTAATTATAAGTCTGGCTAATCGTGGTAGCCATACGTAACACATAAACTCCTTTATTTATGTAGCTTTTCGTGAAAGCTCTGTCTCACGTTCACGTTTATACAAGTCTATCAAGTCTGAAAAGCCGTTTGTCACACATGCAATTTTTTATGAGTATAGCTAGTCATGACATCAAAGCGCCAGACAAACAATCTTTTATAATTCTAGTTGTGACACCAGTACGTCACACATGCAATATTTAATACGCCTAGCTAGTCGTGACATCAATACGTTGGACATGCAATCTTTTATAAGTCTCGCTATCGTTTTATCAATACGTCACACATGCAATCTTGTATCGGTCTAGCCAGTCGTCTTATCAATACGTCACGCATGCAATCTAGTAAGAGTCTTGCTAGTCTTGATATGAATACGTCACACATGCAATCTTTTATTAGTCTAGCTAGTCGTGACATCAAAACGTCACACATACACCATTTTATCATTCTATCTAGTCGTTTTATCATTACGTCACACATGCAAACTTTTTTAAGTCTAATTAGTCGTGACATCAATACGCAACACATGCACTCTTTCATTAGACTCGCTAGTCGTGACATCAATACGTCACACATGCAATCTTTTATTAACCTGGCTAGTCGTGACATCAATACGTCGGACATGCAATCTTTTAAAAGTCTCGCTGGTCGTCTAATCAATGCGTCGCACATGCTTTATTGTATCAGTCTATTTTATAGCTAATCGTCTTATCAATACAACGCACATGCAATATTGTATAAACCTGGCTAGTCATGATATCAATACGTCACACATACACTATTTTATTAGTCTCGCTAGTCGTGACATCAATACGTCACAGACAATCTTGTAAAAGTCTAGCTAGTCGTGACATCAAAACGTCACACATGCATTATTCTATCAGTCTATCTAGTCGTCTTATCATAACGTCACACATGCAAACTTTTATAAGTCTAGCTAGTCGTGACATCAATACGCAACACATGCACTCTTTCCTTAGACTCGCTAGTCGTGACATCAATACGTCACACATCCAATCTTTTATAAACCTGGCTAGTCGTGACATCAATACGCCACACATGCAATCTTTAATAAGTCTAGCTAGTCGTGACATCAATACGTCACACATGCAATCTTGTATCAGTCTATCTAGTAGTCTTATCAATACGTCACACATGAAATCCTGTATTAGTCTAGCTAGTCGTGACATCAATACGTCTAACATGCACTCTTTTATTAGTCATGCGAGTCGTGACATCAATACGTTATACATACAAACTTTTATAAGTCTAGCATTTTGAACATTGTAATACTATGAAGTTATGAAGCGGATTCATACAGAGACGTTGCAAGGGTTTTAGTTCTGTACCAAAATTAAAACAAAAATAATCTCTTCATTTAAACGATTAAATGTATTATGAACAAGTACCAAATAAGATAAAAAATCACCATTTTTAATGAAAACATTTGCGCTAGAGTAAAAGAATATTTCCTTCAGATAAGTTATTTTTTGTGAAGGTATGTAAATAAAGTTTTCAGCCAACCAGAATTGTTAAAGAAACAACCATATTCAAGTATTGTTCTTTGATTTAAACACGTTAAGATGTGATTATATAACAGACAGCTCAAAATAATCGACCAATCAAATCATACACATGGACTGGAAGTGAACTTTGAACTCCGACATTGGACGATATTTACGTGTAACATTTATGTTGGTTTGGCGGCTTAAATGTCGTAACTACAGCTTATTCCAGCTGTAATTACTACAATAGGTCGCTAACTACAGATTTTATTTTATTACCTTTTATTAATATAAAAATAACGAAGTGAAATTTCCCGTCTGAGGTCAGATGTTGCACGGTTTATATACAATGCTTTATCTGAAGACCCGGACATTTAAAATCATAGAATATTTTTGAACGTGTAGTTAAAGGCAGTCGGAATTTAACAAATGGGATAAATGGTTAGCAACAGGGGATCGGCAATCAAGATACAGTGATAAATACGAATCTGAAGATATGAAAAATATTTACTTTAAAATTCGCATCTAGCGCTGTCTTTGATGTACTTCAAATATTATATTTTTGTATTATCTCGTCATCACTTTTTGATAATGTTTGAAGCTAGGTTTACTGCAGACGTTCTATAATACTAACTTCACCGTGAGGGACCATCGAAGTAAAATATTGCGTTTAATATTTTTTTTCTTCGTATGCTGACGATATTTCAATATTTATTTAGGTTTTATTATTTAGCTTATTAAGCATGACGAATCAACTTTCTAATGTAATCCCCTCATTTAGCAATTCCGTCAGTAAATATTCAGTCATATTTCGATGAATTTACGGATCGCTGCTCACGCCCTCTGATTCACGAAAGGAACTTCCACTCAGATATGTAACGTTTCTTTTTGGTCGGTTACTGGTAACAAAATGTAAAACGGTTGGTTTGCGATCTAAACGTCGTAATTACAGCTTGTAAAAGCTGCAGTTTCGACGTTTAAATCGCCAAACCAACATAAAAGCTCCACAGATAAATGCACCGTCAAAAATGTTTACCAATGTTGGAGTTCAAAATTCACTTCCTATCTAAATGAATAATTTGATCAGTTGATTGATTCTTTGATTGGCAATCGCGATCCGCCATTTAAAGACATCCTCTTTGACCTGGACCATTGAATTCCATTGCATGATGTTCTTCATTTAGTTCATGGACGACTCCAGGTATATTTAAACAGACCTAGACATGATGTAAGAAACTGCTGACGATATATCCGACTTTGAAAGCCATCAATTGCAAAGCAGTGATTGTCAAATCGTTGACTGCCTCTATGACCGAGTATAGATGCTTAGCTCGTTATCTGAATGTTTCAGCCCAAACGCCATCCGGATGTGTTCATGGGTAAGACACCCCATAGCAATCGGTTTAAGCCAAAACCTCTCTTTCGGGGAAACATCTGGATTGTAAGTGTACAAGAGCCACTCTATAACTTTAATCCATTCCCTCACAATGGCGCTTTTTTACGCCCCTCAAGAAAGAAAATCGGGAAAACATTGTGTAAAACTAAGAAATTGCTTGTAACAAGGAATTTCTACTTATTACGCTATGTTTACTATACAGAAAGTTGAAACAATCTAAAATTGCATGGACTATAGTTTTCCGTCTGCAATTCCTTTCAATTTGGACCTGTCTAGAATTTTGCCATCTGGTAACGGGTTAAAGCTTTCGGTGCATTTGAACTCAAATAGATTCGTAAAAACTAGATAAATTCGTTGGAAGACTGAAAAATACGTAGTAAGATCTTGAACCGACGGCAATGAAAGTCTCCTCAAAGGGTACACCCTCCCCTGGGCCGGTTGTTCACGGTGTTTAGTATGTAGACGGATGCACACTTGAAAAATAATTCCGAATTGATCTGGTAAAATAATTTAGCGTATTATTGATAACCAGTCCAGGAACTTTGATTGTTCTTTAACGACTGTGAGATTAGGTAGGAACATTCGAGAACCGCCGCAAATTTCATGGGAGTAACAAACCCGGGGAACGTATTATTGTATCATTCACCAAGATCAGCCATTTTGTTTCATTCGCCTTCAAAATATCGGGCTATCATATCTACAGACTTAGTGCCAAAGATTGTTCAGATATAACAGTAATCACCCATTACCTGACGACAAATTTTAGACCGCTTCAAATTCAAATGTGTTGTAGACGACTAATTTTAGTTGATGCAATTTCTTTTCATTTTCCTTTGAGGTAGATAACAGTGTGGGTTATGAAGAAAAAAAAATAAAGCTCGACACGGGATCAAGGTCAGAGGTTATAAAACCTTTTTCCGTACTCTATTGAGAATTTACTCAATCTTCAAATTCGAAAAAAAATGTTGTTTTAATTTTGAATTTATGTAAAGAGTAATGAGTAACAACCTACACATATTGTCAATTATTTACATAGCGCAGTCGGTAGCGCGTCAGACTCCTAATCTTCAATCATTGGATGTCATGGGTCGATCCCCGGCGGCGGCACATATTCTTTCCGACATTTTTCTCTCACCAATGGGTGGATAATCGTAAACCTAATTGGGCTAGCAGCTGGAGGCTAGGAAAGAATGTAGTGGTAGTATTGGTGTGAGAAATACCAGGAATCCATTGTTAGGGGCTCCAGCCGCCGTGATATGACTGAAATACTGTTAAAAGCGACATTAAACCCCATTCAATCAACCAATCTCTCGAAAAGCGGCTTCCTCGTAAGTGGGAAAATATTGAACCTTGCCGGACTGCTCATCCAACTAAGTCGCTCCGGTAATCCTTCGCCTATTGCTGAGGGACGAATCACTCATATCGCGATGACCTTTGTCAAATGTCAACAGAATATTTGCCGTGTCAGGGTTCGAACTCACGGCCCTAGGATCGTGTGCACAGTTGCCTAAACGGATGAGTTAACCGAGCCAGGCGAACGTTTTGCAAACCAATCGCATTAAAAACAGTTCTGCTTACTATAGAATTATATTTTTGTTACGTAATTTGCTTTGTGTTTTATATTCCCTGTCGCATGTTTTCCAAAATAATCGTTTGATATCTGAGTCTAATTATCCTGTAGGAGGTCAGTGGGCGTGGCCAGTAAATCGTCAATTCTTTGCGTAACTACAATCTCAATTATCTCCAACATCGTTACGTTAGTTTAACTCATTCCCACACAATGACGCTTTCGGACGCGCCTCAAGAAATACAATTGGGATAACAAGCAGTCTCTTCATTTTACACAATATTTTCTAATCAGAGAGTTGAATAAGTACTAAAATTTCATAAAATTTAAATTGTCGTCTGCAACCCCTTTCCACTTGGACCAGTCTGAAATTTTGCCACCCGTAATGGGTTAAAGTATGATGTTAAAAGACAACTTTTATCAGAAAAAATGTCGTGGGGCGAGCAAAATATCGTAACTACAGATTTATTCAAGCTGTAGTTACGACATTTTCTCGCCAAAGGACAATTTTTCTACAGCTTCATTCAAGCTGTAGTTACGACATTTTGATCGCCCAATGACGAAACATACGTAAGATAAATCTTATTTTGCTTTGTGTCAAAAATATCGTATCAGAGTATGTATTTTTTCGCGATATTTTCACTCCGGTATGAAGGGTATTAGAGAACGCATGTTCGTAACGGGCAGACTCTAGCCTGTAGTATGGATTTCCCCGCACATCTGGATAAGCCGTTAATCTCTTGTAGATCCCAGATCGGCGTTTTTTGACTTAACGTTTACATGCTATATCTAACATTGAGAGGGATCTGAGAGGAATTTTTTGTTCGATTAAATTCTCATTACCTACAAATCGAACCAAGGCGGGGCTTTAGACTATTTGCTTTCGACTGAATACTTACGGATTTTGGATTCATATGCACAATAGCACAGATAAAAAAGAAAGTTTTTCAGGTATCGACCGTTAGCCCTTTACCACACTATTCCAATTGATGCCCCCCCCTCACGAAGGCCGTTGAAAACATCGTGGAAAACGAAGCATTGCTAGTAACAAGCAAATTCTTCACTTTTTATCCACAATATTTTCTGATTCACATTTCAAATATTTTTTATAATTTCATCAACTTGAATTTGCTGTCTAAAACTTTTTTTTAAGGTTGGACCAGTCTAAATTTTTGTTGTCTGGTTATGGGTTAGATTGACATTACTTACAAATCGAATCAAGTTTGGGCGTTTTCTACTGAAAACATGTAACTTTTCGTTACATATCCATAGTAGCGCAGATAGCAAAGAATCTTTGGGGATTATCTATTAAGTTAATGATTCAGTACATATGTACCTTCGATGGTTCGGTGCATGTTTTAGCCTAGTAGTCACTAGCTTTTTAACCCATTTCATGACGACAAAATTTTAGACTGGTCCAAATTCAAAGAAGTTGCAGTCTTCAATCCTTATTTAACCCTTTCCTGTTTAATCCCTTGTTTTTACGTCCCTGTGCTTTTATACTAGAGAAAACATTGTGGCAAAAGAAGAAATTGCTTGTAACAAGCAATTTCTTCTTTTTCCACAATATTTTCTACCCTACTCGACGATTATTTTTCGAATTAGTTCTAATTTTAATTGATGTCTGCAAAACCTTTGAATTTGGGCCAGTCTAAAATTTCAAAAAATAGGAAAGGGTTAATGGAATTTTTAACATATTTGTGTCTTTGGGTAGTAAACATTGTAGATAATGATGAAATTGCTTGTTAAAAGCAATTTCTTTATTTTCAACAATGTTTTCCAAAGCTTCCTTTTTCTTGAGGGCTCCAAAAAGCCAAAAAGCGTCATTGTGTGCGAATGGGTTTACCTTTGTCGTGCTGAATAAAATACTTTCCAGATTTGAATTAAAATGAAAGGACTAAAATAAATGGGAGCAGTTTTTGTGAATTTAAGTTTCGTTTGAATATTTATTTGATAAACGACTCTTATGCCATGAATTTGACAAACAGGCGGTTAAGGCTAAGATCGGACTGCACTATATGCAGTCTCATCTTTGTTTATACCTCGTAAAAAAAAAAGGAATATTCCGGATTCCGCATGACAAAGGGTTAAAATTTCCAGGGAAAGTCGGTTAACCCTTACCTGTTTTTCAAAATTTTAGACTTGTCCAATTTCAAAGAAGTTGCAGACGACAATCAAAAGTGAGTGCAATTTGAAAAGGGATTAACCAGGAAAGGGTTAAAACTTATCAATCCATTTCCAACACAATCCCGCCTTTTTACGCCCCTCAAAAAAAGAGCTTTGTAAAACATTACGAAAAATGAAGTAATTGCTTGTCACAATATGGAACTATTTTGTACGCGGTCACACTAAGTGCCCCCCCCCCCCCCCCAAAAAAAAAGGAGAAGAGTTTAAGTTCAAATTGAAAGGGGTTTCAGACGACGTTTCAAATCAGGTTTCAACTGAAAAGTAAAGTACCATATGTGGTAGACAAAAATCGTAAGGAAAGGCAAAATTGCCATTCACAAATGTTCTTTTTACCAGCCATTTTTCTTCAGTTGGACAAAATTTGGCTTATATGTTAATTGGCTAACTTCATTTGACACTTAACGACGGATTGACGCAACCACCAAACAGTATCAACAAAAGCTGATAAAAGCTTAAACATCGGCCGATCATTTCATATCCTTTTACACTCCTTTTGTTCCAAATGTTTTCTCCGATCTTCTCAACCAATACTAGACGGTAAATTTAAGAACGGTCCATATTCAAAGAAGTTGCAGGAATAAGTTTTAGTTGATGAAACTTTAAAAGAATATTTGGCTTCTAGGGTAGAAAACAATGTGGGAAATGAAGAAATTGCTTTTCACAAGCAATTTCATTCATTTCCATTATTTTTTTCACATGCTTTTTTATCGAGGCGCGTAAAAAAATCGGGATTTGAGTGGGAGTGGATTAAGCAGCGCAATGTAAGCCCCCTTAACGAGACAATAGTAATCTAGTTCCCTAAAAATTATCTTTACTTCATTTGATACGATGGCAGGGATGGCTGTTAGGTATAGGTACCCTGTAGCCTACGTCTCTTCCAAATCATTGTTTGTATTTACTAAAAACATATTTTTGTTAATATTTTTTTTTGTCTTCTTATGCTTGGTACTGTCTGTGGCACAAGACGAATATTGAAAATAAATAAATAAATACATAAAATAAAAAAAAGAAAATGATATAAAAACTTTGTGCCAAAAGCAACAACACCACAACCACCAACGAAACCAAAATATAGCAACAACAAAAACCCTGATATACCTTTTCTTTCTTAATTTACTGAAGACAAATAAAAATTTCGAGAGATCGGCAATATGAAACAGTACACGTGCGCTTATGACTTCTTCTTGACCATGATGGTACACTGTCATGGTGAATGAATGTGGAGCGGAAAGATGCGAAGTCATCCGAGTGTGAGAGGGTGGGCGGGGCTAAACTTCAAAGGAGAGAGAAGTTAAATGGGAGGAGAAAAAGTAGATACAATTGAAGTGTATCATACGGAGTCATTTTGCCGTCAGCGGATAGCGTTTTATCTAACATAGTGAATGGCGCACGGAATGTTTAGCCGCCGTTGATTAATTGAGTAGGGCGATAAGCTTGTCAAGCGTTAGTTTCAAATGTTGATAACTTCTTTTAATTGGAATAGGCAGGAGTGACGTTTTGTTAATTAAACGTAAACAAGTGAAATGTTCAAATTTATAGTGATTGATTCTGTTTTAGTTAAAAAATGGAATTTCCGTTTCGAATTACAAATCGAAATTAAAATAGTTGTTTTAGTATTGTGAAATGAACTTGAGTGCATTCCAAACGGTGTATTCGTGATATCAAGCTATTAAGGATGTATGCAAGAAAGGTCCTGAATTCCTATTGCGTACACGAAAATGAAAGATAAACTCATTACAAGACAACGTAGTTTTAGACTATTGGAAGCAGTCGAAGAAGATAATTTTAAATTGTTATAATTTAAAAATAAATCTTCGTATTTTGAGATTGAAAATAATGTGAAAAATGAAGAAATTGCTTTTAACAAGCAATTTCTATATTTTTCATAATGTTTTCCCTAACATTTTTCTTCAGGGGCGTAAGCAGACGAGATTGTGTGAGAATGGGTTAATTTGAATGGATTATTAAGTAAACGGACGCCAAGTTTAATAGCGCACCTTTAAGTAGATAGAAAGAGGGCTTTGCTTCGGAAAAGATTGTGTCTGAAAGAAGTCACTGAAATGTGTAAAAAATGTGTAAATGAAATGGGCACCGAAAAATGCCAGGGAAAGATGTCATGTGTAATCGGGCCTAACTTCACGCAAGGGTTTTATTTTTTAGACTGGTCCAAATGCAAGCTTGACGACTTCACATGTAACCGTTTCCTTTACACCATATCAAATAGATCAAAATAAACATAAAATGTATATATTAAACTCTCAAGTTTATAATTTTATCATATCATTTTATAATGCCATACTTTCATAATTATAAAGCAAAACAACAACAACAACAACAACAAAATAAAAAAGAAGAAAAAAAAAAAAAAAAAAAAAAAAAAAAAAACACCAAAAAACATTCAAATGTTGTGATTCCTTTTTTCGAAATATATTTTCTTTAATTTTCACAACGATATTGAGTCCATTTTACTTTTTCCTGTTTGTGTGTGTTTGCGTGTTTTCTTTCTTCAACACACAATCTTGCGACTGGGGAGGGGGCGGGCGTGGTGGGATGATTTCGTAGTTAAATGTAGATACCCTTTTTAAATGAAAATAATGAAGTTATTTTTTTAATTACAATTATATAGGTCCTAATTTGATTTCCTTGACTAGCGATAAGGAAGTAGGAAGGGGGGGCGAAAGAGGAAAAAGAAATAAAATGAACCACATTTCCCAAAAGAAGTGTTAAAAACGCATATTTCAAGCAGTATAATTTCATGATATACACTTAAATCGGCCCTTTTTAAAATGAGAATAATAACAAAATGTACCAACGATTTTCGAGATATTCAATAAAAAAATTGGAAGACACACTATTTAGAGAGAAAAATTATATATACTTAGCACCGTCCTAGGTCAGTCAACTGTTATGGAGAGCTGTACTTAGGTTGTAATGATTTATTAGTTAAATTTAGATAGAAAATTGTTATCTTAGAAATAACGTCATTGGGCGTGCAAAGTGTCGTAACTACAGCTTGAATAAAGCTGTAGTTACGACATTTTACACTCCCAACGACAATATATTTATATATATTACACAAAATAACTGGATGGTTGATTTTAGAGTTCTCCGGCTTCAAGTCTTTCAAACTGTTTAGGTTGTAATTATTCAGAAAGAAATAGATCTCAGATCAGACGTGGATCAAAAACACAGCACGCTGGATTATTATACACACGTGAAATTAAATCTTTCTGGATCTAACAGTGTCAGCCGGTTCTTCCAAATATACGTTATGGTAATTTCGATTCAATGGCAGATCCAGAATTTCAAGGGGGGGGGGGGCAAGGTTGCCAGTGAGGAGTTCGTTTTCCTATAACAGTAAATCTTATACTAAGCGAAAGTGTTCGCTTAAGAGAATATCCGCTTAGTACATTTTTTTTCCAAATATATAAATGATTGTTTCAATTGCATTCATGAATTATCACAGAGTTCTCGCTTAATCCTATGTTGTTGGGACTCATTAGAGCTGCCATATTAAAACGTTTCTATTGAGTTTCAACAACATGGGATTAAGTTGTAATTTTACTTTTTAGCAAAATGATTTCACTTCTTAAGAGTTTTTACTTAAATAAGGGTGATATCGATTATGGCCGCTTAACCCTTTCCTGGTTAATCCCAGGATTTTACGTCCGTGTGATTTTATAATTAAGAAAACATTGTAGAAAAAGAAGAAATTGCTTGTAACAAGCAATTTCTTCTTTTCCACAATATTTTCTACCCTACTGAATGATTGTTTTTAAAATAAATTCAACGTTTAATTGTCGCCTGCAAAGCCTTTGAATTTGGACCAGTCTAAACTTTGACAAAACAAGAAAGGGTTAATGGACGTGGTTGCGTAACAGAAATGGACGCTCGAGCAAGCTGGTCTGTATTATCAAATTTATATAAGATTTCCAGAGGAACATGAAATATTTGGCTACAGAGGGAGGTTCAAACGACAACCCAAACCCCCTCCCAAAATTCGCCACTTCAATTAACGTCAAAACGTTGTTATGGAAATTATTGGGTTTGCAGTAATATTAATTAATGAAAAGAAAACTTATCTCGTGAGTTAATAGACGGATCGCTGGACACGCCCACTGATCTCCGACAGGAAGTTCAACTTTGATATTAAACGGCGTTTAATGATATGTAGCAAAAATTTAAAATGGTTGGTTGGCGACCTATACGCCGTCACTTTGTAGCTTGAATAAGTTTTGGTTTCGATGTTTAACCCTTTCCTGTACAAACCCGGAATTCACATTACTATTATTTAGTACTTTCGAAAACGTTGTTGAAAAAGAAGATATTGCTTGTAACAGGCAATTTCTCATTTCCCACAAAATTTTCTTCCACATAGAATGGTTTGATTTTAAATTACATTCAATTTTTATTGTCGTCTGTAACCTTTTTCAATTTGAACCGGTCTAAAATTTCATAAAACGGGAAAAGGTTAAGTAGCCAAACCAACAAAACATATATGCCGTAATTCAAAGTTCACGATGTGTCAAATTTAATGATTTGATTGATGGCGACGTTCTGTCTAGCAGATTAGCCATTCTGCCTTACCATGTAGTTTTTCTGAAACGGGGTTCCATGATTTAATTGAAATTTTGTTATCTGTTATATAAAAAAAAACATCATTAGCACCGTTTACGCGCAAAAAAGTAAAAAAGAAAAGATTTACAACCTTTCAACTTTATCATTGATTAATAATGAAACATTGAGTATGAACAATTTGAAAAATGATGATTTTGCCTAAGTACTTTCTTCCCAAGGGTATAAATTGTGTCTTTTATGACGTTTCATCATACAGTTTCTTACTGGGTTCATACTTCTTCCATCTTTTTGTCAATTTAGATATCTTGAAATAGAAACAATAATAGAATGAACAATCGTCATTATAAGAACAATGGCTTTGGAATAAATTTCTATGGACTGTTTATCAACGAAATTAGCGAAATAAATAAATAAAAAAAGAAAAAAATCGAAAAAAAAAAAAACAAAAAAAAATACAGCGTTCCGTTAGTGTCAGTCACTGAAATTGATATCTTGAGTGTATATTTTACTATCATTTACTGAACTATTCGTGTGATTTGCAAAGTGTTTGGAGATAAACATCTAATTCTACATAATGTGAGTCAAAATATAATTGTTGGAATTTATTGAAGTGTTGAATGTGATAATTGCAAAACCAAAAGTGTTGAAAGATGCATTTTGAACAAACATGAATTAATTCAGTGCAGAGCTATGAAATGTTAAGCGGCTGGTGATTTGTAAATGTGCGTACCAAAATGCGTATATTTCGTGGATTAACTCTAACCCTCCCGGATTTACGGTTCGGATTAGTGATTTTGCTGGCTTGCTGTCTCTGTGGAGTTTCTAGTATTCGCTGGTTGTAAGTATAAATCTTTCACAATAATAAACGTGATCAACCGGAAAAGAGCCTCCCAAAAAGTGCAAAAATATCGATCCTGGTTGGAGTGAACAAATTGCGAAGTCTGATCAAGTTTTTTGACTTCTAGCCTTTTGATATTTTTGAACCTTGAGATTCCATTCTCCCTTACTTTACAATTATTTTTGGGATGCGAAGTAGTTGTTTCGGGGGTGATCACTTTCAACCAACGTTTAACACTTTTATTAGACGCTAAGCAAATACGGCGAAGCCCTATGGGACTAAATTCAATCTGTTATCGTTGTTGAGGCAGAATTTGCCTTTCGAAGTAAATGCAACGAAATGATAGTTGGATAAATTCGTACCTATGGGTGCGTGGAATGCCTTCGACAAATATTTACCGTGTTATTTTCGAGCATATTCACCAAATCAAGTGCATTTTCCCGATGTGCGACTAAATCTCGTTTGTTTGTTTGTTTAAATGGGGTTTTACGCCGCTTTCAACAATCTTTCAGATATATCGCGGCGGCTGAAGCACCTAACAATGGTTTCCTGGTATTTCGCACATCAGTACCGCCATCACATCCCTTCCTAGCCTACAGCCGCTATCCCACATAGGTCTACGATTATCGACCCATTGATGAGAGACAAATAGTCGGAAAGGATGAGTGCCGCCGTCGGGGATCGAACCCGGGACCTCTAGATTGACGGTCCTAAATCTCGTAATTACAGATTATTTAATCCATTTCCAATCAATGACGCGTTTAGACGCCTCCAGGAAAAAAAAGTTTCGAAATCATTGTGGAAAATAAAGAAACTGCTTGTAACAAGCAGTTTCTTCATTATCCTCAATGTTTTCTACCCTAAAAGTAAACAAACCCCCAAATGTCATAGGCTTCAAATTGTCGTCTGCAACTCCTTTCAATTTGGACTAGTCTAAAATTTTGTTGTCTGGAAATGTGTTGAACTTTAGTCACAAGAAAGATATTTCATTTCTATTAATCACTAGAATAATCTAGCTTTCACGGTAAACAAATTTACCTTCAATTTAATCTTCAATACAAAATTCTAAAAAAAAAGAGACAGGATCAAACACAGGTAACATATGATCAGAAAATGTAATAAAAGAAAGAAAATGGAAACTGTAGTAAGGTAGAATGCCCGTTGCACATTTCGAAAATCTACATAAAGCAAACAAAATCGGCTCAGGTAAATATGCGCGGTCCCCTCAGTTCATTATACACGTAACCAATGTCTATACTTTTCCCACTTTCCGATATGGCCCTGTTTTCACACAAGGGGTCACGGGTCACATTTCGTCGGTTTATTTCTAAAAAAATCGTAACTACAGCTTGATTCAAGCTGTAGTTACGGTGTTTTGGGAATAGACCGACGAGCGAGTTATTTTTTTTCTGTAGAGTTCTGTCATTTGATCACGAGTGTGTCTACATTTCTCGTGATGGTCTTGTGATCCGTTCAGAGAGGTCCTGTGACTTAGTGGTGCAGACCTTTTAAAGATTGTTTTAACAATTCCCCCCCCCCCCCTCAACACACACACATGGGCTGGTCTTATTAAAAGCATTTACAGGTATCAATTCTAAGTTGATGAAATTGTTTTTTTGTGTTTGGATTTTTTTGCTGTATTTTGGGCTAAAAGCATGCTGGATAAAGAAGATACTTTTTGAGTCGGATGCACTTAACCCTTTCCGTACAGTCCCCGAATTTTACGTGCCTGTGATATTAGCGTGGAAAAAGTTATTTTCCTGCAATATTTTCTACTATATAGGATGGTTACCTTTCGAAGCGTATATACTTTATATTGTGGTCTGATACCCCTTCGATTTTGGACAAGTCCAAAATTTTCAAAAACAGTAAAGGGATAAGTTAAGAAAGAAGTCAGTAAATTACTATCCCTGTAACTCTGTAAACGGATCCATCAGAGGTCAATTAAATAAAGTATTTCTGAATTACACAAGATATGGCAGTAAGGTAGAATCACCATTCTAGAATCAGAAAATCTAACGAGAGGGAAAAGTTTTGATTCCGATTAGATATTAACCTATTCCCACTCAGTTACGCTTTTAGACGCCCCCAAGAAAGCTAGCTTTGGAAAACATTGCGGAAAATGAAGAAATTGCTTGTTACAAGCAATTTCTTCATTTTCCACAATGTTTTTTATCCAAAAAGACAAAACAATTTAAAATTCCATAAACTTTAATTTGTCGTCTGCAACTCCTTTCAGTTTGGGCCAGTCTAAAATTTTACCGTCTGGTAATGAGTTAAACCTTCAATAGGCAAAGTTAAACCAATTTTCTTTGCATATCATTGACCACCACCTTGTTTGCTTGAAGTTGGCGAGTGCTTATTCTATGATTGACGTATTCTTAGCCCCGCCTTCTGGCTTCACTGGCCCCTACTAGATTCTTTGCCAGTAACATGTAACAAATCAAAGTACTGAAAGTACTGTTAGCTAGTAAAGTATGCCTTTGTTAAGTAATCCTTCTTATTAAAGGTTATTATGATAAATAAACGAGGTAAAAGTAATCCAGGAGATAATTTGCATGCTTTTGAAGGAGTTTTCTACAGCTTGAATAAGTTAATTCATGTGGCCATACAAAGCAGTGAACACGATAAGCTCAAGTGAGCTTAAAAATGTCTAGGCGATGAACTTGCAGGCAGAGTTTGCAATATTCCTGAAATACATAAGAACTACTTTTTATGGCGTAGGCATTCAAAGGATTTAGTGGTGAAGCCGCCGGTGGCGTCTGGCACTTGTTGAATTCTAGAAGACCTCAAATTTTTGTCTGTTAGCTTAAGCTATCAAAGCTGACGCTTTGCTAGCTAAAAAGCTAAATGGTTGGAATCTACGACTTCTTAGTCGTCAAACCAACAAAAAATACTTCACCTGTCGGCGCCATAAGTTCTCTTCCGATTTAAATGTAAGATTTGATTGGTTGACGGATCCTTTTATGGACAGCTGAGATTGGTCAATCAAGACCTAAATATAGTACCTTCAAAATGAAATGGAGAATGTCGGGTAACGATTTCCATTTCCACACAGTGAAATCAGACGACAATTTCAAATTGTGACACTTCTAAATTCCTCGACTCTCTCGGTAGAAAACAATGTGGAAAATGCAGTAATTGCAGATAACAAGCAATTTCTTCATTTTCCACACTGTTTTCCAGTACTATTTTCTTGAGGGGCGTAAAAAGGAGGGATTGTGAGGGGAATAGGTTAAATCACCTCAGTATTCGGTTGCTTCATGTAACATAAAGAGGTCTGGACAAAGTTTTTTGATCCCTTATATCAACTTCTTCAGCCAAACCTTTTTTTCTCGGTGGAAAGCATTGTGGAAAATCAAGCAATTGCTTGTTGCCAGCAATTTCTTCATTTCACACGATGTTTTCTAAATGTTTGGGAATATTTTAAACAAAAGTTAAAATAGTTGTAGTTGAACTAGTAGTAATGATAACAATAACAATGATAAAAACTATGATGAAATAAAATGAAAAGGGGGGGGCAAGGGGGGGGTCTGAAAGAAATGATACGCTCAGTGTTGAAGGCTATCTGGTTTTCGACCCTTCGGTACTTTTATACTTCTCTGGGGCAAAATAATTAGGCCAGGCTGTTTTAATATCCCCTGTCAGAAATATTTTCTGAAAGAAAGGTCAAAGATATCTAGCACATAAAAAGAAAACTTATTCACTTTAAACAAGTCTTCGATCTCGCTTTCTCTCCTCTCGCAATCGGATTACAAATGGAATCCAATGGCGATCTACGATTCCGTCGATCTGATTCCGCGATCAGTATAAAAACGTATTGATCTTCAAAAGCATATATAGATCTGTGTAACGTAAGCACGAACGGATCGATATGTTAGCTTATTAGATTTAACCCATCACCACAAATTGACGCTTTCGAACGCCCTGGAAAATTTTTGGGGAAAAGGAGAAACTGCCTGTAACAAACAATTTCTCCTTTTCTCACACCGTGTTCTACATTGATTGACACTTATTTTGCAAGTTTGACGGAATATGAAATGTTGTTTACAACTCCTTTCATTTTGGACCAGTCAAAAATTTGGGCGTCTGGTAATGGGTTAAACAAACATTTGTGTAATCTGAAAACTGGAATGAGGAAAAGTGTGTTACTTTGAATTTAGATAAAAAGCTTTAGAAAATATTGTGGAAAATGAAGAAATTTCTTGTATCAAGCAATTTCTTCATTATCCACAATGTTTTCTATCCCAAATGACAAAAGAATTTAAAATTCAATCAACTTCAAATTGTCGTCTGCAGCTTCTTTCAATTTGGACCAGTCTAAAATTTTGCTGTGTTGGAATGGGTTAACCTATTACTAGACAACCAAAATGTAGACTGTTTGACAATCAAAGAAGTTGCTAACGACAAGTTTTTCTAAACGCAATTTAACCCATTCCAACCCAGTGACGCTTCTAGACGCCCAAAAGAAAAAAGGCTTTGGAAAAAAAAATAAGGAAAATGAAGAAATTGCTTGTTAAAGCAATTTCTGCATTTTCCACAATGTTTTCTATACAAATAGACAATGATCTAAAAAGATCACCAACTTTAAATTGTCGTCTGCAACTTCTTTGAAATTGGACAGGTCTTAAACTTTGCTGTCTAGAAATGGGTTAAAGAAATACTTGTATTTTTGTGTAGAAAACATAGTGGATAATAAGGACATTGCTTGTAACAAGCATTTTCCTCACTTTCCAGAATGTTTTCCAAAGCTTTTTGAGGGACTTCTATAAATAATGATTGTGTATGAATGAGTTAAGCGAAACCAATATTGTGAGTACTCATTGGTAGCGTCTGGTGGAAACTATTCCAATTAAGACCTAAAAAAAAAGGGTTAGGGGCAAAATTGTTGAAAAAATAGATATAAACTTAAAATCCGTTTGGGCGTAAAATGAAGGATTGTTCAGTTATGGGTTAATGTAAATTCATGCAGAAAGCTTTCGATCTCTAAGCACAGCAACTTAGCAAGGAGGAGTACAGTGACCATGGTTCTATTTCCACGACAACTGTGAATAACGAACATATGTAAAGCAAAGAGTCAGAGATCATGACGTATACACTGTTTACACTGATATCATATTTATATTTTAAACTTCAAAAGTATTTGAAGTGGCTTTAGTTGTATCTGTTACTGATTGTGGAATACGTAACTGAATTCTTGTGATGTAATGTATCAATTGCTTCATTTGGTACTTCCCCTATCAGTCCATATTCTTTTAAACGATTATTTGAAAATAAGAAGGGTTTATTAATTGTTAGGGGTTCAAGGCGACTTCTTCAGCCGCCGTCATAGCGCAGTTGATAGCGCGTCGGACTATCATTCAAAGGGCCCCGGGTTCGATCCCCGACGGCGGCAATACTCTTTCCGACACTTGTCTCTCACCAATGGGTAGATAATCGTAAACCTATGTGGGATAGCAGCTGGAGGCTAGGAAAGGATGTAGTGGTAGTACTTGTGCGAGAAATACCAGGTGCTCCAGCCGCCGCGATATACTGAAATACTGTTAAAAGCGGCGTTAAACCCCATTCAAACAAACAAATTAAGGCGACTTCAAAAGTATTTTCAGTTACATGTAAATTATAATCCTAGGAGCTATACTGTACTACATTTAACTATATATACTTGACTACACCACACCACACCACACTACACTACCGTACAATAAACTGTAATACACTACACTACCCTACAATTAACTGTACTAAAAACCACTACGGCTCAACACTAGACTCCACTACATAATTCCATACTTGACTTCGTTCCACTTCATTTTACTGTATTATATAATTCTATACTTTTCTGCACTCAAATCCACTCAACTAAACGCCATTTTACTATATTGCACTGCTTAACAGTAAACTGCCTACACTAAGTTCAACTGCTCTGTAATATAGCGCACAAAATGGTTCAAAAGTCCTCTTTAGGTAGTACACGCTACGATAAACGCGTAAATAGGCATGCCCGCATGATTACTGAGCGTTCAAGGGTATAAAATGTGCTCGTGCGCCGAAATTACAAGTGCACGCACAATATGAAGGTGTTTAAATTTTACGCGTGCACGCTCATATTTTGAAAGTGCGCACGCTAAAGTTAAACGGTTTTACCTATATTACTACGCGCGTACACCTTCTTTGTACTTTGAAACCTAAGTGGGATAACAGCTGGCGGCTAGGAAAGGATGTAGTGGTAGTACTGGTGTGAGAAATACCAGTAATCCATTGTTAGGTGCTGCCACAACGATATGACTGAAATACTGTTAAAAGCGGCGTTAAACCCATTCAATCAATCAATTTTCTTTGTGCGTAGACGACTTAAAGGAGACTTTTGACCCAACCGGTACACCAAACTGTAATGCAATGCAATACTATATAGCACAATACATCTCATAAAATACAATGCACTACAACATCCCTTTTAAAAAACAATTCATTGCAACACAACAAAAACAACAAAACACACGCAAAATACAATTTGCAACACAATTCTATGTAACATAGTACAAGAAAATACAACATGTTACAAATAAATTCAGTACAATTCCTCTCAGTGCGATACAATATGATTAATAACTTTGTGACCAGTTTCGCGAAAAGTGAAACAGGTCGGATATGGAGTTTAAACAAGCTTATGAAAAAATAACTGTTTGGTTCGGTTGACAACAACAAACAACACCAGTCGTATCTGATTGAGCGGAATCCTATCTTTGTTTTTTTTCTAAACAGACCCTTTCCTTGTGACGGGTTATACAATGACACCAAGTTTTATTGCGGGCAATGAGTAAAACAATTGACATGAACATACTTTAATTGCATTTTTGTCTCTTTTTCTTGTTTTTCAATTGTGAAAAAAATGTGAAGGTCTTTTTAACTTATCGTTATCTATCTATATTTTAAAAAAAGAGTTAATTTTGTCTAGAATTTATGCTCTACTATTTACTGTTCCACCTAAGCAACTAGTTGCGAAATGGATATTTTGACTGCCTTGATGACCAAATGGTATAGGTGCTTGACTCTTGATCTGAAGGTCACGGGTTCGAGTCCACCGTCGCCAGGGTGTGTTCATGGGCAAGACACTTGATATCCGGCCCCAGAAACAACAACAAAATATGAAAGTAAAAATGGTCAGGACAAGTGCAATGATAGCAACATATGGGTTATCCACTTCAGCCAAAATATCGTCAATTGCCGGGCGAAATATCGTAAATACAGCTTAAATAAAGCGCCATTTGGTCTCACACAGACGATATATGAGGCGGTATTGCAGAGAGAATACTCATAATAGAAATATGTGTTCATCTTCGGAATAAATTACATGTAATAATTAAATGCACTGTCTTATCTCCGCTCATAGAAAAATCAGCTTTTTATACTTTATTTATATTTTACATGTTCGATCAGCAGCAAAGGAAATTAAATTGTTCCGTAAAAGAAATCCTTAAAAGTTCTGAAAGAATTAATGGTGGACGACCCTTTTGGCACAGTAGAATGATATACCCTTTTTGGTCTTATTGAAAAATTACATTATTGCATCTTGCATTTAAGAATTTTGGAATGCCACAATTGGAAGGCGAAGTAAATCAAAACAGCTGGCAAATTACTCAACTCATATTGTGAACAAGGCCTAAGCCGGATATATCGTGATTTACGGAGAAGTTTTAATATACCAAATGCAATATATGGATTTTCGCAATGTGTCATTTTGAAATATATAGCTGGTTTGCGGACACAAAGCTTTAAAAATTGATGAATTGGCCTTAATTGTGTACTACTTTTCTTACACCATGGTAAGATCTTCCTGGAATTTCGGAATGTACTTAACACTGGTAAACGTTGAGACGTCCATCAAAAATCGATAAAAGAGAGTTCATTCAGAAGTCTCATTTCGAACTCGATTATCAAATTAAGGTAAAATGGTAATTGCATATGCATAAAATCTTCAAAGAGCGAAACGTTCTGGTCAGCTTGGGGCATTCGCGCAGATAAGGGTCAGTGCTTTGGGGACTTCCCACGAGACTATTTTTTGCCCACTTGTCTACTCAAAACTTAATTGAAGAAAATAATATAGAAGTGGAACTTTCTGTCGGATCACAGTGGGCGTGGCTAGCGATCCGTCAATTTTAACTCGTGTGTCACAGTTCCAACCATTACACCAGGGCTCGAGCAATATATCGTTTGAAAATCTAGTATTCATTGACTCATTTACCGTGAAATTTTAGGGGTCAAAACTGAGTTTAAAAGGGTCAAAACAACCAGCGTGAGTAATGATTCGAAGTCCTAACAGAACTTTTCTTGGAAGGATTTGAAAAAAAGCAACAACTTTGTATAATTTTGAAAAGCACATAAGCTACATCATTGATGGAAAAAAAAATCTTGACCCTTCGACATTTCTCTGGAGGGGACAAAATGACCTCCTAAGGAGAAAATATCCATGGGTCAAAATAGGATATTCTCATATTTTGCGGATCAAAACCCTTCTTTACGAGTGAAACAAGAGTCCTGTACACATGTACACCAAGTAGGTTTGAGCATAGAAAAGTCATGACAAGGCTCAGGCCTACAATGGATTATTCATACAAGACCCATTTAATAGTCAGTTTTCGAATAAACAGAACACCTAAATCCTAAAACGTATGAATATAATTTTTAAAAGGTTTGAATTGTTTACATGTATAATGAAATAATCTATCCAGCATCTTCCTTAGACTGGATCGAATAGGCCGTTGATTAACCCTTTAATCCTGTTAAAGTAAACCCTGTTTTGCGAAATTTTAGACCTGTCCAAATTCAAAGGTTTTGCGGACGACATTTTGAAGTCTATTTTATTGGAAAAATAATCATTCAATAGGGTAGGAAGTATTAAGAAAAAAGAAGAAATTGCTTGTTACAAGCAATTTCCTCTTTTTCCACAATATTTCTCAAGTATAAAATCACAGTGACGTAAAATTCCGAGTTCGTCCAGGAAAGGGTTTTAAGATCGCTTGCATTTTATAATTCAAATTTGAAGACGAACTTAAAGACATACAAATGTTTGCCATAGACCTCGTTTTATTAATAGATAATGACAATAATAACTTGATTTTAAGAAGATAAAACGTTAATACAGCATTTTCAATTTACAATGACTTAAAAGTGTCTTTTTGTACCATGTTGTCACCCCCCCCTCTCTCTCTCTCTCTCAATAAACATTTAACAGCTTAAATTATTGAAATGATATTCCATTCATTCACGAATTGATTTTCTTTCTTATGAACGCGACATGGTCCATTGAATACTTCAGATGATATCACATTGTTTTTGACATTTATTGCATATTTTCTTAACCTTATTCTGTTTTACAAAAAAATAGACCTGTTCAAACTCCTAGGTTTTTTCAGACAAAAATTTAAAGTGGATTTAATTTGAAAATTTCAATTCAGTAGGGTAGAAAATATCTTGGAAAAAGAAGAAATTGCTTGTTACAAGCTATTTCCTCTTTTTCTATTGTGCTTTCTCAATTATGAAATCACACTGACGTAAAAATAGACTGAACAGGAAAGGGTTAAACCTGGTTTGGGATTTGATGCACTCTTTTAAATTTCACAGAAAATGATGAAATATTTACATTATGGATTGCGACATCGGGTTTCTTTTTACCTCAATTGTATAGGAATGGTTGAGTGATGAATTCTCATAGACAAAACGACAGATGGGCGGCTAGGGATGGGGGTTAAAGATTGATCTAAGAAACCACACCAAACACCCATGTGTGTGCGCGCGTGACCGTGTTTTTTTTTTCCTCTCATTTTTTTTTTCAAAATCTTTACATGTGTTTCAGGAATAGTTGCATTAGTATATATAATAAAGTCTGAGAACATTCTTTAATACTTCTCAATTAAATTCCAATAATTTCTATTCAGAGTATAATTAACAGCAGGAACGCAATGCAGAATGACAAACTGAATTCCATTCCTCATTTTACAAAGAGAAAAACGAAATAATAAGAATTCATATCATGTCTAAAAAGCAGGACGTCATGTTATTCTGACGTCTTGCGGTATAGGATTGATCAGATCCATTTTTTGCCTCTCTCTTTCAACATTCTAACATGAAAACTTTGTTTTTTGTTTCATGTGGAAGAACTTAGATAGTATTGTTTTGCGTGTAGGGTCGTGACCTAGTAACTTTAAGTTTATTACGAAATGAACTAATAAAAAATATTTTACAAGTAAACAAACACTTTCCTTTGCTGTTATCTTATTTCATTGGTTCAATTTCAATTTATAATCTCCCCTAATAGCGACTAGATATGACTTTGTCTCAGATTTCCATTGGCAGATCGTTTGCTTTGCCAAATACTCCACTGGCCATGGCCAGTGACTCCGAAGGGAAATTCCCACATTGATATTAAACAGCGTTAGATTGCAAAATTTAAAGCCAGTATCATAAAAAATATGCTTGATTGGCGACGTGTACGTTATAACTACAGCTGTATTAAGCTGTTGTTATTGCAACTATTTCGCCAAACCAACAAAATACCTTACATAAATGAAAGCCAATTTGGAACTCTAAATTTCACTTCCGGTCGAAGTAAATGATATGATTGGCCGATTGATTCTTTGATTGACACCGGCGATCCGTCAATGGTTTGTAATGACATGCACTTTCTCATTTTGTATTTTGACAAAATCTGGTATAAAGTTTTAAAACTGTATAAAAGGATGGATACCCTAGGATGCACACAATGAGATTTTGACACTTATTGCTTTTGAAAGTGAAAAAGTACTCAGTTTGTTAATAAAGGTATTTTCACCGTTTATAAATCGTTTTAATATTAAGATATCTATCTACCCGTATCTCGCGGCGAAGATGTTTTCGCAAGAATGTGTTATGATGGCGGAAGCATTGACGCGCCTACGCTTGCAGCAACATTTCATTATTGATATTAACCCTTTCTTGTACAAACCCGGGATTTTGAGTCACTGTGATTTTGTTCTTGAAAAAACATTCAAACAAAATTGTCTTTAGATTGTTGTCTGCAAAACCTTAGAA
Source organism: Fragum fragum (assembly GCA_946902895.1). Taxonomy (NCBI): domain Eukaryota; kingdom Metazoa; phylum Mollusca; class Bivalvia; order Cardiida; family Cardiidae; genus Fragum; species Fragum fragum. The sequence continues at coordinate 32,291,412 of OX336378.1, read as the reverse complement.
TTTGGATAGGTCTAAAATTGTGATAAACAGTATAGGGTGAACAGGCCTTTAACCAATTTCCATACAATCCCGCTTTTTTATATTGGGCGACCGAGGTTTTAAGTGAAGAAATCGCCATTTTTTAGCAATTTTCTTCATTTCGAACTTTGCTTCTACACCAAAAGACTGAGATATTCAATATTCTCCCAACTTGAAATTGTGGTCTGCAAGTTGCTAAACTTTAGTCAGATGTCAGAAAGATATTATAAATACTTCAGCCGTGATTTTCTACTGGATAGATATCTAACTGATCAATCGCTGCCCCGCCCACTGACTCCCTAGGCCCCGCCCTTTATTTCCGACAGTCCGAAAGCCCATTCCAATTTTTAACGTCAGTATTTTGTAAGTTTTATGGCCAGTAGCATATAACAGACAAGTTAAATGGTAGGTTGGTGACCTAAACGTCGTAACTACAGCTTGAATAAGCTGCAGTTACGACGTTTAAGTGTCCAAACCAACAAAAGACGTTAACAAAAATTGTCAGAAGTTTATTGCCAGTAGCATGTAACAAACAAATGAAATGGTTGGTTGGCGACCTAAACGTCGAAACTACAGCTTGAATAAGCTGTAATTACGACGTTTAAGTCGCCAAACCAACGAACAAGCTTAATAAAAATGGCGGCTAATGTCGGAGTTTAAAGGCCAGGACCGGGCTGAATAAATGATTTGATTGGTCGGTTGATTCCTTGACGGCTGCGATTGGTCAATTGATATCTTATTGCTGAACCTACTCCAAAATCGGGTCGCTGACTCCACTGGCCACACTCACTGACTCCGACAGGAAGTTCAGCTTCGACATTTAACGGCGTTGACAGTAACATGTAATAAACAAGAAGAATTGTTGGTCAGAAACATAAACGTCGTGACTACAGCTTGAATAAGCTGTAGTTAAGACGTTTAAGTCGCTCAACCAATTAAAATGCTTCCAACAAATGTCGGCCAATATTTGGGTTCAAATTCCTCGCCCGATCTGGTACATTTCACTGTAATCAAAGCACTGAAAGTACTGTAAGCTAGCAAAGCATAGTTTTGTTAAGTTATCTTCTTTGCTAAAAGTTATCATGTTAGAAAATCTTTGCAACAAGACATTTCTTCATAGTCCACAATGTTTTCCAAAGCTTTTTTCTTTAGATGCTTAAAGAGCGAAAAACGAGTTAGAATGGGTGAAACAGCATGCTTTTGAAAGAGTTCTCTACAATTTCAATAGAGTTTGCAATATTCCTTACATAACTAAGAACTACTTCTTATGGCGTAGGCATTCAATGGATTTAGTGGTTAAGCCTCCAGTGGCAGTTTGCACACGTTGAACTTTGAGAAGACCTCAGAATTTTGTCTGTTAACTAAAACTATCAAAGCCGACGCTTTGCTAGCTAAAAACATCCGAGGACGGCTGATCGATGCCGACAAAGGTCAACTATGCCGATCTTTTCCCCGACCAATTCAGACTGTTCCTGACTATTCAAACGTGTTTGGTCGTGTTGATCTGATCGACATAGAGCCAATTAGAGACAAAACCTCGTTAAGCCAAGCATTCAGCGAGAAACCTGAATATCATAAATTCAGCTAGGAACAAGACATTACTACACAACAAATTTGCAGACTGTTCCAGATTAAAATATGTTGCATACGGCAATTTAAAGTTGATGAAATTTAAATCATTTTTTTTTGTTTTGGGGGTAGAAAATAATGTGGGTAATGAAAAATTCCTTGTAACAAGCAATTTCTTCAGTTTTCACAATCTTTTCTAAACCTGGTTTCTTAGGGGGTTCTAAAAAGCGGCATTGAATGGGAATGTATTAATCTGTATTTATTGTGGTCCTGTCCTGATCAACTTTCGGCCTCGGCCATAGCGCGGCAAATATCCTCTCCAACATTTGTCTTCCGCCAATGGGTGGCTGATTGTATACCTAAGTTTATGGCGCACCAAATGGGGCAAAAGTCCACTTAAGGTAGTACACGCTAAAATAAACGCGTGCACGCGTAAATGATACAGGTACACTCACAAAATTTAGGCGTGCGCGCATAATTACTGAGCGTTCAAGGGTTTAAAATGTGCACGTACGCCTAATTTACAAGTGCACGCACAATTTTAAGTATTTTACTTTTTACGCGTGCATGCTCATATTTTGGAAGTGCACGCGTCAAATAACGCGTGCACTTTCAAAATATAAGCGTACACGCTTAGTTTAAACAGGTTTACCTATATTATTTACGCGTGCACCCGTTTTTAGGCTCAGTCCATTTAAAGGGGACTTTTGACCCAAACGGTACACCATATAAGTTTGATTAGTAGCTGAAACGCTTCTTGTCGTACCAAGGGCGGCGGACGGTCTACTTAGAGAAAAAGATGATCTCGATATCCCTTCATTCATGAGGATGGCTGAAACCTGGGAAAGGGTGTTGTGGTAGTACTGGCGTGGGAAATATCAGGAAACCACGGTTACGTGTTCCGGACGATATGACTAAAATACTGTTTGAATGGGGTTTTACGCCGCTTTCAACAATCTTTCAGTTATATCGCGGCGGCTGGAGCACCTAACAATGGATTCCTGGTATTTCTCACACCAGTACCGCCATCACATCCTTTCCTAGCCTCCAGCTGCTATCCCACATAGGTCTACGATTATCGACCCATTGGTGGGAGACAAATAGTCGAAAAGGATGAGTGCCGCCGTCGGGGATCGAACCCGGGGCCTCTAGATAGACAGTCCGACGCGCTACCTAAAATACTGTTAAAAGAGGTTTTAAACCCCATTCAATCAATTAACTAACGAACTATCGTTTTAAAACGAATTTGAAGTGGAACTAATGGTCTTCCGTAAGTATATCGAGCATTGTATAGATGTTACTCACAGTAATTATTTCGAGAGAAGAACATATGAAAAAGCCATAAAATCTAATAACGAATCAAGACTACATGTTTTCGTCTATGTTTGAGTTTTTTGTCAAAGGAGAGAACGCACGTGAGAATATAGCACTTCCTCATCGCGTCACGTGCAATCTTGTGATCTTTGCTCGTTGAAATGGGGGTTTAATGTTATATCATTGTCATTGTGACATGTGGCAATGAAACTATTTTATTAGTTCGTCGTTAGGCGACCTATTTTTCGAACCTACTTTATTAGATTATGCTGTAGCCACGACATTTTGGTCGGACACCGACGAATTACTATTGTTCATTTGCTTTATGTCAAGGACTAAGCGCAAACCTGTCTTAAGTTCGTTATCTATATACCTACTTATTACATTTTTGCTCTTATCCCCTGACTTGCTTGTTGCATATTACTCGACATATCTTTATCAGTTGGTTTGGTTTAACCCATTCCCACCTAATGACGCTTTATGACTCTCTCAAGTGAAAAAGGATTCTGAAAACATTGTCGAAAATGAAGAAATTCCTTATAACAAGCAACTTCTTCATTATCTACAATGTTTTCCTACACACACACACACACACACACACACACACACACACACACACACACACACACACACACACACACACACACACACACACACACACACACAAAAAGAGGCAGAGTTGTTTGAAATTTCGTCAACAAAAATGCCTTCTGCAACATCTTTCAACTTGGACTAGTCTAAAAATGTTTCGTCTGTAAATGGGTAATACCCATTCCATTACAATCCTCTTTAAAACAAATTATTAACATTTAGTTTTTCCGTTTTTCGATTTTGATTCCTGCAGAACTACACTGTTCTCTTGCCGAATATTTTAGCCTTTTAAAGAACCAAAATCGATAGTCGCTTAAGGGAATCGAACTCGGGGCTTATCGATCGCGAAGTCGACGCTCATAACTACTGACAGTTCAATCAACTTCCCCTCTCCTACAAGACAAAATAGTGGACAATGAATGAAACTGAGAGCCCGTGTGGTGTCCGTAGTCGAGAGGTAGAGCGTCGGGTTCCCGTTAAGTGGTCCTGAGTTCGATTCCCGGGAAAGGCTATCGATCTTGGTTCTGTCATTGGCCCACAGTTTCGGCGCGAGTACTGGTGCATTTCAAGAGTGTTGAATTGAGAGGGATTAATCTAAGATGGAAGAACTTGTTTCCCAATCAATTTAAGATAAATAGGCTTAACACATTAACCAATGAAAATGAGTGAAATAGTCTTCTCTAACATTTCTTCAAACTCATTATTTCTTTCTGTACATCTATATGACGAACGCTAGTCCTATCATTGTGAACTATTTTCATTGTGATTAACCGCAGTTAATTATGTGTATGTATACTTCACCGAGGATAACATTTTACTTATTTACAAACAATAAACTATAGAATCACAATATTTATACATATACAAGTTATAGTCGGTAATCAAAGATCGATTTTGACTATACAGCCATAGACAAAATTGACCTTCGATCACTCACTTTAACTTGTACATCTATTGTTATTCATTTCTTCGATAAGCTGTTAAATCTTTCCCTTTTTTTTGAAATTTAAGACTGGTCCAAATTAAAAAAGGTTGCAGACAATAATGAAAATTAGATGCAATTTGAATGAAACCATCCTATGTGGTAGAAAATATTGTGGGAAAAGGAGAAATTACTTGTCACAAGCAATTTCTTCTTTTTACACAATGTTTTCTCAAGTGTAAAATCATGGCAACGTAGAATCCTGGGTTTGAACAGGAAAGGGTTAACTTAACTATAACGGTTAAAGCGATATTACGACAAAGTTTGTATATTAGTTTTATAGTCGGCATCTGTAAGTACAAGAAAACTGAAAGTTAGAAACCAAATAGGACAGAAACCGTTGTGGCAAAAAAAGTAATTGATTGTCTCGATAAATATCAATCATTTCCCCTTTTTGCTCACATGTTACTGATCTTAAATAATTCAAATCAACGTCGTTTAATATCGAAATCGAAATTCTAATCGGTGGCCGGTGGTCAGTGGGCGTAGTCAGCGATACGTTAATTAGTTTTGTTGATCAGGACTCAATAACAACAGTGATTATATTTACCCTAATTGACTAATCGCGGCTGTCAATCAAGGATTAAACAGACCAATCAAATAATTTATTCAGCCCGGATCTGAGCTTTTCAACTCCAACATTGGTCGACATTTTCGTTAAGCTTTATTGTTGGTTTGGCGACTTAAACGTCGTAACTACAGCTTATTCAAGCTGTAGTTACGACGTTTAAGTCACCAACCAACCATTTTACTCTTTTGTTACATTCTACTTGCCATGAATTTTAGCAAATTAACGCCGTTAAAAATCGAAGCGAAACTTCCTGTTGGGGTAAATGGGCGGGGCCTAGAGAGTCAGTAGGCGGGACAAGCGATTTGTTAATTCCCAGTGCAATAATCTGGTGTCACATCCAAATGTTATGTGACGTGGTGACAAGAATATCTTTTAATCTTGCTTGTCTTTACTCAGATTACTTGTGACAGTTATTGATTCAAGTCAAAATAATTTAATATTTAGTTTCGTCTATCAAAATCAGGCGTTCTGATTGGTCCAAAAAAATTATTCATAATTCCATGAACACAATTTTGAGCACGCAGCTATTTTGTATGCTTCCGCACAAAATAGTCCCATACAAAACGGTATCAAAAGATGTAGGGTTTTTGCTTTTTCGCTCGAAATTATTAAATTATAAGAAACGAAGAGAATATTTTTAGTTTTCAAGGAGGTATGAACCGAAAAACCTAATCACACAATGTATGAATCCGATTCTCTTCATCTATTAAGTAAATATATATACATATATATATATATATATATATATGTCGTGGAAGAATATATAAGCAGTTGCTTCATTAATTGTTGTAGAACAGCTGCAAATGAAAACAAACAAACAAACGAACACAGAAAAACACAAACAAAAATCAAACCAACGATACGCCAATGAAATCGTACGGTTACACCGGAAGTGAACTCTGAACTCCAACAATGGCCGATATTTCTGTGAAGCATTTTTGTTGGTTTGGCGACTTTAACGGGTCAACTACAGCCTTTTGAAACTACAGTTGCGACGTTTAGGCCGTTATACAACCGTTATACGCTTTAGTTGCACACCGTTGAATATCGAAAAGGAACTTACTGTAAGGCTTGATAATCGTAAACCTACGTGGGATAGCAGCTGGAGGCTAGGAAAGGATGTAGTGGTAGTACTGATGTGAGAAATACCAGATCCATTGTTAGGTGCTCCATCTGCCGCGATATGGCTGGAATACTGTTTAAAATGGCTTTAAAACCCAATCAACCAATACTGTTAAAATTGGCGTTAAACCCCATTCAATCAATTAACCAATCAATCAACCAACCAAACCTCAGATGGCGGCCCAGTAATCCGTATATTTACCGAACACGGCCTGTTATTTAGAATACGAGCTGGTAAGCTAAGCTTATCAAAGCACTGAAAGTACTGTAAGCCAACCAAGAATTGTTTTGCTATGTAATCTTCTTTGTCAAAGGTTATTATGATAAAGAAACAAGGTTTAGTTTCAAAGTAGTTAACCCATTCTTACACAATCCCTCCTTTTTACGCCCCTTAAGAAATTAGTTGTGGAAAACATTGTGGAAAACATTGTGGAAAACATTGGCGAAAATGAAGAAATTGCTTGCAACAAGCAATTTCTTCATTATTCACATTGTTTTCTACCTAGAAATATAAATATTTCAGAATGGTCAACACTTTAAATTGTCGTCTGCAACTTTTTGAATACTCAGATCAGAGTCATTCTGAACACGATGGGCTCAAGTGAGCTAAAAATACCTAGAATATGGCCTTGCAGGCAGAGTTTGAATTACATAAGAACTATTTTTTATGGCGTAGGCATTTAACGGATTTTGTTGTAAAGCTTCCAGTGGCAGTTTGCCCTCGTTGAACTTTTAGAAGACCTCAAAATTCTGTCTGTTAACTTAAGTTATCAAAGCTGACGTTTTGCTAGCTAAAAAGTATAGAGATAAAATGTTCGTCCTTTCATTATTATTCACTCCTTCCTGTATGCTATTAGCTCCGTTGGTAGACCACTCGACTTCAGACCTCGAGATTTCGGTCAGACCCCAGGGCTGACTAAACTTACAAACTTACAAACTTATATTTTTGGTGAGACGTAAAATCGAAGACCCTCGTGAAGGTCCCTTGAGCGATCTTTTGAGTACACCAAAGATCTAGGCGGGGCTCTTAGTAATTTCATCCTGTACCCTTGAACTATCCCACGTAAGAACTAGCCGTGCTCAAACGGACAAAATACTAAGGGGGTGACGGTTCCTACACAAACGCTCTGAATTTTTTTTTATTATATACCTATAAAAGATATGGATTAAAATCTGGCTATCGAATACAATTCGACAGAAAAAAATCGATATTCGGCGTGTACCGAAAAACTGTATTCGTCGAGTACCGTTAAACACGGACTCCTTTTTTGTGTATTGTCGTTCGTTTTTTTTTTTCGAAAAGTTGGTTATTTCTTAACCATTTCAGAGAATTTTCCTTCGTGTCATGGCCTAAAAGGTATATATTAGAAGGAATATTACAACTGTGTGTTTTTTTTTTCTATTTGTTGTTATCGTGTTCTCGAAACGTGTGTAGGTATTTTCTATTGGATTCGACCTTCGGTCTCATCCAATAAAAAATACCTACACACGATTCTCGAACACGATAACAATAAATAGAAAAACACACTGTTGTAATATTCTGGTCGAATCCAATAGAAAATACCTACACACGTTTCGAGAACACGCTAACAACAAATAGAAAAACACACTGTAGAAATATTCCCTATTTATTATTAAAGTTACATAACTAGGGAGATTATCTCTTTAAATCTATGGACTTGGCACTGTACTCTTTTAACCCTTTCCGGTTCAATCCGTGTTTTTGAAGTCACTGTGATTGTATAAATTAGAAAATATTGTAGAAAAAGAAGGAATTGCTTGTAACAAACAATTTCTTCTTTTCCCTCTTGTTCTACCGTGCTGAATCATTATATTTAAAAAAATTAATCCACTTGATTTTTTTTTACGTTTGCAATACTTCACGATGCCTTATGCTTCCTTTCCGTTTGATAGATCTTAGATAACCTAAACTTGCTTTAATTTCCTCTCATACCATTTCATTTCCCAGGATACTGTGTCTCGGTGTCACTCGAGACGGAACTGTTACATGTATACGTATACGTTAACCCATTCCAACTCAACAAAGTTTTAGACCGGTCCAAATTGACAGGAGCTGCAGACGGTATTCTTAAGTTGGTGGAATTTAAATTTTCTTTGACTTTTTGGATAGAAAACGTTGTGGATAATGAAGAAATTGCTTGATCAAAGCAATTTCTTCATTTTCCACAATGTTTTCCTAAGCTTTTTCGTTGAGGGGCGTAAAAAGGAGGGATTGGGTGGGAATGGGTTAAGATATTAACCCTTTACCAAATGGCAAAATTTTAGACAAGTCCAAATTGGAAGGAGCTGCAGACAACAATATTAAGTTAATGGAATTTTAGATTTTTTCAACTGTCTGGGTAGAAAACGTTGTGGAAAACGAAGAAATTGCTTCTTTAAAGTTGATAAAGTCAAGGAATACCTGTTCAGACAAAATTGACTTTTGATCACTCACTATAACTTGTACATCTATAAATGCACTGGATAATCATAGATGAGGAAGGAAAGTTCTTGTTATGCTTGCTATGATTGTTGCAAACATGTAAAATTACGGGAATTTTTAAGTAATTCTGACTGTAGCTGTTTTAATCGATAATTTTTGATAGTTTATAGATGTACAATTTAAGGCGATTCCGCATTTTTACGCATCAAAGAAATATAGATAGGGGAAACATTGTGAGAAAAGAAGAATGCTTTCTTACCTATATGGCGCTTATATTTCAATTCAAACCAATTTTGTTTTGTCTTCTGAAACCTCTTTGAATTTTTGACAGTCTATGACTTTGTCTTATGGGAATGGATTAAACGAGTGATCGTGTCAAAAACGATATTAGAATAGGCTTTCTTTCATGAATATAATAGTGCCTTTTTTTGCAATTTTGCTCAGTGTATTACCGTCTTCGCGGTTTATCGTGTACTTTATATTGTGTTTAACCCATTACCATACAATCCCGAATTTTTCATTTTTTCAAGCGTAGAAGAAATATAATCATGGTAAATATTACCAGAAGTGAAGAAATTGCCCGTAACAAATTTCTTCTCATCTTACAATGTTTTACCCCATTTTCCAATTTAAAGAAACTTTGTTTAGTCGTCTGTAACCTCTTTCGAATTGGACCAGTCTGATATTCCGTCGTGTGGAAATTAGTTTATAAACAGTATTGGCGTTAAATGATTATTAACTGCGATATGACTGATTCTGACACGTGTGGTATTAAACGAGAATAAATGGATTATGTTCATGTCATCATTCAAATTTTGGATCGATCAATAAATCTCTATTGTATAAAATATAATCTGAATTGTACCTGCCAACTATCTTAACCCTTTCCTGTTCAAACCCGGGATTTTACGTTGCTGTGATTTTATACTTGAGAAAACATTGTGGAAAAAGGAGAAATTGCTTGTAACAAGCAATTTATTCTTTTTCAACAATATTTTCTACCCTACTGAATGGTTATTTGTCAAAATAATCAATTTTGAAAATTTCGTCTGCAAAGCCTTTGAATTTAGACAGGTCTAAAATTTTTCAAAACAGGTAAGGGATAAAACAGACATTTTCATTGTCCGGTCGTTCAAGTGCTTGATTGCAACTTATTAGAGTTTGGACGATACGTTAGCTGAAACAAACTTCTTATCGACGATTGCATGTCTCTTTCTATATGAACCTAACCAGGCAGACGTTACGGAATGACTTTGGTTTGTCTTTAAGACTTTGTGCGACAGTTCTTTGAAGAGGTGCAACGAAACTCCCGAAGAAGGGAAGAACACTGAGCCTCTTTTTAAAAGTCATAAAAACGCATTTCGAAGCACATTTTCAAAATTTCAACAAAAGAAAACACACTCTCACGGCCTTTTATGGGATATCCGTAGAAATAGAAATCGGAAAAGGAAAATATGCTCTTGAAAATAATTTTATATGTAAAAAACATTTTTTAAACATACCCTACCCTCCAATTTAATGTTTTTATATACGTGGTTTCTAATAACTCTCATATAACTAAATGCCCCCCCTCTGTTTTCCACCTATGTTTTTTAATATAAAGTAACAATTTTGCTGCCCATCAAGTAAAAAGTATATAAGAACGAAATGAAAACGTTAAGTTTTGCAATTCCACTTACTAACGTGACCGGTTCGAAGTTACTTTAAGTTTATTCGTTTTTCGTGAGTTTCCCAATCTTCAATCATGGGATGTCATGGGTTTGATCCCCGATGGCGGCACATATCCTTTCCGACATTTGTCTCTCACTAATGGGTGGATAGAAAAGGATGTAGTGGTAGTACTGATGTGAGAAACACAAGGAATCCATTGTTAGGTGCTCCAGCCGCCGCGATATGACTCAACTCAATTTTCAAGAGTTATAAGATTTGTCACTAACGTCCCTTTTCCGTGATATTAGAATGTCGCTATATTCAGTCAGGATCTTCCTCATGACGGTGCAAACATAACAGCAAATAATTTAATTGTTAGTTTCGTCTATCAAAAACGAGCGATCTGATTGGTCGAAAAATTAAATTCATACCTCCATGAACAAAATTTTGAGTACGCAGCCATTTTGAATGCTTCCGCACAAAATAGTTCACTACAAAAAGGTATCAAAATTTGTTAAGTTGTTGCATTTTTCACTCGATGCTATTAAATTATAAGAAATGAAGATAATATTTTTTTTGTTTTCATGGAGGTATGAACCGAAAAACCTAATCACACAATGTATGAATCCGCTTCGCGTATTCATACAGTGTGATTAGGTTTTTCGGTTCATACCTCCATGAAAACAAAAAATATTCTCTTCATCTCTTAAGTAAATGAAAAATCTGGTCAAAATTGTGACGTGTTTAGATGTACAAGTTATAGTGAGTGAACAAAGGTCAATGTCATAAATATCTGCCAACTTGTCAATGTCGGAGTTCAGAGTTTACTTTCGGTCTAAAGGAACGATATCATTGTTAAACAGATCCTTTGGTTGACATCCGCGATCGGTCAGTTATCCGAATCAGTAAACATTTGAAAACCAAATAAAAAAATCAGTCTGGCTCTAAATGTAGGGTTCAATCACATATCGTCCGTGTGTCGCTAAAACATCGTAACTACAGCTTTATTGAAACTGTATTACGATGCTTGGACATCCAACGACGATTTTTAAGTATATCGGGGATCGTTAGTTTTGTACGCTCTAGTTAAGTAAAAGCATCTTTATCGAATTGATATCAAATTTATAATTTTTAGCGAAACTTCCAGTCAGTTAAAACTGATAAACATCTCGATTTTTGTGGATTTATTGCCAACATATGTCAAAATAGTTAGAAATATTAATTTTATTTACCATTTAAGAAAATAGATTTGATTTTGTTTTTCGATTATGAAATGGATCTATTACCGACCCGAATTTCTATTTCAAATTGGAAAATAAGACATTATAATCAAGGGCTTTTGGACGTGAGAGTTTGTAAAGGTGATTATGAATTTACCGATCGCGTGTGTCAATAAAAAATCAATCTTCCAATCGAATTATTCATATAGGTGGAAGTGAACTTTCATTTCCAACACTGGCCAATATTTTTATTGGTTTGGCGACTGCAACGTCGTAACTACAGCTTGAATAAGCTAGAGTGACGACGTCTAGGTCGCAAAATCAACAAAAAAGGTCAACAAAAATGGCGGCCAATGTTGGAGTTGAAAGCTCAGGTGTGGGCTGAATAAATGATTGATTGGTTGATTCCATGATTGACTGACGCGATCGGTCAATTAGGCTGGCTTAGTCAAACGGGATTTGATAAAGAAAATAAACCCCTTTTAAAGTTTCGTTTAAACGTTATTTCATTGTTGTTGCACGAGAGAAAAAAAAACTGTATTCTCGCTGTTGTTATAGAGGCTATATTCTTTGCATCTTGCGTTCATAGTATCTGATTTCGAGACCTCCATCATAAGGTGTTGAGAGCCAATCACTACACTCGACAAAAATGAGAAAACCAGGTCTGTTTACATAGGCCCGAGATTCAGGTTCAGTCATTTTGGAAGTATAATAGATTCTTGGTCTGATGAATTTAACAGTTGTCTCGATGCAATTATTTACTTTATCCCTGTTTCACTCATGTTTATTTCAAAATAATTCAATCTTACTTTCGTTAAGGTTCAAAAGTTTTGATTGGCTGAAATTGTGTCATCATCCTTCCATTAACAGAATTATGAGAAAGCAGATATTTTGTACGCTAGCGCACAAAGTAGACCCAGATAATTTTACTCAAAACTAGTAGAATATTTGCTTTGTTTGGTGTGAGGTATGAACCTTAAAATCGATTAAGTTTTTAGATCAATACATCAATGAAAACAAAACATTTTCTATTCAGTTTTGATTGACTCCGTTTGGCGTCCACCAGTGTTACCCAGTTTGGAAAATCCAGTAGGATGTTAGAAGAAAAGTAGTGCCCAATTAGGTTCGAATTATTATTTCTCAAAGCCTGTCTCCCCCAAACAACTGTACATTTTGAAAATGGCGTATTACGAGGTTTCTATATAATTTTTAGATCGCCTAAAGACTCATCTTAAATACGAAAACACCTACCAATAACCCGCTTAGCGTAGATGGGGTCTCAGTTTCAAAACAACGCGGAGTCTTTCATATAGTATCGTGAGTAATTTGCCTTCTACTATGAGAAATCAGCATACCAGCTGTAAACCGCGGGAGTGAAAAGTAAAACAGTTACATATATTTAAAGATGTTTATTGTCATTTTGAAGTAGCCTTTTCAATCCATTACCAAACGACAACTTTTTGGACTAGATACAGATGACAATCAAATCGCTTTGAGGTTGAAAACTAAGACCCATATAGGGTAGAAACCATTGTGAAATGATTTAATTTTTAGTTTCGTCTATCAAAAACGAGCGTTCTGATTGGTCGAAAAAAATTATTCATAACTCCACGAACAGAATTTTGAGCATGCAGGGGTTTTGTATGCTTCCACACAAACTAGTCCCATACAAAAAGGTATTAGAATTTGTAAAATATTTGCCCTTTTTGCTTGATGCTATTAAATTATAAGAAATGAAGAGAATATTTTTTTGTTTTCATGGAGGTATGAACCGAAAAACCTAATCACACAATGTATGAATCCGCTTCGCGTATTCATACAGTGTGATTAGGTTTTTCGGTTCATACCTCCATGAAAACAAAAATATTCTCTTCATCTCTTAAAAAAAGCAATTTCTCCTTTCCTGTGTTTTTTTAATGCATATCCCCAAGAAGAGTGATTTTGTAGGAATGGGTTAAGATTCTACTGGATCACTAAAGGTTTAAAGATATCCCATTTGTTTCTTACAGGAAATAATTCTCAATGAATATCGCTAATCTAATATTGTCAAAGTTTCTTAAATGATTTCTTAATTAATTGTGGAGTGTCTTCGGGAAAGGATAATCCAGGGAAAGTAAAAAAAAAAAGAAAAAAAAGTATTGATCCTGAAAACTAGTTAGACTGCGATCAAGTGAATTTGGTTTAAGGTGACTTTCAGCAGTATTTCAATTCGATCGTTGGTAGGTGCACCCAACCATGGTTTGCTGCCATTTTTCACAGCAGTAACATGTACAACTGCTACAATACATTTGGGTCATCTCATGTGTAGCTGCTCAGCCAACTTAAGAGACAAATTTCTTATCGTATTTCCATCGGTGAAAGATAAATGACGCGTGTGATAATGGCATTTTTCCGAACTTGTGATCGTGCTCAGGACTCTAGAATAGAAACGTCCTGCATAGCAAGTACCTATTATACAAACCAGTCTAGCCAAGAGGTTATGCTTAAAAAAGATTATCTATTTATGAAAATTGCCATTTTGTACACTAAAACGGTCATTTCAATCTACTATGTCAACACGGACGTCCATCACCAGTACTTTCAGTGCTTTGATTAAAGAAATTGTTGTAAACACGCCAACTACATCGGTTGAAAAAGGACGACGCTTTTTGGCTAACGATCTGGTATCGTCAATGTCGAAGACATTCGATGCCTTCGGTGAAAACACAGTATCATGGAATACATGTATAGTGGAATCCTCTTCATTGCAAACCTGATTACTAAATTGCAACTGTCTTTATGCACAAACATTATATTTGAGGAGCAAACAGCTCGTTTTAACCATTTTCTGTACAGTCCCTGTTTTTTACGTCCACGTGAGTTTGCGTGTCACAAGCAATTTCTTCGTTTCTCAAACTATTTTCTAACACATAGAATGGTTTTGTTTTAAGTTGTACTCACTTCCATTGATGTCTGCAACGTCTTTTAAAGTGGACGAGTCTTAAAATTTGAAAAACAAAAACAAAAAACAAAAGGAAGCAAAAAACAAAACAACAACAACAAGAACAACAACGCCCACCACACAAAACGGGTTCATAGCAACTGTTAGTGAATTGCAACCACAGTGATGACAACTTGATGTTGACAAGTAAAATAAAATCGGCATATTAGGAACGCGAAATTGATAAGCTATTGATAACATAACCTTATTTTTGCATTTAATAGAATTCATCTAAGTATGATATTTCGCGAAACATGAAACGCCGTCTGAAAATGAGTCATCAAATGCGCTGAGGAGTCATTTTGGATGCGTTACTATATGCTTTGAATTCATTTGCATTATTACACTAGTGTAATATCACTCGTGTAATGTCATAAATATTCAACGAGTTTATTCCAGGTCATATTATCAAAGTAATACCGTCAGTCTTTTTAGCATGATAGTCAAATAAGCAAACATTTTAGCGGTTTTAGACTTTTTAAAGAAAATTTTTGAGCAGTTGCTTACTCTGTTTTTTCATGGAGATATGAAAAAGCTTCAATATATACGAATCCTGATAGACACGGCTAAAAATATATCATATCAAAAAGGGAAAGAATCTAATAATAAAGAAAAACATAGCAAAGACGAACTAATAAACAAATGAAAAAACAAATAAATAAGATAAAAATAAAGAAAAATAAGGCCCCTCAAAATCTCTTTGTAATCACCCCTCTTATGCACTTTGAAAACAACAAACTACAGAAGTACACATAAAATGATTATGAATTTGTACAAATTAGTGTCGGTTTTGACCGCTCCGGGGAGAATTTCGGACAGCGAATGATAGAGAGAAGTGGTCAGTCGCGTGCACTGGGCATTTTATCTGACGTTAATATCCGTAGCTGTGATAAATAGGTTGCGCAATGTTTACCTTGTAACATTCTGTTTTTGAAGAAGCTGTGTATTCTTGCATATACGATCGACGAAATATTCCGTTTAAGGGTACACTTAAAATTTATGGGTGCTCGTACCTATTTTATACGTTCTTTTTTCAATTTTCTTAATATTATTGTTTTACACGAATATTTCTAAAATAGACTTGTACACGTTTGAACTTCGCAAGCACGCTATTGCAATAGACCTTTGGTACGGTTTACCGTTTGGATAAAAAAAGATCCAATTTAAGTCGTTTTAGCAATAAAAGCGCATGCACGGATAAATAAAAAGGTGTAGCCGTAAAAAGTACGTGCGTATTCAAAAATTTAGCGTGTACTAATTATTGAATGCGCGCGCTTAAAAAGTAAACACCTTCATTTTGTGTGTCCACCTGTAATTCTAGGCGCTTACACGTAATTTTTACGCGAACGCCGTCGCGTTTTCTTCTTTCGTTTTTGTGCGCACGCCTGAATCCATTGATGCACCAATAATATGTTTGGATGCAAGCGTTTTTGTTTGATTTTTTTAACATGCACGATTAAAAGTTGACTTTTGATCTATTCTGTGCGCCATATATTATAAATCAAAATACTGAAAGGTACTGTAAGATAGTAAGGCATCGTTTTGTTCAGTAATCTTCTTTGTCATGATAAAGAACTGAGGTTAAAGAAACCAATGAGTTAACCTATTCCCACACAATCCTTCCGTTTTACGCCCGTTTTACGCCCCCCCCCCCCCCCCAGAAAAGAGTTGTTAAAAACATTGTAGAAAATCAAGAAATTGCTAGTAACAAGCAATTTCTTCATTTTCCACATTGTTTTCTACCTAAAGAGATAAGTATTTTAGAATTTTCAACAATTTGAAATTGTCGACAGCAACTTCTTTGAAGAGTCTGTTCAGAGTCATTTTGAACACGATGTGCTCAAGTGAGCTAAAAGTACCTGCAGAGTTTGCAATATTCCTGAAATACATATGAACTACTTTTTATGGCGTAGGCATTTAACGGATTTAGTGGTCAAGACGGCCTCAAAATTTAGTCTGTTATAGCTTAAGCTATCAAAGCTGACGCTTTGCTTGCTAAAAACATCTAAATACTTGTACATATATTTTCTGCATTGCATTTGTAAGAGTCTATCTTTATAAATGTGACGTGAAACTTACCGAGAAAAAATATTTAAAAAGTGAATAGGATCCGGCAGAGATTAATTGTAAAAAATATTTCAAATGATTGAATAGGGTTTTAAGGGGCATTATTTCGTGATAAAGGTGCTTGAGCAGTGATCTTGAAGCAAGGGCTGGAATCCCGCCATCCCCGGTTTGCATTCTTAGGCAAGAGATATGGTAACGAGCGCCGGACTATCCAGCTGAGATGAGATATCAGTGGGAATTAAAAGCCAACCTTCTCTCCCCTCTCAGGGAAATGACCCCCATCAGAAATGGGTGTTCGAGAACGATCATGTAAGCTTAATGCTTTCGTCGTAATCGAACTAGAATGAATAAGTACAAACCGAATCTTCGAAAAGAGCTTAACCCATTCCCGCACTATCCCTCCTTTTAACGTCCTTCAAGATAAAGGCATTGGAAAACATTGTGGAAAATGAAGAAATTGCTTGTATGAAAAATTTCTCCATTATCCACAATGTATTCTATTAAAAAAGACGAAAAAGATTAAAAATCCATCAACTTGAAATTATCGTCTGCATCTTCTTTTAATAAGGACCAGTCTATAGTTGTTATTGTGTGGGAATGGCTTAACTATCCAACTCCGCAAAAGTGTAAACGTTGTTACTACTTTGGGCCAAGATATTTTGGAATGATAGTGACATTTGCTAACCTAGGGTTTTAATGTGTTGCAATAGGATTAAACTGAAATTATATTAAACCCATTCCAACACGCAAGCCCGTCTTTTCACCCCTCTTCGAAAATGCTTTGAAAATGAAGGGATTGCTTGTTTCACAATGATTTTTACACCCTCCTAAAAAGAAAAAGAGAGAGAAAATCATCAACTGAAAATTTTTATTAGCAAATGCTTTAAATTTAGTCCAGTCTAAAATTCTATCTTCTGGTAATCTTGGTCAAGCTACGAAAGGAAAGGGTTTAATGATACAAACTGGACATGCATATAAATAATCACATGATGTCAGATACACCTTTCTGGTCGAGTCTTCTTGGTGGCGATAAATGTAATCATTTGTAACTGTTGGTAACTGAGGTCAAGGGTCATGACATAGTCGTCCCTCAACAGTCAACTGGAGTCTTCTAGTTACATGGTGATAAGGTATTGAAAGAATACTGTTTAGTTTAACCAATTCCCAAAGGCGCCTTTTTGATGCCCTTCAATTCAATTTTGCTGGTCAAATAGCTAGGAAGGCATTGTCTGGTTCATATTTTGTGTACTTTTGTGTTTTTTTTTTTTGAAAAAAATCTTTCCTTGGTTTTACAAATATCGATATCTCTTTTAAACGTGTAAGATAGACAAAGCTTACACTTATCAATCAACAAAAGTAATATGTTTAAGCGTGGTCCTTTATTGTTCACTTATCTCATAATGAGAGAAATTTTCATGTATATTCAATACCCCCTTTTCTCTTCGTCTGTAGGCTTATGCATTTTTTTCTACAAATTCCAGTTTTTATACCTGTAAACTTATTTCAATGAAGGACCCAAAATTGAAATAAAAGTAATATGTTTGGGTAAAAACAAAGCAAACCTTTGAACCGCGAAAGACGTATAAGGTATCGTTAGCCTTATCTTTTGTATCGAAGTAAGTATTTGGTCGCGTTTAAAATTCTTAGTTCACGAATTTGGACCCCAAACAGAAAAAAAATAAAAAAAAAAATAAATAAATAATAATGATAATGAAAGACGTTTTAAGTTCTCAAATTTGAAAACACTTGCTTATTTAATGAATGTACAAACATGGTTAAAAAGCTATAATTACATTGTACATCCGATGATAGCAACGTTAAAATGCTTTATCGTCGTTGGTCCATCAAAGTTTCGTAACTTCAGCTTAGATAAAAGAGGCAAATTACGATTGTCGCAATCAACTTTTAGTGGATGACGAGAAGAATGCTGACCGAGCTCCAGATTGAACTTACAACTCCAAGATTATGAGCACAGAGAATTAGTGACTAAGCTCGTCAAGCCAGCTAGCTTTTCGTGGTTTTATCTTCGTACAATGTATAAATTAAATAAGCATGCGTTCCAAGGTCGCAATAAATAATCATTTCTATAATTAGATATTTCGGGCGACAGAACGACATATCAATAACAATATGATAAAGTATAAAGACATATTGAAAACATGACACTTTCATGTTATATTGGTTGTTTGATCTGGATTCTGGCCGACATTTGATGTTCAAATGACAACGAAATATGTATCCTCGTTTTGCGGTTAATAGTAAGATTTAGTAAAAAGAGTGTCAACCCATTACATGTACGAGACGACGAAATCTTAGAATGATCCAAATTCAATGATGATGCATACGACATATCTAAGTTGAATGAAGTTTAGGGGTTGTCGTCTTTCGAGGTAGAAAACAGTGTGGATAATGGATAATTTGCTTGTTACAAGCACTTTCTTCATCGTCCACAGTGGTTTCGTTTCTTTTGTTTAGTTTTGTTTTCTTGAAAAGCGTTTAAAAGTGGGATTGTATGGGAATGCATTAGATTCTGTCCAACAGACAAACCTTGAACCATTTATTCATCGATATATAATTCAATTTTTAGTTTCGTCTATCAAAAACGGGCGATCTGATTGGTCGAAAAAATTATTCATAAATCCATGAACAAAATTTTGATCACGCAACTATTTTGTATGCTTCCGCACAAAAAAGTTCCATACAAAAAAGTATCAAAATTTGTAAAGTTTTTGCTTTTTCACTTGATGCTATTAAATTATAAGAAACGAAGAGAATATTTTTTGTTTTCATGGAGGTAGGAACCGAAAAACCTAATCACACTTATGTATGAATCCGCCTCAGCAGTTCCTGGTCCTTCTCAGAGAAAGGGAGGGGAGGGGGTGGGGACATGGTATACGAAATGGGAAAATAGAACTTGGTGGTGACAAAACCAGAAGGTATTCAAAGTACTGACAGTAATGCCGGTGGACATCCGCATAGTAGAATGATATGACTACATTTTGAAGTAGAAAATGACAATTTTCCGAGATGATCATTTTTCAATGATATTCTGCAAATAATAAAGATATTAATTTAGAAACGTTTAGCAATATTGAATTGGCAATTCATTTAGAATTATTACTTACAGGAAGGAAATGGAAGATTCTTTTTAACCTTCTGCAAGTCTGTTTTAGCTTAGATATACTAATTCATGATAATAAACACATCCATGGAACTTCTTTAAGCATACGTATAATATTCTGGAATCGAACAATCGCTGACCCCGCCCACTTACTACTTTGGCCCGTCAATTGACTCCGACAGGAAGATTCACTTCCATTTTGTATAGCGTCAATTTGCAAAATGTTTGGCTTGTAGCATGAAACAATAGAGTAAAATAGTTGGTTGCCTACCTAAACGTCGTAACTACAGTTTGAATAATCTGAAGTTGCGACGTTTAAGTCGCAAAACCAACAAAATGTTTCACACAAATGACGATCTATGTCGGGGTTCAAATCTGAATTCCGGGCTGAACGAATGATTTGATTGGTCGATTGATGCCTTGATCGACAGTCACGATTGGTCAATTGTGTCTACTTGTCAAAACATTTCTTTTTGAAATCATGGCTAATCACCTCTGTGCTAATCAGCCGGTATGCTTAGTCTTAAATACAGTAATTTTGGAATCTCATAATTTGGAGGCGAATCACAAATCATGGAATAAATCTGCGAAGCAAAGTGTGTTGTAGCGTTCCGAACGGTCGGCAAATTACTCAGTTGATATTGTGTACAAGTGCGAAGCTGGATTTAGCTTGACTTCATGGGATGTTATATACAAAAGACATTTTTATGCAATATATGAATTATATTGAGGTCTCAAAACACATCTTTTTAAAGCATGCAGCTGGTTTTCATAAATGAAGTGGCATGACAACAAAACCCATACCAGTCGCTTAAGTCGGGTCAAACATTTGTCTCCATTTAATTTCTCTTGTTCTATTTCAAAACGTGATACACCTATGATACACCTACGTGAAGCCAATGTATCAAGGACAGCGTGTTGCCAAGTCATGTAAAACAATGGATTGTACGTGTGTTAACCTGAAATCAATGTTTGTGCCACTTACTTACTTACTATCTAAGTTTCTGAAAAACCGAGAAATAAAGCGACCAATCATCCGAACTCTTAAATTTCAAGTACCCGTTGGAACAATGGTTTGGAATCCTACCAAAATTACCATGTTCATGTCGGTTTTAACCCTTGCCATGCTGAACTCGGAATATTCCGATTTTAGCAGGAAGCAAAGATCAGCCTGCAGATAAGTGCAGTCTGATCTTAGTCTATACCTCGTGAATATCCATTTTCAAACAAGAATTGTTTATGAAATTAATTTTCAAAAGAAGTATTGATGTTGGAACCGCTTGTTCTATCAGTGCTTTCAGCGCGTTGATGTTAATGCAATTCTGAAAGAAAATATATTCAGCAAGACAAGGGTTCATTTGAAATTTCGATCAGCATACACAAAATATACTTGTCATCATTTCATGTGATCTCACATGACAGAAACAAAAATAAAGTTTCGATCATCCACTTAAAAAATGTACAGTGTAAGGCCAATGCTGACTTTCCCTTATTCCTAAGTATACCACAAATATATCTTTCGAACGTTTTGGTTCTGGTTTCTTGCCTTATCTGTTTAACCAAAACGATAAACGACAAAAAATTCAGACAGAACCAAATTCAAAGAGGTTGTAGACGACAAAATGAAAACGATAGGATTTTAAATTCATCAGTCTTTCTGTTTAGAAAACGCTATGGAAAGTGAAGACGCTGCTTGTTCGTAGCTATTTATGTTTCCAGCACTAAAATGGACCCAGTCCAAGGGTTGGTGACCATAGCGTTAACCCATTTCCAGACGGCTAAATTTTAGACCGGCCTAAAATGAAAGAAGTTACAAACGACAATTTAAAGTTGATAAAAAATGGATTTTTTCAACTTTCCGGGTGGAAAACATTATGGAAAAGGAAGAAATTGTTTGTCACAAGAAATTCCTTCATTTGCCTAAATGTTTTCCAAGGCTTTTTTCCCTGGGAGCGTCTTAAGCGTCACTGAGAGGGAATGGGTAAAAACTAGGATTTTCAAGCTATTTCACACAATTTTGCTTTTAATGCCCTCAAGGATAACGCGTTGGGAAAACATGGGAAAAATATACCCGAGCTTTTCATATTGTTTCCTCTCTTTTTATCCTGTTTCCTAATTGGGCGTTGCGACTATTACAATCAAATACCTATTTTACAAATTCAAATTGTGAATATAAAAATGAAATAGAAATATTTGTTGATTTCTTTTGATTCTTTAAAAAATAATTCAGTGCCCCTTATAGATGACCATCAAACCGCGTGTTGCAAGGGATATAAGGACAAGAACTTCGATGACAGGTCAATAGTATGAAGTTAATCCTTACTTGCTGATCCCGGAATATTCCCGATTTGACAATGGCTTTTGCAGATGTATTGACTAAGATAAGGCTGCAAAGACGCCTACACTACCTGCTCATTATTGGTGTTTTGAGAGAAATCTTTGACCACAAGATTGATCTGATTATGTCAAAGTTTTGAAATATTGTGAAGAGAGGAAAATTTTCAGCAGGTCAATGTTGAATCGAGAGAAGCGAAGGGAGACGATTTAACTGTTTCTCGATGATAAAAATTGAAGAATCACCGGCCACGCCCATCTAGCTCCAACAGGAAGTTACACCTCGATATCAAACGTCGTTATTTTGCCGTGTATAGTCAGTAACTAGTCCGTCAATTGACCAATCAAGGAATCATCCGACCAATCATTCATTCAGCCAAAATTAAGATTTGAACTCCACACGTTGGCCGCATTTTTCAAGCCGTAGATACGATATTTAACTCGCCAACCAACCACTTTACTTTTCTATTACAAGCTGATGGCTATTTTTGCAAAATGATAACGCCGTGAAATATCGAAGCGGGACTTCCTGTAGGAGTCAAAGGGCGGAGCAAAAGGAGTAAGTGGGCGGGGCCAGCGATCGGTCTATTGCGACGCAGACAGGACTTTTTCAATTACCTAACCCTTTTCCGTTTTTTGGAAATTTTAGACTAGTCCAAATTGAAAGAGGTTGCAGACGACAATGAAAACTGGATGCCATATGAAATGAAACCATCCTAAGTGGTAGAAAATATTGTGGAAAAAGGAGAAATTGCTTGGTACAAGCAATTTCTTCTTTTTCAACAATGTTTTCTCGAGTATAAAATCACAGGAATGTAAAATCCCGTATTTGAACGGGAAAGGGTTAATCCAAAACCATTTATTTCCCGCATTATACACACTGACGAAATTAACGAAGGAAAACATTTTGGAAATTAAAGAAGATGCTAAAAACTAGTAATTTCCTGTTTTCTCACAACATATTCTACCCTATCTGAACGAGAGTTTAAAGATTCTGCCATATGTAAAATGCCGTCTTCAGCTTCTTTCAGTTTTGTCGTCTTGTAATGGGTCAGTTGGTCTTATACATTATATTTTGTATCGTTTCAGAGCATTAGCCAAAATGACCAGCGTCGCAACAATCGAAGTCCCAGAGATGTGTAAATCTATAGTCGGCCTTGCAAAAAGACAACAGAAAATATGTCGTAAAAATGTTGAAGTGATGGAAAGTGTACGCTATGGCGCCCACATGGCCATCGATGAATGCCAATACCAGTTTAGAAACAGACGGTGGAACTGTAGTACGGTGGACCCCGTTAAAGTGTTCGGAAATTTTCTCAAATTAGGTTAGTAGATCAATTCCAGTATTTTGTCTTTGTTTGCGAAAATCCTTTCTCCACTCGAAAAAGAGGCACAATTGACGGATCGCCGGCCCTGCTAACTGACTACAAACCCATCGAACCCATCCCATCCCATGATTGAAGATGGGGAGAACATTTTTGTTTTCATTGAGGTATGAACCTAAGGCTTCATTACAGAAGAACAGGTGAAGCCACCAAACAAAACGAAGTAAATACTTTACTAGTCTAAAGTTCAACTTTGTGCACAATACAGAATAGATACTTCCTCAAAAGTTTGTTCACCGAAGTATGAAAACCATTGTCAAATCAAAGCACTCGAATCTTGTTACGTCAGACTGAATCCGCATGAGAAAATGAGTTACATAAAAGTTATTGGGAATTTTAACTTTCGGAACTAAAATTCCAGACTTCTAAAACCGAATAATATCGATCCGTTTTGAAATGCTCTAAATCAGGATAAAGCCAAAGACCGTTTAAAGTTGGAAGCCCCACAAATAGTGCACATAAAGTTGTTAACGAAAAACGCGTGTAGAGGAAATTAACACCTCGTAAATACACGGGTGTTGATCGGGCTTTTATTGCTTTAACATTGACAAAAAAATCCTTCACATCTCTGAGTGTGCCAAGTGAGATTTCCCGGATTTTCTGTAACCACCGCCTGTCTGTAGTGTATCCTGGTTCAACTGAACTACAAAGAGCAAACCATTTGTAATAGCCATTTAGTTTGAGGGTATGCAATGGAATTGAATCCATTACCATTAAAGACCGGCAAAACTGAAAGAAGTTGAAAACGATAATTTTCCATTGATGGAATGTTAAAGTCAAATGTTTTTTATGGTAGAAAGCATTATGGACAATGAAGAAATTGCTTGTAACAAGCAATTTCTGCATCCTCCACAGTGTTTTTAAGGCTTTTTTCATGATTGGTGTGAAAGCTGGTTTATATTGGAAGGAGTTAAGAACATTTATCATACTTATTACAAACAACTACAACAACAACCCCAACAAAGTATTGGTTATATTAAAAATAGAATAAAGGCTAACAACGATAATGCAGTATTGACAAAGAAGATAAATAAAATAAATCCCAAAACGTTTCAAATCAAATTATGGAATGTGATATGAACGGCATATTTAAACAACAAAGACAAAAGAGATTCGAAATAAAGTATTGTCTTTTCCGACCCACCAAGTCTCTCGCAACAGCACACAGGCCCAAACACTCAACCAGAAATGGGGACGACTACTGAAATAATCGTTAACCAAAGTGGGATGAGCAGCCAGAGGCTTGGGAAGGATGAAGTGGTAGTACTGGGGTGAGAAATACCAGGAATTCATCGTTAGTTGCTCCAGCCGCCGCGATATGACTGAAATGCTGTTAATAGTGGCGTTCAAATCCCATTCAAACAAACAAATAAATAAACAAGCAAACAAATATACAACGACGGCTTGTACACATTACTATAGCCTGAGTCGTTTCTCACACACTATCAAATTACCAACTATTCATACCAATTAGGTACATTATTTATCATTCGCCCATAAGTTAAAGACAAACGACGCATGTCAAATGTCGGAAAAATTGTTTTCCGTAGCAGAAATTCAAACTAACGACTCTGATACTGAGGGTACTGCAGGTCGGTACCGACTGAGCTATCCGGCCTCGTCCCAAAAGTCTCGAAGTGAGCATCCAAACCAAAGTGCTATTTGGCACCAAATAACCCATTACCACATGACCGCGTTTTTTTATCGCCCATCAGGACAATGGTTCAGGACAACAAAGTGAAAAATGTAGAAATTGCTTGTTACAAGCAATTTCTGCATTTTTCACATTGTTTTCCATCCCAAAAAGACAGAATTTCTCTTAGTTTGAAATCATCGTCTGCAACGTCTTTAAATTTGGAACAGTCTGTATTTTTGTCGTCTGGTAATGGGTTGATTCAATAATTTAGTGAGTCGAATGACAGTTTGCAAGGCTGTTATTTCCTGAAACTATAAAGGCCATTATTACAAGAAAGCGTGTTTGTATAGGTTTTTTTTTAATTATTTTTACTCATAATATATCGTCGTTGTCATTCCAAAACCTCGTAACTGTAGCTTGATTTCTTGATATATTTATATAAAGTTATTTAAATATTTCTTACTCAATGAACCGAACTGTCGATATCTTACATCAAATCTTAATAGTTTCCCTAATTTCAGTTGAGGATTATTTCTTACTTAAAATAACCTTATGGCGAATGGTATCTAGATATGATCCATTTTTTTATCCAGATATCCCTTGCGTTTAGGTTAAACTAATGTAAATGGTGCAAAAGTTTTGAATTAATCTTGTTTGGCATGAAAGTTCAGTTATCTTGGAGAATGAAGAAAGAAACAGTCATACGGACGGGTCTTTTCCATGCCCTGTGCAATCACTGGTTTTTTATCAGAGAGAGAGAGAGATAGAGATAGAGATAGATAGATAGAGAGAGAGAGAGAGAGAGAGGGAGAGGGAGAGTGAGAGGGAGGGAGAGAGAGAGAGAGAGAGAGAGAGAGAGAGAGAGAGAGAGAGAGAGAGAGAGAGAGAGAGAGAGAGAGAGCGAGAGAGTGAGAGCGATAGAGACAGAGAGAGACAGAGGCAGAGACAGAGGCAGAGACAGTGAGACAGGGCGACAGAGAGACAGAGAGACAGACGGAGACAGAGACAGAGAGAGACAGACAGACAGAGAGACGGACAGAGAGAGATAGACAGACAGGCAGAGAGACGAAGAGAGAGAGACACACACAGACAGAGAGATAGACACAGACAGAGACAGGGAGAGAGAGAGAGAAAGAGAAAGAAAGAGAGAGACAGAGAGAGAGAAAAAGACAGAGAGAGTAAGAAGGACAGAGAGACAGACAGAGAAAGAGTAGAGAGAGACAGACAGAGAGAATAGTTTTTGAACCCACGTCTGTTTTAAACATCCATTTCCTTTCCTAGTTTACCAATAGCAACACCAGTTATAAGGAGAAGAAGAAAAAAATTAAAACACTATTAAACAACAAGCTCTTATGAGTTAAATAGCGGAACAATAATTCCAAAATCGCAGCCTTTTATCAAAACATGCCTTCTGTCAGATACCTCACGGGTGTTCTGTTGAAACAAATAGTTGAAAGGGAGAAAGGAACAAACAACTGTCAATATTAGATATCTTCTCGAAATTTAACACATGACAAGGAAATACGACCATTTAAGAAATCTGTAAAGAAAGAGAAATGACGACCCTAGTCAGGCTGATGGTTGAGATTTTCACTTCACCCAAAAGATATTTTTTGTTTGGCGGATAATATGGAAAAGTCACACCAAAATGCAACAAGTAATTCGACAAATGCGCACCAGTCAACAAAAATCAGATTTAGCGTTGATTTTAACCCATTCCAACACAAAGACACATTTTGACGCCCCCTTCCCCGAAAAGATAATTAGGAAAACATTGTTTAATATGACGAAGTTGCCTGTAAGAAGCAATTCCTTCATTTTACCAACTGTTTTCAACCCAGAAAGTTGTAAAACTCTGAAATTTCATAAAATTCAAATTGCAAGTCCTTTCAATTTGGACCAGTCTATAATTTTGTCGTCTAGCAATGGGTTAAACAGTTACAAAGCAATAAAGTTTTGGACTAAGATAAGAGCACACACAAAACAAAAAAAATCAGATAAAGTTATCAATATCCTAAAAAGGGCTAAAGAAAAAACACCATTAAACTCTAAGAGGAAATAGAGGCGAATTTATAATGAAGAAGGATTTTAGCGAAGGCATGTTTTGGTTGACATGTTTGTCTCTAAATACTTGACTTTATGATGAGTATCTGCATTTGTTTGCGTTTTAATGCAAAGCCGGGTGTAACAATTTTCGTCTCTTGACAGCAAATGCTTGAGTCACTCTGACCGAACGCAAGTGGAATGTTTTGACGAACTAAATTGCTCTTTAATACTTTATTATACTGAAACATCACGATATATGTTTCAATTTATGTTTATACTCCTCCTATTTATTTGCGAAAAAGATCTTATTACACAATTATCCGAAATGGGTCCTGTCCGAAGTGATAGAGGAATTCGATTCAAAAAGGGTACCAGTCATTAATTACCCGGATGTCAAATTAGACAATGACTTGAGTAATTTATAGTTAATGGGTGGATCCCAGCGAAATGGAATGTAAATGAGCGACATTTTAGCCTTTCCCATAAGAATGTTGCATTTCTTGCATTTAAATTCGAATGAGTTTGTAAACATTAGGTATACTGCGTACCTGAAGTATTGCACAATCAATTTATTTAACTGAGATTAATTGCATCAAACAGGAAAAAACAACCTTGAGTCAAATTAGTAATGCCTATCTTCAACCCAAAATCAAGATTATTGGTCGATGTTTTTCGATTGTCCGTCCACTCATCCGTCTTTGCACTGCTTACTAATGCCAGTAGTCATTGTTTATTTCGAGAATTTCATCTAATGATATTATGGGTATTCTACCTTGTAAATGACGTCAAAATGTATGTAATTACGTCATTTTACAAACGGTGTTATAAGTTTCGCTAATTGTCATGAATCAATAAATTTCGCGAAGTAATCGGTTCATAGTAAAATAATTGAAATAATAAATGTAATATCAAATTCTTGATAAAATATACAGAGTCTAGAAAACTCGTTATCTAAACAAAGCCTCGTTTTATCTGTTTAAAGATGGTTTTCCTATATTGCAAAAGGTCAAGATGACCCCTTTTCGCACGACAGGTCACATACATGTATTTCTTAAAATGGCGATTGACACAATTAACATGTAAGTTTACATTATGCCCATTTTCCAGGTACTCGGGAAGTAGCCTTTGTTCACGCCATATCATCGGCGGGAGTTGCGCACGCGGTAACACGTGCTTGCAGTAAAGGTGACCTCCAAAAGTGTGGCTGTGATAGAACTGTGAGTGGACGCAGCTCAGACGGCTTCGAGTGGTCAGGTTGCTCGGACAATATAGCTTATGGAACAGCATTCTCAATGAAATTCGTTGACGCACGTGAAAGACGGCGGAAAAAGAATAAAAATATAAAACGTGTTTTAATGAATCTTCACAATAACGAGGCTGGTCGAAAAGTAAGTAATATATATTTTTATTTCCTTTATTTTTTGTCACAAACAAGTACCTGTGTTTGACGGCTTAACCCATTCCACACAATGACGCTTAGTGACGCCTCTCAAGAAAAACAATTAGGAAAACACTGTGTATAGTGAAGATATAACTTGCAGCAAGCAATTTCTTCATCTTACACAATGTTTTCTATCCAGATAACTGAACAAATGTAAAAATTCATCAACTTTTAATTATCGCACGTAATTCTTTTCAATTTGGATCAGTCTTAAATTTTCTCGTAATGGGTTGAAAATAGAAATCATGTTTTTTTCACATGGGATATTATCGCCCCGACTCATTTGACGGACCGAGAATGGCAATGAAGAATTCGGATTGACCAATCAAATACTTTACGTACATCGGAAATGAGCTTTGAACTCCTACATTTGTGTTTAGCTTTTTTGTTGGCCTTGCAACATAAATGTCATTACCACGGCTAATATTTATTTTGTGCCCCGTGCACCTCATTTAATCGAATATATTTTTTTTTATTATATACCTATAAACGATTTGAATTTAATTCTGTCTATCTAATAGAACCCGAAAGAAAAAAATCCGTATTCGGCGTGTACTAAAAACCCGTATTCGCCGAGTACCGTTAAACACGGACTACATGTTTGTGTATTGAGGTTAGAGTTTTTTTCTCGGAAAGTTGGTTATTTCTTCTTCGTTTAAGAGAATTTTATTAATGTCATGTCCTAAAGGTATATCTAATAAAAGGAATATCACAACAGTGTGTTTTTCTATTTGTAGTTATCGTGTTCTCGAAACGTGTGTAGGTATTTTTTTTATTGGATGAGACCGAAGGTCTCATCCAATAAAAAATACCTACACACGATTCTCGAACACGATAACAACAAATAGAAAAGCACACTGTTGTAATATTCCCTTTTTATAGTTGAGCTGCAATGTTTGAGTTCTGTTGGCGGGGCCAGATATCCGACAAGTATACCCTTTTATTTCTTTTACATATTGGATTGATAGATCAACACAAGCCTTTAACACTATTCAACCCATAACCGGACCACAAAACTAGAAATATTAGACAGGTTCAAATCAAAAGAGGTTGTAGATGACATTTCAAAGCGCATTGAAATTGTAAAATTAGTGCCAAATAAGGTAAAATATTGTGGGAGAAGGGGAAATTGCGTGCTTCAAGCTTATTCTTCTTTTCTCAAAAGGTTTTCCGTAACCTTTTATCTTCAAAGCGTAAAAAGAAAATTGATTATGGTCTACTTCCAAAAAGCGACAGCATCCATTGTTCCCTATTTTTGCATGCGGTATCTTTCTTATGACCCTCTACAAAAATATTCAGCAACAAAGATAATGAATTATAAATTATCACGATATGTATCTCGAATCAGGTGGCAGTAATGTGCCACCATACCGGACAATCCCTCGCGATTTGAACATGCGATCCTATCAAGATAAAATATTTATATACCTTACCTCTCGAGAACTGATGTAAAATCTAATTAAATTTACTATCAGTTGAAGTCAATTGTTTTGTACTGCGAACGATTAACATTCCATGACGTTCTGTAGAACCGTTTATTTAACCCGTTACCAGACAACAAAAATGTTACACTGGCCCAATTTAAAAGAAGTTGCAGACGAAAATTCCAAGGTGATGAAATTTTAGCTATCTCTGTTTCTTTGGACATAGAAAACTATGTGGAAAATGAAGAAATTACTTTTAAGAATCAATTTCTTCATTCGTCACAGTGTGTTCCAAAACTCTCTTCGTTAGGACCGTAAAAATATTAGTGTGTGTTAAAATACAATTTACGTCAATAAGCGATCGATATCGAATTAAAATCTTCAAAATTATTATACTTTCAATGCTTTGAGAAAAGAGTTGAATAATAATGATTATTATGGTGATAATAGTGATAATGATGATATATGCATAATTATAATAAAACAAAATTATTTCCTGCTCAGACCTGCGGTCGGCGCATTGCAAAAAAGGTTACACGTAAGCTTTCAAGCCATATCTAAGACATTTTTCTCAGCACGGACCACAGACGTAAAATAAAAAACAAAACAAAGAAAAAAAAACCAACAAATAAACAAACAAAACCATACAAAAACAAAAGATACAAATCCCTAACAAGGGTTTTATTTAACCCTTTCCCGTTTTTTCAGAATTTTAGACTGGTCCAATTCGAAAGAAGTTGCAGACTACAATTAAAAGTTGGCGCAATTTGAAAAATAACCAACCTGCAGCTTAGAAAAAATGTGGGATAGGAAGAAATTGCTTATCACAAGCAATTTCTTCTTTTCCCACAATGTTTTCTCAAATATAAAATCACAGGGACGTTAAAACACGGAATTGTACGGTAAAGGGTTAAAATTGTTTAATCTGTTGCAAGAATGGATAGTTCATTTCTTGGGGTCCCCAATCACCCTGACTAAAAATGTAACTGGAGGGGAATTACAAATGTCACAAAATGACCAAAATCCGTCATAAAAGTGTCAATTCGGTGTTTATGGATTTAATCCAATCAAGTTAATGCCTGTATTTACGAGGGAATTCACACTGTCCGATTATAGGTTACAGGCGATTGCTGTTCCTTTATGAGGGCATCTTGTCTCCTATTTACGATTTGGAGCTATCCAAATTCATGGCAATATTAGATCCATATCGGACTATTTTCAAATCGTGAGTATGAATACGTTATTCAAAATTGCAATATCTATTCTTAATATAAATGTTCGATTTTCTTTTTTCCGCGGTATCGTTAATATTTCCTAAACACTGCCATCAATTTCTAAACGAATGAAGTGTCAATAACTAAGTTGTAAAGGTTGACTCATTGTTTATAACCCTAAAAAGGGCCGTAACTTTTCTAATGACCGGGTTACCCGATCAACCTTTTGTTCAGGATACTTATGAAAACGCAATAAAACCTCGGTTCTCTATTCATTGCCTATTTTACGCCTTTTCTTCGCAACCATTCGAGAAATTCCGAAAATCGTCTTTAATGCATTGCGGACAATAGATGCGACGAAATGCCTCGGGATTTGGGAAATATTTACGATGCAGTTATTCAATTAGGGTCAGAAGTTGCAAATAAATTGCCCGTAACAATGTCTATAAAAATGTCGAATCGCATATTGTTTCGGTCTCCAAAATACCTGAACGAAAGTTGGTGAACCCGTAAATTGGCACTTGTTGGGATAATAAAGTATTATAAAAATAATATGTTTTGGGGGATTGATAGAACGCGTTCTGAAACTATAGGTTATCATCCAAACCGGTTAAATGTCAGTACTACTTCAGACTGAATTTCAGACAGAAATAAACAAACAAACAACAGCAAAAAGAAGTAAGACCAAAGAACAATAGAATGCATGATTGACGGGTCGTTGGTCACACCCACTGACCTCCGTCAGAGCAGTTTGACTGAGTTCATAAAGTACATTATTTTAACTCAGGCTATAATCGTTTTTGGCCGACCTAAACGTGGTAAGAACATCTTTGATAAGCTTGAGTTACAACGTTTAAGTCGGCCAAAAACAAAAATGTTCGAGACAAGAAGGTCAGAGTTCAACATTGCAATTTGCTACTAAAAACGGTCATAAAATATCTCTGTTCCCTTTGCCTTTCCTATTCAATCCCTGGATTTCTGGGTCTCGGTTATATTATAATTGAGAAAACATTGTAGAAAAGGACGAAATTTCTTGTAGCAAACAAATCCTTCCTTTTCTACAAAATTTTGCCCATATAGAGTGGTTATTTTTCAAATTAAATCCACTTTAAATTTTCGTCTGCAAAACACTTGTATTTGGACAGGTCTAAAATTTTGCAACATAGGAGAGGGTTAATGATTTGATTTGTCAGTCGATTTTTGGTTGACAGCTGCGATTATTCAATTGTATCCATTTCTGTTCCCTTCTATGGGCTCTTATGCTGAAACATTGTATTTATTATATACCTACAAAAGATATGGAGTAAAACCAGGCTGTCAAATACAACTCGACAGAAAAAAAAAAAAAAAAAATCAATATTCGGCGTGTAGCAAAAAACCGTATTCGTCGAGTACCGTTAAACACGGACTCTTTTTTTTGTGTATTGACGTTCCGGGTTTTTCGGAAAGTTTATTATTTCTTAGCCATTTTCTTAATGTCATTTCCTAAAAGGTATATAATAAAAGGAATATTACAACAATGTGTTTTTCTATTTTTCATTATCGTCTTCTCGGATCGTGTGTAGGTATTTTTTTTATTGAATTCGACCTTCGGTCTAATTCAATAAAATACCTACACACGATTCTCGAACACGATAACAACGCATAGAAAAAGACACTGTTGTAATATTCCCTATGTATCGCTCGCTTGGACATTTTTATTCGGGGGCGTGGTAATGATGATTGTCGTTGGGTGAACTAAACATTGTAACTACATTTGAATGCAAGACATTTTTCTCACTTCTCAAAGGAAAGTTGTTGTCGAAAAATCAATCGTCTCACTTGAAGGTTTCGTCGCCCAGATTTTTAAATTTTTGTAACATCTTTTTTCTATGACGAAGTCTCAGCGAGTAAAGCTCTTCTTTACCCTTTACCCCCCCCCACACACAAAAAAAAACAGCAAAAACGACAACAACAACAACAACAAAAACACACACACAAAAAAAGCTCAAATTGTTTAGGAGCTGAATAGAAGGAGCCAATGCAAAATCATAAGAAAATGTGATAAAAAAAAAAAAAAAAAAAAAAATAAAAAAAATCTCATTTTCTCTCAATGTATGTTACCCTATATCGTACTTTTTATTCTATCTTTTTGTTTGTTTGTTCAATCTTGAATTACACTTTGATCTGTCATATACAATGCCTTTCAGCCTGGATTAACCCGAAATTGTGTTAGTCTGAAATTGTGTTGACATGAAACTCAATTAAAGGGTTTTGATAGACAACATATTTTACAGCAACGAAAAGTTCTTCTGTTTTTAGCTAGCAAAGCGTCAGCTTTGATAGCTTAAGTTAACAGACAAAAAATTTAGGTCTTCTCATAGTTCAAACGAGTGCAAACTGCCGCTGGAGGCTTAGCCACCAAATCCATTGAATGCCTACACCATAAAAGTAGTTGTTATGTATTTCAGGAACAATGAACACTCTATTCAAATTTTCGAGAACTCGTACAAATAAGCACGCTATTTAACCCATTCCCACCCAATTAAGCACCCCCAGAAAAAAAGCTTTAGAAAACATTGTGGACAATGAAGAAATTGCTTGTTTTAAGCAATTTCTTCATTGTTCACATGTTTTCTACCCAACAAGGGAAAGATTTTCTAAATTCAACCAACTTGAAAAATGTGTATGCATCTTCCCTGAATTCGAACCTGTCCAAGATTTTGTCATGTTGTATTGGGTTAAATCCTGGATTACTCCTGGGTTACTTTAACGTCGTTTATTTACCAGGATAACCTTTTGCAAAGAAGATTACTCAACAAAATCATGCTTTGCTAGCTTACAGTACTTTCAGTACTTTGATTGTTAATGCTGATAACAAAACTTGTCGGCTATAATAGCCACAAGTCGGACAATTCGGGTATACCACTGGCCTAACCCTTTATCATGTAACTTTTTAACTCTGGGGTCGAATCTGGTTAGTCTGCACAGACTCCGCAGACTGACCAAAGTTGAAACTTTTCGTTCATGGTAGAATGTCTAAGTCAAACTGCATTTACTTTTGAAATATCATAAAGCAGATGACCTCTGCATGATCAAGTGAATTTTGTCATGGATATCCATTGAGTCTAATTTTCATGTAAAGGGTTACGTTTTATAATAAAAGGGGCGCATCCAAAAAAGCCTTTCTGTTTTCAATAATGAAATACTCTGAATCCTCAGTCGAAGAAATGATGAAATAACTAAAACAATATTGAAAAAGAAGAAATGGCGTGTAAAGGTCTTCTTCTGTCTCTTATTTAAGAGAATATTTTTTTGTTTTCATGGAGGTATGAACCGAAAAAAAAAACAAAAACAAAACAAAACAAAAAACTAATCACACTGTATGATTACGCGAAGCGGACTCATACAAAAGTGTGACTATGTTTTTCAGTTCATACCTCCATGAAAAAAAGATATTCTCTTCATTTCTTATAATTTAATAGCATCGAGCGAAAAAAGCAAATATTTTACAAATTTTGATACCTTTTTGTGTGGGACTATTTTGTGGGGAAGCATACAAAATCGCTACGTACTCAAACATGTTTTTTTTGGAGTTATGAATATTTTTTTTCGACCAGTCTGAACGGCCGTTTTTGGTAGACGAAGCTAAAGATACATGCAATCTACTATTTTTACAATATCTTAAGGATGTGGTACTTATAACAAATGATTGTGCATGAAACAGTTTGATTTTGCGATCTATAGGAATTTAGATTTAGATTAAGGGGTCCCATTTACTAATGCAGGGGATCATTCGATATAAAAACGGTCGTAAAACATCCCTGTTTAAAACGTTTTTTGACAGAAAATATTTAACTGGGTAGATATTTTAATATCTTATAATTTCATTCCCTTTATCGTGCACCGTAAGAGACCTTATAAAGTACGTAAATCAAATCTAACATCCTTGGGGGTATGGGAAACAACTTTTCATATTTTGTGGCTTATTGTTAATGGACGGTTAATGTTTCTGAAAAAAATTCGGAGCATTTCAACGCGAGCTGGCGCAAAACTGAAACTGCAAGCTGTAGATAATAATTTCAATAATGATAGAAATAGTTTAAGGAAATCAAAACACAGAAAAAAAAAAAAAAAAAAAGAAAACAAAAACAAACAAACAAACAAACAAACTACAACAACAAAAACAAATAACACAATAAGTTCAAAACTAATATCTTTGTATTGAAATTTAATTTGTTCTTCTGTTTTGATAGAAGGCATAAAAATGCCAAATACCATATTTTTCATTTCAATGTTATACTTAACTCATTCCCAAACGACAAAATCTTACACGGGTCCAATTTCAAAGAAGTTGAAGAAGTTGCAGAGCACAATTCTATATTGATGACATTTTAGAATTCTCTGTCTTTTTGTGTCGAAAATATTGTGGATAATGAAGAAATTTTGTAACAAGCAATTTCTGCATTATCCACAATGTTTTCCAAAGCTTTTTTTGTTGGGGGTGTGAAAAAACGGGATTGAATGGGAATGGGTTAATCAAATGACTATCTTTTAATTCTTGAACTTTGAAGTGGGTTTCTAATTCATAATCGCTTCCATAATTAATCGCCTTTTTGGCATCCGAGAAGAAAAAAGGCGGGAAAAACATTGTTTGAAATGACGATATTGCTTGCTGCAAGATTTTTTTTATTTTTCTGTTGTTCTGTTCTAGACTTCATTGAACTTTTACCAGTTTAAAATGGTATCGGCTGGGTAAATTAAAAATTTCTTTGACGAAAAATAATCAGTTCATTCATCCAAGGACCTTGCAATGAAACGACTTACAACTGCACACGTAATAATGTACATTCGTAGCCACCATACCGTCGTTGAGCAACCAAAATGTCGTAATTGCAGCTCTTTTCACGATAATTAGGTCACACATTGAATATACATTTATGACTGTTTATTATTGAAGTCCATGGCATTCAATGAATGCAAGCGCGAGTTTCATAAAGGACAAAAAATCGTAATATGATTTTTTGCTTACTCCAAGCAGTTTTGAAAGTAGCAAGTTCAATCTCAAAACCGCGTTATATAAATTCTAATGAATTAAATAAAATGGAGCCACTATTCTTCTAAAAATGATATATAAATACGTTTCTAGAAAATGGCTTAATTGATAAGATATAATTAAGATGTCATTTCTTTAAGTATTATTTCGCACTTCTTTCGATGTTCAACAATATCAATAGAACAGATCTGTGAAATGTCTTGGAATTCAATAGCATATTTCGAATTGCGGCACGTTCGTCTAATTTGTAGAATTACGTTTTAACACCGAAACCCTAGAAAGATACACTGTATATATATATTGCCTTTCATCCTTTTCCTACTTAGCCGAAAAAAAATGAAAACTAAACAAACAAACAAACAAACAAAACAAAAACAAACAAAAAACAACAACAAAATCATTAAGTTTGGTTGTATGTGACGTAAAATGACGGATCGCCGGTGTTAATAAAAATATGGAATGACTATATAACCCTTTTCTGCTTTTCAAAAAATTTAGACCTGTCCAATTTGAAAGAAGTTGAAGATGACAACTAAAGGTGGATGCAATATGAAAAGTAACCTACAAACATGGTAGAAAATATTGAGGGAAAAGATGAAATTGCTTGTTACAAGCAATTTCTTCTTTTCCCACAATGTTTTCTCAGGTATAAAATCACAGGGACGTAAAAACCAGTGATTGTACAGGAAAGGGTTAAATCATTCATTTGACCGGAATCTAACATTAAACTCCGATTTTTATGCCGATTTTTTTTCGGCTGTAAAATGAAGGTATATGATACTTCTGTCGAACTCCCTTGTTGGAGATCAGGGGGCGTTGCCCGAGATCCGTCAATTGAAGAATTTGCTTTCAATCGATCCGAAATGAATAAAAGTATTTCTGGTAACAACTGATTTATCGCAGCTGCCAATTAAAAATAATTTAACCAATCAAATAATTGATGCAGTCCGAAGCTTGAACGTTTATCAAAGACGTGCTCCAACACAAAACCTCCTTCATTTTGGCTTTATTCCCAAAAGTACGTCTTTGATACCCACTGCAACAAATTAACCTATTTCAACACATTGTTTTTGGACTGGTCGAAAATGAACGAAACTACAGACTACAATTTCAAAATTTTATGGATTTTTTTAGATAGAAAACATTGTGGATAATGAAGCAATTTCTTCTTTTTCCACAATCTTTTCCGAGACCCCTCTCTTGAGGGGCGTTAAAAGGAGGGACTGTGTGGGAATGTATTAAATGGCGTTATTAAACCGCCCTTTTTCTGCAGCCAGTTTCATAGAGGTTGTGAAATTTATAAAAAATATATCGGGGTGGTACATAGCCGTCTCCCTTTTTACCCATTCCCACTCAGTGACGCTTTTAGACGCCCAAAGGAAAAAAAAACTTTGGAAAACATTGTAGGAAATGAAGAAATTGCTTGTTACAAGCAATTTCTTCATTATGCACAATGTTTTCTACCCAGAAATGTGAAAAATTTACAAGTTTCATTCATTTTAAATTATCGTCTGCAACTCCTTTTAATTTGGACAAGTCTAAAATTTTAACCCATTCCCTCACATTGACGCTATGCGACGCCCCTCAAGACAAAGGGCTGGGAAAATAATTGTGGATAATGAAGAAATTGCTTGTTACAAGCGATTTCTTCATTATCTACTATGTGTTCGACCCCAAAAGACAAGAATTCTTAACATTTCATCAATTTGAATTTGTGGTCTGCAACTTCTTTCAATTTGGATCAGTCTAAATTTTTTATTGTTTTGTAATGGGTTAAGTGGGCGTGACTGTTAATCTATCAGTTTTGGTGGTTTTGCATTAATTTTGAGTCAGCTAGAGAATTTTATAGATTTACTTTTACAATTTCGGTTGTCCCTATATAGAGTGCTAGTTGTTAAATGTTGAATGTGACTGATTATATCAATAAGGAATCCAGAATAGAATTTGTCTGAACTTGCTTAAAAGTTGTATTCGAAGCCTAAGCTTTTGTTTTAGATTTAAGTTTCTATTGTTTTTTTTTTTTTTATTTTTTTCTATCTTTTAAAATTTCGTTTGTTTTGTGTGTGTGTCAAAAAGGCATAGAGGTAGTGTGACTGCCTCCGTGGTTGAGAATTAAAGTTGCCTGACTAGGAATATACAATCAATCAATAACTAAGGTGTGTTCATGGATTTTTAAAGCAGCCCGGAGTCTATCCAGCCGGTATATGGATAGAGTTGATTTTAGCCTCTTTCAATCTGAGGGACATTACAACCATCTGGATTGATTGTTCGAAAGCGACTGTATAAGCAGGGTTCGTACTTGATTCGCCAACCTTTTTAGCCCAATTAGCTCAGCTGGTAGAGCACTTAACTTTTAATCCCAAAATCACGGGATCGAACCTTGGGCTGACCATATAAACTGACACAACTAATTGTCTTTTGTATGAGACGTTAAACCGAGACCCCGTGTAACGATGCTATCCATCGAGCACGTTTAAGAACCAGGTGGAGCTCTCAGCAGTTTCGTCCTGTATCCTTGCACTATACCCCGTAACAACTAACTGTCTTCTGTTGGCGTCGCTCATATATGGGCATGGGCTTCGGTACCGACGATGTATAAACGGAAATACACACGATTCATCAACCATCGCATCGAGCTCTCATTCATGAGGTCAAGAAAGAATATTCCTAGATCACCTAGAGAAGGGCTTAAAATTGTCCATGCCGATAAGTTGAAAAGGCCATTCATAAAAATAATGTAAATCCCAGTGCGTACATAGACATACATCAAATAGTTGAGATAAACTTTGAATTATAAACTATATTTTGATTGGCTAATCACAGACATTATGATGTGATTTATACTAGCTTGTATTATGTCCTTACATGACTGTTTGTCATGGAATGTTGGAATATTTTAGGATAACCAACTACCTTTCCATCTAAACGTCATTTGAAAGTCATTTAAAAAATTGAAGAGAATATTTTTTGTTTTCATGGAGGTATGAACCGAAAAAAACTAATCACACTGTATGAACACGCGAAGCGGATTCGTACATAAGTGTGATAAGGTTTTTCGGTTCATACCTCCATGAAACAAAAAGAGTTCTCTTCATTTCCTACAATTTAATAGCATCGAGCGAGAAAGGCAAAACTTTACAAATTTTGCTACCTTTTTGTATAGGACATTTTGTGCGGAAGCGTAAAAATTGGTGAGTGCTCAAAATTTTGGTCATGGAGGTATGAATAATTCTATTCGACCAATCAGAACGCCCGTTTTTGATAGACGAAATTAGAAATTAAACTATTGCGCTTATCTATAACGATTGAGACATAAGATGAATATATAATAAATGAAATAATAAAATGAATAATTAATTTCTTTACAATAACCAATTAACTGTTTAAGTCCTTTTAGTGTTCTTATTTGACATAATTAAAGTGGTTGTGATAGTAAAGAAGTTATTTACTTTAGATAAAATAAAAACTTGTACGAATATATCGTTGCTTAGAGTGTAAAATAGCGTATCTACAGCTTTAATCAAATGTAATTACGACATTATGCACGCTCAGCGATAATTTCATTGTTTGCCGACAAAAACCTCGCGATTTAAGCTCTAGTTACGATTTTTTGATCGCCAAAATCCGTGAAATTCTTAAGTTTTAGTCTGTCTTACACGAGAAATGGGAAACACGCGAATTCATTTACCTCTTGTATCAATAGAGAGAGAAATTTCAAGATTTTTTACCAAACAACATTGAAATATTGAAATGAAAGCACTAAAACTAAATTTGATAAATTAAAACCGAAGTAATTCTTCATTTCATAAAACGTTTTCCAGAACTTAGTTTCGGGAAGGCCTTAACATGATGGATTGTGTGGTAATGGGTGAAATAATTCCGGTCCTTACTTAAAAGTTTACTTCCGACAAAAATACCTAAAAAATTGAATAATTTTGTGCATCGTTATAAACCGTGATTTAGTCAATAGACACGGAGTTCGTTGACTTCCACGAAACCACCCCTAACGTAATGAAATTAGATCCAGTACAATCCCATTCTATTAGCACGATCGTAAACAGCCATGTGAAGTGAATGGTTTTGTAACGATTTGGGGATTGTTCTTAATTAAATTAATAATCGAAATGATACAACCCGACTTTGAAATACCAGATTTCTGACGTAGGTACGTTTGGGTTTTTAACCCTTTACATTTTTTTTTACTTCTCCATACTGAAAGGGGTGGCATATGACATTATTAAGTAAGTGCAATTCAAACAGAAGCCATTCTTTACTTGAGAAAATATTGTGGTAAAAGAAAAAAAAAATGCTTGTTCCAAGCACTTTCTTCTTTTTCCACAATTATTTCTCAAATATGATGTCACAGGGACGTGGAAATCAAAGATTGAACAAGAAAGGGTTAAGCTACGTTGTTGTAACTATTACCATCTAAAAAGTAAACTTTATCACGGATAATATGCAAAAAGTCTAGAAACAAAAACTTTAAAACCATAGCGCTGTTATAACCAATAAGCGTATATTGGACACTTATTAGTGTTCTTGGCCAATGAGCTTTAAAACTTGGAATTTATACTTGCATTATGTCAGCGTAGACGAAATTTGGTCTCCGTCAAGTGGCAAATTATTAACGTCGGATTATACGATCTGTAAAGTATACAATATAGATGTACAATATAGTGAGTGATCAAAGGTCAATTTTGTCTATACAAGAATAGACAAAATTAACCTTTGATCACTCACTACAGCTTGCACATCTATATCCGTGATTGATTGTCACTTTCATACACCAAATTCAAAACATTATAATTTAATTGTTAGTTTCGTCTATCAAAAACGAGCGATCTGATTGGTCGAAAAATTTAATTCATACCTCAATGAACAAAATTTTGAGTACGCAGCCATTTTGAATGCTTCCGCACAAAATAGTTCACTACAAAAAGGTATCAAAATTTGTTAAGTTGTTGCATTTTTCGCTCGATGCTATTAAATTATAAGAAATGAAGATAATATTTTTTGTTTTCATGGAGGTATGAACCGAAAAACCTAATCACACAATGCATGAATCCGCTTCGCGTATTCATACAATGTGATAAGGTTTTTCGGTTCATACCTCCATGAAAACAAAAAATATTCTCTTCATCTCTTAAAAGTCTTTCGATCGTCTATGACGTAAGCAATATATGCGTTGCGCAAAACGTAGTGCACAAATTACAAAAGGTAAGGACAAACAATACACATGTTTAAACATTAATGCGATCTTAAAAACGAATTTAGCTTGAACAGAACCAATAGAAGCGAGCCGATTCCCTTTTCAATTCGGTTTCAAACGAGACTTCCATATCTACCATACTAATCATTGTGCGGATTGTGTGCATGCGCATTAGTTAGAATGGTCATGCACAAGCGACATTTTAATCATTGTATACGCGGACATTTCCGCAGGACGAAAATTGTGCGAGCTCTTGATTTTTTTCGTTTATGGTGGATACAATTTGCCTTTTTAGGATAAAAGTACGCGAAGGCTGATATATGTATACGCGCATATATTTATGCGAAGTTTTCGGAATCGCGAAAAAATACGTAAACATTTTGGTGTCGCAAACAGTTTTTCTTACACAATTTACTTATTTTTTGCCATTCTGAATAGAGTAAAGTGTTGCCAAAGAACACCTGTTAAGACGTTAGGAAAAAAACGATTATAGGATTAAAGTTTCGGAGTAATAAACTGGGGGAGGCTTATCAGATGTGGATTACAATCTGATGCCCCGAAATGATAATAAATGCAAGATGAATATACCCACTTTTATTAGCGGAAAGATATTTAACGGTATATCTGCCTCGGGCTACGAGAAAATGGGAGTTTTAGTATGGGAGTAAATCTCAAACCCGATATCAAATGAAAGATGTTAGATAACATTTAGTCGTCAGTTGGCGCCAAAAAGATAATAAAATTCATGCATAATTGATAGATCGTTGGTCCCGCCCACTGACTTTTCTGGCCACGCCCACTGACTGCTGCTGGAAGTTTTACTTCAATAATAAAAAGCGTTATTTTGTAAAATATATGGCCATTAGCATGTATCGAAAAAGTCAAATATTGGTCGACGAATTAGCTGTGCTAACGACATTTAAGTCGCCAAACAAGCAAAAAATGCTGTACAAAAATGTATGCCATTGTTTTAGTTCAACGTTCCCTCCCGGTCTAAATGAATAATTTAATTTATTATATAACATCTGGCTACCTAATACAACTCGACAGAAAAAATCAATATTCGGCGTGTACCAAAAAAGCGTATTCGTCGAGTACCGTTAAACACGGACTACTTTTTTGTGTATTGACGTTCTTGTTTATTCGGAAAGTTGGTAATATCTTAATCATTTAAAAGAGTTTTCTTAATGTCATGTCCTAAAATGTAATGAAAGGAATATTACAACAATGTGTTTTTTTATTTGTTGTTATCGTGCTCGAGAATCGTGTGTAGGTATTTTTATTTGTTGTAATATTCCCTATTTATTGATTCTATAATTGACATACTCGATTGGTCAAATACTACCCTGTGAATCCAAGCCTACGATATGTTCTCATACAATATATACAATGTACATGATCCTTAATATATATTTCTAATGAAAAGGGCCCGTTATCATTATATATTTATTCAAGGTGCTGATAAATTTTCAATATCAATATTCAAATTTGATCGATTCCCCACTTTGTCAATGTGGCGAAATTGAAAGTAGTCAACACTTGTTCTTTGATTGTAACTTTTACACCGCGATAAGAAACAAGTTACTCCGTTCCCTAACAGATTTTTCTAATATTAATCTGGATGTTCTGTTGTACGGTGATGATGGCATTACTTACCACGAAAATGTCAGATTATTCTTAGAAGTACATGCCTTTATCAGGGATAGCAGAAGATTCTGATTTAAGAAGGTTAAATTTTCATATTGTCCTTTCTTCATTGTTTCAGATAGAACCATTATTACAATATCCTTTAATCCAGACATATGATGTTGGTGTTATATCGAAGGAAAATGAAATAATAATAAAAATAAAATAAAAAAAAAAATCATTGTTTATAAACGTATATGTTGAATACCTTTTATTACGAGAGCACATCCCCTCGCACGACTTCTCATAAAAAATATATATCATGGTTAGATATTCTTTTTTTTTCCCTAATATAATTACTAAAGAAGACTCAAGGCATGACCATCTAGAACAAATAGAAAAGAACTTTATAAGCGAAAGCTTCCGTTTTAATCCATTTTATATCAAATATCTTTATATATCATGAAGTCTCATTGTATTTGTTTGTCGAAATTTTGATATGAATAAAATATGTTTAAACCATATCACCAACACATTGCAGTTAAGAATATCTTGAAATTGACAAAGTTGATAATTTTGGAATGGAATAGAATGAGCTACAAATGTTTTGTCGAGTATAAAATCAAAGG
The DNA here is from genome assembly GCA_946902895.1 of Fragum fragum. NCBI lineage: Eukaryota > Metazoa > Mollusca > Bivalvia > Cardiida > Cardiidae > Fragum > Fragum fragum. The sequence goes on along the minus strand of OX336378.1, from coordinate 32,247,785 downwards.
AACGTAAAATCCCGTATTTGAACTGGAAAGGTTTACACCGAAAATTTAGACTAGTCCAAATTGAAATATGTTGCAGACAACAAACTTGTTAATGCGATTTCTTTTACTGTTTGGGTAGAAAATAAAACACTGTGGATAATGGTGAAATTGCTTGTTACAAGCTCATTTCTTCATTTCCACGTCCCCCCCCCTATTTCTTTTCTTCTTGGGGGCGTCAAAAATGTCATTGTGTGGGAATAGGTTGACGACGAAATATTACAAAATTACACATATACCTTAGAAAAGTGAAACATTGTTAGTCAGGCTCACAAATTTAGCTCTATTCATTACTTAAATCAGTGAATATTTCAACTTCGGTTTTTTTTTCTATCAAAATTCCTGAATTCTCATCGGCTAAATAAATCGTTTCATACCTCTACAAAAGAAAGAAAGCAGAAAGCTTGCAAACCAAGTCGTTAGCGGCTTCTCGCAGTGTCAGTAGGTTTTTTTCATTTCATACCTCGAGAAAAACACACCTCTTCGTATCCTAATTTCAGAAGTTTGTATTCGTACCAAATCATTCTTTTCATGGAGCACGACTTCTAGCATTTATAAAAAGGATAGTTTTAAAAAGTAATTTATTAATAGACAACTCTTCCCAACAGCGGCTTGTATAAACAAAACCTCGCCTCTACTGACTCCCAGGCCCATTTGATACGTTTTAGTCTCGTTTTGATGACAGATTGTCACGTGATATTTCAGCGAACGTCAGCATTCAGCAGTTGGCTTTGTTACATTAGCGTTTGAAATGATAGAAAATGGTAGGAACAATAATACATAATTTTAAACCGAAATGGTAAAATCATAACCCAACATGGAAATCGGATGTGTGAGAAGGTGAGAAAGCTAGAAAAACAAAAGAAATAAAAAACAAAAGAAATAAACAAACAAACAAACAAAAAAAAACAACAAACAAACAAACAACAACAACAACAAAAACCAACAACAAAACAAAAACAAAAAACAAAAAACACACAAAAAAACCCCAACATTTGCAGTATAAAAAATAGGTCTGGCTGCATTTCCGTCTTTTTTATTTTGTATTCAAATAGTCTTCTTAAGGCACGGGATAATGAGGGATGGGTAGCAAAGATTTAAATAGAATATTAACCATTGATTTTACAGCAGTTCAGTAAGGTTATTTAGACAGCATGACAAAGGTTATTATGAAGATCGAACCTCTAATTCAATTTCACTCGGGGGGGGATAAGTTGCGGTGGACTTTAATCTGACAGAAGTCGGGTGTTGCGAATTCGATTCCCGGTCGCGCTAATGACCACATCAGATTCTTCACATTCTCTCTCTCCCGTATAGCTGTCTCTCCGTCTTCCTTATCTTTCTTTCTCCTTCTCCCTCCTCCTCTATTTCTCTCTGCCTCTCTGTATGTCTGTCTCTCTCCCCCTATTTCTACCCCTATTTCTCTTTCTTTCTCTCTCTCTCTCTCTCTCTCTCTCTCGCGCGCGCTTTCCCCCTTTTTTGAATAAAGGTGTTCTACCTTATTGTCGTTGTACATTGACAGATCATATTATGTTTACAAATACCAGTCGTGATCGAATATTACTAGGTTGTTTACATGTAATCGCTGTATTACCCGAAACGCGGTTTTAAAATTCCCGTTTATTACTGTGCATGATACATACAATTGTATCAATGTCACCACATCGCGATCCGTTGTATTTCATCTCCATCAACACATATTATTGCAGCGACGGAAACAATGTCTGTCGCATCTCGCGACAATTATGAGACGGAATTGAATGCCGACTATCGGATTATTCACTGTGATGCAAGCTCTGCGACGATGTGATCTGTGCATGTTCGGGGCTTGAATTGTATAGTGCGCTAAATGGGTCAAAAGTCCATTTTAGGTAGCACACTCTAAATTAACCCGTGGACTACCAAATGATATTAGTGCACTCACAAAATTTAGGCGCACGTGCATAATTACTGCGGGTTCAAGAGTATAAAAAGTGAGAGTACGCCGAAATTACAAGTGTACGCAAAATATGAAGGCGTTTACTTTTTGCACGCGCACGCTCATATGTCGAAAGTGCACGCGTTAAATAACGCATGTACTTCCAAAATTTAAGCGCGCACGCTTAAATTAAACGGGTTTACATTTACATGTTTATTTACGCACGCATGTGTTCTTAATGCTTAGAAAAAGTGGATTTTTGACCCAAACGGTATATCATAAAAATGCGTGTTGAGATGACAATTGGAACTGCTACATGCAACTTTAAAACGCATTAGTAAAATGTATGTTTCAAAGTATTGTTTTAGATTGGAGTTATATCGCATTATTATGAAATATATGTCTGAAAATTGCTTGAGAAAGGACTTATATCGCATTAGTAAAGTATATTTCTGAATAAAGAGATTGGAGAATGGCCCTACCTTATTCACGTACCGTATCATCTTGCTTGTCTGACCACATGTTATCCTAAAAAATTAAGTCAATAAATCTTCAGACCCGATAAGCCCACTGTCAGATATCGATGTTGTTAAGAAAGGGATGAGGTCAGTGCCACTTCCGTATCGAAAGTCCGTCCTAGAAACATATAGGTGACCAGTCAGGCGGTGAAGAAACCTTTGGGAAATGAGAAAAGTACCGACTTGATAAGATTGCCTTGGCTGCGCGTACTGAGAAGGGTTGAAACGTCTCGTTGTATAAATTTTCTAAGGATTTATCTAAACAAGTATCGGGTTCAGCACAGGTTGGTTGTAATTGCCGGTTAGATCATAAACTGCATTATGTTGCAACATTTATGTTCAGTCATGTAACTAAAATAGTTGCTTGGCGACCAAAGCGTCGTTACAGTTTAAACAAGTTTTAGTTACGACATTAAGATCGCCATATCAACAAAAATGCATGACATAAATAACGGTCAATGTTGGGGTTCAAAGTTCACCTCCGATCTAAATGAATGATTTTATTGGTCGATTGATTATTTGATTGAACGCATTTGATTTAAGATAAATGACCTGTTGAGCGAAAATGGATCTTCTGAGATACGGGATAAGAATATATCCTGATCAGTTGCATGCACTGTGCAGGCTGATCAGAGTCGAAACTTTTCACTCTTTTTAGATTTTCGTTTAATCTATAATGGTCATTTTGAATTAACAAGTAAATTCATTCTAAATATAATATCTCTGATTGCCCTCTGCTTAATCTTTTCCATTTCTAAATATTTGTTTTACGTAACATCCAGGAAGTCCGGTTTCACCAGATGAGTCAGATATGCTTTTCAGTCCACGGGAATTCAGGAATTAATTGTATTGAAAGTTATGTTTCTCCTCAAGTCACTTGAATAACAAAATTATAAGCAAACCTTACAATGATGTTATTTAGGAGACAGACCTTAAATCATTCCTACACAATGAAGATTTTATGACGCACTTTAGGAAATAGCGCTTTGGAAAACATTGTGGAAAATGAAGAAATTGCTTGTTACAAGCAATTTCCTTATTAACCACAATGTTTTCCAACCAAAGAGACAAATATTTTCTTTTAAAATTCCACCAACTAAAAATTGTTGTCTGAAACTTCTTTCAAATATGGAAAAGTGTAAAGTTATGGCGTCAGGTAATGGGTTAACAAGACAGCATACGTATATTCAACAAATCTACAGAGTTTTATGGCATTGATTAAACCCTCCTAATCAGACCGTTCAAGAGACTTCTAAACACCACAATGAACGGTTGCTGGGACGGAGCCGTAGTTGACACCTATATATCTACTAAATTAAAGAAATCCATTGTTAAATGGGACGACCTGATCGCCTTTATATTTACCGACTGACTTCCTCAATCCTTAATTGACCTACCGCGCCTGTCACACAAAGAATAAATCGTCCAATCACATCATTCATTTAGACCGGAAGTGAAACTTACGCTCCAACATTTGCCAAAGTTTATGTGAAATATTTTTGGTTGGATTGGCGACTTAAATATCGTAACTACAGCTTATTCAAGCTTTAGTTACGAAGTTTAGGTCGCCAACCATTTTATTTTTTACTGGCCACAAATTGCATTAAATATCGCTGTTTAACCTTCATTTGTCATGCTGAACACAGAATATTCCTGTTTGGTCAGGAGGTATAGACAAAGATCAGCCTGCACATAAGTGCAGTCTGATCTTGGTCTAGACCTCCTGTTTGTCCTTTTTAAGCAAGAGTTGTTTTAAACAAATCAATTTTCGAAAGAAATATTGACCCGCATTAAGACTTTCTAATGCTGTCAGTTCTTTGATTTTAAGGCAATTCTTGATAGAATTTTAATTCAGCATGACAAGGGTTAATATCTAAAGGTTACCTCCTTTTTGAGTCAGTAAGTGTGGCCAGCAGAGTATGTGGGCGTGTCCAGCACTCCGTAAATTAATACATGTACAATGTAAAATGATCTTCAAGTCTATTCTAGTCAGTGCCGCTAACCAATTACTTTTTGTTGCACAATTATTACAAAATAACTCCTTTTGATATTAAGTGGAACTTCCCCCTGGAGTCAGTGGGCGTTGTTAGCGGAGTCAGTGGGCGTGGTCAGCGGAGTCTGTGGGCGAGGCCAGCGATCCGTCAGTTAGAATATAAAACGATCAACAAGCACGAATGGCATCTGGGTCTGTCTATGGTGTTAGCAATTTAAAGAAATTTCCGGTATAAATTTTGAATTGGCCAGGGTTGGTGCACCTATAACCTTGATTGATGAAATGAAAATTCCTTATCTTGAAAATTTGAAGTATGTAAATATGTACGAAATATAAACCCTTCAACGTAAATGAGGTTGATATCCGACTACTGGTTATCTCCGGATTCATGACAAAAATGAAGTACAGATTGTAACACTACGATGCAACTTGAGTACTACCGTTAGAGATTACAAAACGTGTTTACCCTAAGAACACTTAACCCATAATCACACGATCCCGCTTTCTTGTGACCCCGAATAAAAAGTTTCCAAATAAAAGAAAATGGAAATGGGGAAATTATTTGAAATAATCTGAATATTTTTACAAAACATTTCTGTCCCCCAAAACAGAGACATTTAAAAATACTATCAACTTAAAATTGTCGTCTGAACCCTTTTCTAATTTGGACATGTTTAATTTTAGTTGTTTGGGTATGGGTAATGTATCTACTATAGTCAGAGTTGAACACTTCAAAATGATAAACCTTTTCTTTTATTTCTATTTTGGAAGAGCAGGTTTTGCATTGTTTAAATTTGATTGAAAATGGCATAAACCTGTTTTGCCTATTAGGGCGATTTGAAAATGATTTACATGTTCTGTAATTTTAGCTCACCCTGTCATAACGTGTTCAATATGAGCTTTTGTGATGTCCGTAATCTGTCGTCCGCCGTCAACATTAACCCTTGTCATTCTGAACCCGGAATTTTCCGGTTTTGGCAGGAGGTGTAGACTCAGATCAGACTGCACATTTGTGCAGGCTGACCTTAGTCTACACCTCCTGCTAATACTTTTCCTTCCCAATTTGTTTATGAGGTTGATTTCTAAAAGAAATATTGATTTTTGAACAACAAGTTCTATCAGTGCAATCAGTCCTTTGATTTGACAGCAATTCAGTAAGGTAATTTATACAGCATGACAAAGGTTAACTTTGTTGATACTTTTCCGATTGCTGAGAGAGGTTGGCAGTTATTTTGTCTTAAAATATTTCAAATAGTTGAAATACACCCTTATATTGGTTGCCATGGTAACTAAATTGGTGAAATTAAAATATCTTTAATAATATTATTCTCTGAAAACCCCGATTTTGAGAGCTTTAATGTTCTGTATGTAGCTTTTCATAGGGGATATCTATCAAGTTTGTTCAAAGATGTCACTTAGGTTATATTTGGGCCCGCCCAGGCGCACCCATTTACATTAAAACTTAGAAAGAAGGAAGGAAAAACTCTTAAACTAGACAGCCTAAATTATTTGAGCCTGTGCGTGACATTTCCAACAATTTCGCAGGTGCGTGACTCGCACACATTGAGCACCCTGGAAAGCCATTCGGGGCAGTTAGAATATTCGCTGAATGTTTAAAGAAGCTTTGGGTCGGTATCTATCTACAATTGCCGCCGTCATAGCGCAGTTGGTAGCGCGTCGGACTGTCAATCTAGAGGTCCCGGGTTCGATTCTCGACGGCGGCACTCATCCTTTCCGATTATTTGTCTCTCACCAATGGGTCGATAATCGTAGACCTATGTGGGATAGCAGCTGGAGGCTAGGAAAGGATGTAATGGTAGTACTGGTGTGAGAAATACCAGGATTCCATTGTTAGGTGCTCCAGCCACCGCGATATAACTGAAAGATTATTGAAAGCGGTGTAAAACCCCATTCAAACAAATCTATCTACAAAGCGCAGAGTGAAGACTCTGATCAGACTGTGCGGATGCACAGGCTGATATGAGTCTTTACTTGGCGCACATGTGTAATGGTTGGAAATTTCACGCATAGGCTCATTTATATTTGGTATGCACCATCTTAAAGGGGATCACCATCACATTTGTTCATGTAATGCCCCATTGTCATATTTCTGCTCCGCCTGTGCACATTCAAAGAAGGAAAATCTTTTTCTCTAAAACAATGATTCCTAGAGCATTGATATTTGATATATGGCCTCTCCAAGTGAGCCTGTACAATGTGTGTACGTGTGATACCCGTCGGTTTTATTTGGGACCGCCTGGGTGAACCCTGTTTCAAAATACAAACAAAGAAGGAAAACTTAAATAATCTTCTTCTCCGTGAAAAGAAAATCTAGAATATTGATATTTTGTATGTAGGTCTCCCGGGGAACCTCTCGTTGAGACGATTCTGGTGAGGAGTTCCAACAACATAGGATTTTGTTATGATTTACCTTTTATAACAAAGTGCCTTCACTTCTTAAGAGCTTTTGCTGTTTAAAACAGGATTTCGATTATGGTCGTTTAATGGAATTGGTCGCTTAATAGAAGTGGTCGCTCGAACAAGATTTGCAGTGACACCGATTTTTTTTTCAAAGTGAATCTTCCTGTCGGAGGCAGTGGGCGGAGCCAACGATCCGTCAATTGGCGGCTTCCAAGAAAATCACAGACATCGTTAGAAATACGATGAGTGTTAGGAGAGAATTTCAATCAATGTGAGACAGTTAAAAAACGACTGTTTATACGTTAGTATTTGGGTTTTAGGAGTAAATAATGGCGTGTCAGGATTAAAAACCTTCAAATTTATGGCTGAATACTGTCTACGAATTTCATCCTTGTTATCGTCGAATGCGGGTTGCGGATAGCGAACTTACTCAACAACAACAATAAAATAAATAAATGAATAAAAACAAAATAAACAAATACTGTTAAAGGATGGGTTTGGTGTGCTTTTAATGCATTTCATAAATAAATAAATAAATACACTAAAAGATCCCTCGAGAAATTATCTAATCGCTGCTGTCAATCAAAGAATCACCAGACCAATCAAATTTTTCATTTATACCCAAAGTGAACTTTTAACTCCTAATTTGGGCGACTTTTGTCTAGTAGGGTCTCGGATACTAAACTAAAACGTAAAGCATTAACTCGTTACAGCGCTTTTTCAGGAAAAAGCTTTTCATAGTTAACGTTAACCCTTGTCATGCTGTGTAAATTACCTTACTGAATTGCTGTAAAATCAAAGGGCTGAAAGTACTGATTAAACTTGTTCAAAAATCAATATTTCTTTCCGAAATCAACTTCATAAACAACATTGACAGGAAAAGTACAAGCAGGAGGTGTAGACCAAGATCAGACTGCACTTATGTGCAGGCTGATCTTGGTCTTCACCTCCTGCCAAAACCGGAATATTCCGGGTTCAGCATGACAAGGGTTGATATGATTTCTGAACTTGAATATCAACATTATGGGCTAGATGGTTAACCCATTCCTACATAACACAATTTTAGACTGGTCTACATTGAAAGAAGCAAAGGCGACAATTTCAAGTTTGTGGAATTCTGAATTTTTTCGTTCTTTTCAAGGGAAAACATTGTGGATAATGAAGAAATTGATTGACACAAGCAATTTCTTCATTATTCACAATGTTTTCCAAAGTTATTTTTTTGAGATGCTTTAAAAGGAGGGATTGGGTGGGAACTGGTTAAGAAATACCTACGTGTGAGTGGGAGGGGCAATGCGCGACGATGGAATGAACGATCACAGTCACATGAAACGAATCCATCAATGTTTTATGTCAAATATACCTATCTAGTTGTCAGGTATTGCTAGGAAAATATTTAGAGAAGGTAATTCCCGCGTGTTTACTTGCTGTAAAATAAATACTGCTGATAGGAAAAATGTAGGAAGAAATAGTTTAACGTAGACCATGTTTTCAAGTTCGGGCGTCAGTTTTGTCTGAGAATGAAATTACATAGCTAATCTGCAGGAATTATTTTTTGTCTAGAAGAAAATAAAACTTACTTCACTTTTCTATGAATGGACCAATACGGAAGTTTGATTACGGTTTTGTTTAGTTTCATACCTCAATGAAAATAAAACAACTTCATCTTCATTACTTAGATAAATTCACGGGAATCCTTCAGGTAAATTGTTTTTGAGTAAGAGAAAAAATCTTCGGTAACGCTTTTAGGAATCTAAATTCTTGTCTATTCATGAAATGGGCGTCAATCTTAGCCAGCTAAGATGTCAATATCCGGATCTTTTGCTATTGCATTCCTTTCATTTGTCGGAATAATTTAATTGTTAGTTTCGTCTATCAAAAACGAGCGATCTGATTGGTCGAAAAATTTAATTCATACCTCCATGAACAAAATTTTGAGCAAGCAGCTATTTTGAATGCTTCCGCACAAAATAGTTCACTACAAAAAGGTATCAAAATTTGTTAAGTTGTTGCATTTTTCGCTCGATGCTATTAAATTATAAGAAATGAAGAGAATATTTTTTGCTTTCATGGAGGTATGAACCGAAAAACCTAATCACACAATGTATGAATCCGCTTCGCGTATTCATACAGTGTGATTAGGTTTTTCGGTTCATACCTCCATGAAAACAAAAAAATATTCTCTTCATCTCTTAATTAAAAAAAAAAAAAAAAAAAATAAAATAAAGATATCACTGTCAGTCAAAATATCGATAGACCAATATACTTATTGGAGATCTGCCCCGCCCATTGATTCAGCCTGCAATACCCAATGACCCCAACAGGAAGTTCCACTTCGATATTAAACGGCGTTATTTTGTAAGGTGTATTACCAGTGACATACAACAAAAAAGTATAGAGGTTGTTTGGCGACCTAAACGTCGTAACTACAGCTTGTGACGTTAAATTCCCAAACCAATTAAATTGCTTCACATACAAAAAAAAAAAATAAATAAGATAAAATAAAAAAAAAAAAAAAAAAAAAAATAAAAAAATAAGATAAAAAAATGTCTGCTAATAATGCAGTGTTTCTTATTTTTTATCCGAAAACACGTTTCGTTGATGTGCAAACCCATTCATGGCATAAGGACTTGTCTAGAATTGAGTCATGGATAAATTTACTTAATGAAATGAAATAACTTGTATCTTTTTCTCTTTTCAGGCAGTCGAACAGAGTATGAAAGTTTCCTGTAAATGCCATGGGGTGTCGGGTTCATGCGAATTAAAGACATGTTGGCGATCCATGGCAACTTTCCGTGTTATCGGTGGAATGCTGAAGGAAAGATTTGACGGAGCAACGGAGGTGAAACTGGGTGAAAAGACAAAAAGAAGTGTTTTAATTCCGGTAAATGACCAATTTAAACCGCCAACGAATTCTGACATCGTGTATTTGGTGGCATCTCCGGATTTCTGTGAGCCCGATCCAAGAACTGGATCCCTTGGAACGAAGGGCCGGGCATGTAATAAAACATCTAAAGCAATTGACGGTTGTGACCTACTTTGTTGTGGGCGGGGCTATGAGACGCGCAGTGTTACACTTATTGAACGGTGTCAATGTAAGTTTTACTGGTGTTGTTATGTGAACTGTGAACGGTGCACAAAGACACTTGACGAGCATATTTGTAAGTGATACCTCTCCACAATAAAAAGAACATCGATGTTCAAGAAATTAAGACGGGTAAACATGTATTTATGGCGGACATTTTGTGATTTCATTTCGATTTATTCGGTTAAAGCTAGAACAAGTAAAAAATCATATCATCACCGTGTAGGTTAGTTATTTGAATTGTGCTGACGTCATAATAAACGATATTAAGTAAGGGAATGCGTTATCGGATGCGAAATTACACAATATGAAATGATTTTTTTAGACTGTGCAATGAAGATGGAAGAATGACGCCATAATTTCACAGTAGATGATCAAATGAGTTGTCTTGTGAGAAAGCTCAAAGACTACATATTCAAACACTGCCTCTAAAGGACATGGAAGGACATTTACTGTATTTATTTCAAATGTTAGATCTGATTCATAAATTGACGCAGTGTTCGCCGTGCCCACTGACTCCAACAGAAAGTTCGATTAAGGTATAAAACGGTGTTATTTTCAAAGTTTATGGTCAGTAGCCTGTTACAAAGAGGTAATACGGATGGTTGGCGACCTAAACGTCGTAACTACAGCTTGAATAAGCTGTAGTTACGACTTTTAAGTCGCCAAACCAACACACATGGTCAACATATATGGCGGAACTAGAAGTTTATTTGCGGTCCAATCAATAACTTGATTGGTTGCTCGATTTTTAATCAACAAACCCGATCTTTCAATTACCTGAGAAGGTGTAGATAGATAACTTTAGGACAATTCTAATCAAAATCTTGTGTAGACTAATTCATCCATAAAGAATTGAACATATATTTCTGTGAACAAGATTGGTTTAATGAAAGGACACCTCCCCTCCCTTTCGGTTACTTCCTTTGTGTAATTTAAGGTCCATACTAACATAAAAATTTTGAGCGTGTGCGTGACATTTCCAACCTTTACACATGTGCGCCAAGTAAAAGCTCAGATCAGCCTGTGCATCCGCACAGTCTGATCAGAGTCTTCACTCTGCGCTCTGTAGATAGATACTGACCCAAAGCTTTATGAAACAATCATCGAATATTCTAATTGCCCCAAATGGCTGTCTAGAGTGCTCAATGTGTGCGAGTCACGCACCTGCTAAATTGTTGGAAATGTCACGCACAGGCTCATTAATATCTATGCGATTTTCCTGATACAAGGTAATCATATAGAAATCTTACCTAGGATTCTGAGGCAATGGCAGAGAGTGGGTTTTTTTCCAGAATTTCTGTATACCTCGCTTCGGAAAGACTTTCTATAACATGTTTCTGATAGTGACACAAATGTCACTACACATGTACAATTATTATTTCAATTTTTTACTCACTCGACGTTTACCCTGGTGGCTTTGCACAAAATCGAAACCGAGCGGAAGTAGAAAAAATACTGCAATTTTCTGAAAAGATCACACTAAAACCTTAACCCCAGGTATAGTATTAAACTGTATTTGTTTTAACCCTGAATTTAATTTGAAACACCACTTTCATTGTGTTGTGTCCGAATGTTCAAACACATTGAAAACTTTTCGTGAATTGTGCATTTCACAATATGAAATGTGTAAGCTTACGGTGTAGTATTGCCGTCTTCAAGTTAATAATGATTTAACCCTTGTCATGCTGTATAAATTACCTCACTGAATTGCTGTAAAATCAAAGGGCTGAAAGCACTGATAGTACTTGTGGTTCAAAATTTAATTTTTTTTAGAAATCAACTTCATAAGCAACCCTGGCAGGAAAAGTACAAGCAGGAGGTATAGACAAAGATCAGCCTGCACAAAAGTGCAGTCTGATCTTAGTCTACACCTCCTGCCAAAACCGGAATATTCCGGTTTCAGCATGACAAGGGTTAATTTGAGACATAAAACGTTTAGTAAGATTGAAACATATACCGGCTAATGCTTACAACTAACGGATCGCTAGTCCCGCCCACTTACCTCCGTCAGGAAGTTTAATTTTGAAATCAAACGGCGTTCTCCTGAAAAAAGGTCAGTATGGTGTGACAAACACTAAAATGGTTGGTTTGCGACGTAAACGTCGCAACTATAGATTGAATATGCTGTAGTTACGATGTTTAAATCGACAAATCAACAAATTGCTTGACATAAATGTCGATGAAATGTTGGAGTTCATTTTCACTTCCGATCTAAAGGCTTGATTTGTTTAGTCTATCAATTTTTTGTATTTATATCGCGATCCGTAACTTGAGCGCCCACAACTGTCAATAAGAATCGATTGACCGATTAAATCATTCGTTTATACAAGCAATTTCCTCATTGTCAACAATGTTTTCTATCCTAGTAGGTATATATAACTCCGCCAACATGAAATTGTCATGATTTGCAACTCCTTTCAATTTGAACCAGTCTAAGATTTTTTCGCACTGTAATGGTTAACTCCTGGGTTAACTTTGATAACATAGTTCATTTATCATGATCACCTATGAATAAGAAGATTGCCTAACAAAACCATGCTTTGCTAGCTAACAGTACTTTCAGAACTTTGATTTACCTCAGTCAAACTGCCTAATCTGATGTCATTGGGCTTGACCAGAGATCCGCCAATCAATTTCAACAGACAAACTTTATCTATTATTTTTAAGTAATTTCACCAGTTTAACGCCATTTTTAACAGCATTTCAGTCATATCGCGGCAGCTGGAGCACCTAACAATGGATTCCTGGTATTTTTCACACCAGTACTACCACTTCATCCTTTCCTAGCCACCAGATGCTATCCCACTTAGGTTTACGATGATCTACCCATTGGTGAGAGACAAATGTCGGAAAGGATATGTGCCGCCGCCGGGGATAGAACCCATGACACCCCATTTTTTAATATTAGGAGTCTGGCGCGCTACCGACTGCGCTCATCAGTGAAACAAACACTGATATATTTCGACACCAACCGACCATTTTCTCATCTTCAATAGAAAATTATAACCTAGTAAACAATTTAACGAACACTGTGTCTCGATATGCTGTAGAACATTATATTGTGATTAATATTGCAGATATCGTTATAGATGCGTGTGGAATGCCTGTATAATTCCTTAGATCTATACAGTTTTTGTTGATAGTATGTTCAAATATAACGTTACATTTTTGTTGATTATGAAAAACTAATCAAATATACTCCGACGGCGATATCGTGTCGCCTTACGGAGATCGGTCTGCGTCGACGCTCACATATCACAGGTTAAAAAGTGAAGGTTGTATACTTTATAAGCGGAGAACACTTATAAAGTGATCGGTAGAAGCTAACTCGTTATATCAAGACAGTCGCCAATATTGTGATTTAAGGGGTTTGATTTGTAGAAAAGTCTGTTTGTTTGTTTGAATGGGGTTTAACGCCGCTTTTGAACAGTATTTCAGTCATATCGCGGCGGATGGAGCACCAATGGACTCCTGGTATTCTTCACACCAATACTACCACTACATCCCTTCCCAGCCTCCATCTGCTATCCCACTTAGGTTCACGATTATCCACCGTTTGATGAGACACAAAATGTCGGAAAGGATATGTGCCGCCGACGGGAATTGATCCCACTTGTAGAGAAGTGATATTTTATCCACATTGCAGTATACAACATTTGCTAACACGTGGCCTTGTTAATTTTAAGGTCATTTATTCGTGTTGGTAATCTAATGATAATCATATAACATATTCTATTAATGTTCACAATTTATTCATGTGCCTCTAAATCCAGAGAGTAGACTCTTTTTTTCATCAAGGAATGGTGTTTCATTGACTGATCGCGCCTAGCAATAAAAGAATCAATCGACCAATCAAATAATTTGATTAGACCGGAAGTTATGTTAAACTTTTTTGTTGGTTTGGTGACTTAAACGTCGTTACTTCAGCTTGAATAAGATGCAGTTACGACGCTTAGATCTCCAACAAACTTTTTCATTTCACGTTACTTGTTACTAACCATACATTTGCAAAATAAAGCCAGATAATATCAAAGCAGAACTTTTTGACGGAGTCTGTGGGCGGTACCAGCGGAGTCTATGGGTGGTACCAGCGAAGTCTTTGGGCGGTACCAGCGTTCCGTTTATTCTCCATATTTAGACTGTCCTTCCAACCCAGCATAAACACAAGAAGACACGTTGTATTTCTAAAGTAGGCGACCATATAAATGTACCACAAAACAAAAGGCAGTTTTTTCTTCTCTCTAACAGGAAGTACTTCATTGAAAACAACAGCAACATCAGTTCCACGATTTAACATCACAATATTGAAAACGAAGATAACTCTGATTATTTTCAATAATATTTGATGCAAATGTCTAATATGCTTAAAAAAGATTATTTGAAATGTAAAAGAAAAGGAAAAAAGAAATCACAAAAAAGCATTTTTCACACTTTAGGGGACTATTCTTTCCGACAAACAAAAAGGATTTTCTTTGTCAAGTTAACCATCGTTCGTTCCCTTTTGTCCGGTCTGAAAATCTCTGCTTAAAAGATTGAAAAATATCGACGAGCTTGTTTAGCAAATTCTAAAGTTACAGTAAAGCTTGTATTAAGAGATTATCCAAGGGACAGTTAAGAAGTACCCGCTTATGCGATTGGTCGCTTAAAACATTCAAGACAAACAATCAAGGCTCGATTCGAGGCATACATAAACCATTGCAGAATTCTCAATTTATCTTTATTGAGACGATTTCGATAAGTTTCAAAATCATGGAATTTAGTTACGATGTCCCTTTTTAAAGAGAATTTCGCTTTTGGAGAGGGAATTTTGATGAAAATTGTCGCAAATAGAGGTGATATCTTAACCCATTCCCACACGACAACATTTTAGACTAGTCCAACTTGAAAAGAGTTGCAGACGACAATTTTAAGTTCATGGAATTTTAGATTTTATCAACTTTCTGTGTAGAAAACATTGTGTTAAATGAAGAAATTGCTTGTCACAAGCAATTTCTTCATTTGACACAATGTTTTCCCAAATGTTTTTCTTGAGGGGCGTCCAAAAGCGTCTTTGTGTGGAAATGGGTTAAGCAAGACTGACTTTATACAAGTTTGTATAGAATTGTAGGTTCATAACACAAGCTACGCATCTCACTTGCAGTGTTGGACTTAATTTTTTTTTCCAAGATATCGTCACCGAGCTACTATAGTACAGTTATTTTGATGGTTTATCTATACGAATTCATATGGTCTTGTTTTGTAATGTCCCAAAATTCATTTAAACTGTACTAAGACTTAGAATATGAGAGGGAAAAAATTAAAACTTGTGCCCATACCAAACATTTACGATCACTATTTTAGACTGTTCCTAAGTGAAGGAAGTTGCAGACGGCATTTGAAGTTGATGAAATTTAACAATAAATCTGTGTCTTTGGGGTGGAAAACATTGTGGATGATAAGGAAATAGCTTGTAACTTTTTTGTATTATCTACGTTGTTAACTAAAGCTTCTTCCTGAAGGTCCGTAAACAGATGCTTTATGCGGGAATGGTTTAAATCACAAAAAGAAGAAGAAGAAAAAAAAAAAACTATTCGGCTGTTTTCAACAGCACAAATCTCATCAGTATACTCAACTAACTCTCCCTAAAATGTACCCAGGATTACTTCAAAGAACTGCTTAAATATGCCTATTGCACTGGTCACGCTGGTCACGCCCAATGATATCCGACATTGCAGTGCAACTATGATACATTATTTTAAACAATTTGTTGTTTTGAGCGTAAGATTAACGACATATCATCGGTTCCCGAGTTATAAGTCGTAGCTTCAGCTTGAACAAGGTATAGTTATAACGTATAAGTCATCCAGCCTACAAAAATACATGACACGAATATCAGAGTACTAATTTCACTTCCGGTCTAAATGATTAATTTGATTTGTCAATATAATTTTCAAATGATAGCTTCGATCCGTTACTAGATAAGGTTGAATGTAATTTAGGCTTCAATAAAATATTGCACAGAAGTTTAAGTCAACTATCTGTTGATGTGCTTTGCTGTGGCTTCCTGCCGTTTGTTTTCAAAAACCAGTAGAGCAGTCGCTTGCCACGCCCACTCACTTCGGTAGCCACGCCCATCGACTCCAATAGGAAACCCCGCTTCGATTTTCAACGGCGTAATTTTGAAAAAAATGGCAAGCAGCATGCAGCAAAAAAGTAGAAAGTTAGTTGGTTGAATAATCTGTAGTTACGTCGTTTAAGTCGCGAAATCAACGAAAGAAATTCACAAAAATGGCAACCAAAGTCGGAGTTGAAAGCTCAGGCTAAATAAATGGTTTGATTTGTAGGTTGATTCCTTGATACACAGCCGCGAACGGTCGGTTAAACAATTACCACCGATCCGAGCAAGCACCCTACTACTACTACTTTACTGTGATTGACCGATCGCAGCTGTCAATCAAAAAAAACCAGCCGACCAATGACAACATTCATTGGTACCAGAAATGAGTTTTGATCTCCGTCAACCAACCATTCTACTTTTATATTTTAGACTAATATTAAAATTAATATAGAAGCGGGACTTCTTGTTGGAGTCGGTAAGCTTGGCCTACGAAATCAGTGGTTGGGGCCATCGATTTGTGAATTAAAACTTGCTTGCTAATGAGTTAGTGAGTCGGACATTCAATTTCATAACTGAATGAATCTCGGGTGTCAAGTGGGACGAGATGTGAGTACACGTTATCCGATATCCAGGGAACCCTGCCTAAATTGACAAATCGCAGCTGTCAATCAAATAAGCAGTCGAACAATGGAATCATTCACTTAGTTGAAAGTTGACTTTGAAATCCGACATTGGTCGCCATCTTTGTTAGGCGATTTAGTTGGTTTTCGAACTAAAAGTCGTAACAACAGTTTTCAAGCTGTAGTTACGACGTTCAGTTTGAAAACCAACTATTCTACTTTTTGTTGCATGCTCCTATCCGTAAATTTTGCTAAAAAAAACGCCGTGTAAAAAAATCAAAGCGAGACTTCCTGTTGGAGTCAGTGGGCGTGGCCAAAGGAGTAAGTGGGCGGGGCCCGAGCTTGGTCAATTACCTTACTTTATGTTAACCGTTGTCATGCTGAACCCGGAATATTCCGGTTTTGGCAGGAGTTGTAGATTAAGATCAGCCTGCACATAAGTGCAGTCTGATCTTGGTCTACACCTCCTGCTGGTATATACTTTTCCTGCCAGAGTTGTTTATGAAATTGATTTCTAAAAGAAATATTGATTTTCAAACAAGTTCTATCAGTGCTTTCAGCCCTTTGAATTTACAGGTATTCGGTGAGGTTGTTTATACAGCATGACAAGGGTTAATGAATGTTAGAAAAATTCAATATTTTAGGATGTGGGGACAATTTTGTTTCTTGCTACGCTTATCAAGAAAAGCCTTGAAAACTCCGTGGATAATGAATAAATTGCTTGTTTTAAGCAATTTTTAAATTATCTACAATTCTTTCTACCGCTATACTGTACGCAACTTCTTTAAATTTGGGCGAGTCAGTCATTTTGTAGTCCGGTTGTGGCTGACAAAAACAGTTGTAACTTATCACTTTTTAAGATATTGACATTTTTTCAATTTGTGTTTCAGAAGGAAGGTTTATTCTAAAATTGAAATAGAAAAAAAACTGTTTGCATTTAGAAAGGTTTTCACGTATAAGAAGCATATATCCATTCATGTTTATCATTATCATTAGCACTTGTTAAGATCTGTTTTCGTATGATTTCTTTTTGTATTTACATGTATGTAAATCTTGTATATTGGTTCAATGCATTTCCATTTACAATAACATTAAACATTTTTTCTCATCTATCTTTGTTCCAGTTATTCCTTAGCTAAATAATTACCAAACGACAAAATTATTATTCCTGGTCGTAATTGAAGAAAATCCCCGACTTTTAAAATTTGATAAAAATTTTAAAGAAATTAACGTTTGTAAGGTAGAACACCTGCTTGTACCTTTAAAGCTAGATTTGTTTTTAGGATAACTTTTCGAAATAATTATTTGGCTATTTTTTGATGATTTATGACCTTTCACCCCTTTGATTTTATTCAGTTTGTGTATAGGATTTTATTCAGCATGACAAGGGTTAAGATGGTGACCTACCAGGACGGGATTTAAGTCGAAAACCATTGAATCAAACCCCCGTTTACGTCACCAAACTAACAAAAATGCTTTATATAAATGTTGGAGTTTAAAGTTCAAATCCGGCATTTCTATGCGATTTAATTGGTCTATAGATAGTTTGATTGACAACTGTGATCCTTAACATTCAATAGTTGATTATCACATTTTGATGCAATACGTATCAGGTAGATGCCTCCACATCTCTCATAGCGCCGTTACCTTAATTTGTTTGTATTTACAGAGAAACCCGTTCAAATAAAAGAGTTGTGTAATAACAGATTAGCAAGTACATGTGAACCTGCCCGTGTTCATTTTAGCTCTATTGACCTGAAACCAAAAGGCTGTTACTATAGTATTGTGTCCGTTGTCTACTTTTTTATATACCTACTCCGAAAGAGAGGGGAAACACCTCCATGAAAACAAAGAATATTCTCTTCAATTTCTTATAATTGAATGACATCGAGCGAAAAGAGTGAACATGTTTACAAATTTTGATGCATTTTTATGGAAGTATTTTGTGCGGAAGCGTACAAAATAGCTGCATGCTCACAATTTTGTTCATGGAAGTATTTTTTTTTCGACCGATCAGGTCGCTCGTTTTTGATAGACGAAACTAACATTAAATTATTAATTGATTAATAAGTACATTTTTGATCGACAGCATAATTCGGTCAATTCCTTTTATAAAATCTCTCTGTACGTATTATTTAGCCGTGTACTAATTAATGCCTGCTTAATTTAATCTGTACGATCCTAAATCATTCTGCGCTTTCCAGCATTTTACAAGAGGCCATTCCATTCAGATGGCGAGGAAGGTGTATAAGAAAGAGCTGAAGGCGCTTTAGCTTGTTTTTCTAATGGTGCTAGTATGATTGGTCACTTCTCAGCTCCTTTGGATAATGAATGCGTCGTAATAAAATTTTTCTCTGTCTTCCTATAGAAACTTCGGATCGGATTTCTACCCAATTCTCTGAAATAACCATAATTGTACTCCTTAAGCTATTGTCACTTAAACGCTTCAACGCGTCGGCGATGCGTTTCCGACGACGTTTTGTGGAATCGGTGTTAAAATCTACTACTGATCGGCGACGCGTCGGCGACTGATCGTTGCATCGGTCATTTCAAAAGCTGAGTTTTCTAAGATCGGCGACGCGTCCGCGAACTTTACTTCAAAGTTAAAATCTACCGACTATTCGGCGACGCCTTATGGATTTGAAGAAGACGGTATTGCATCTGCGACTAGTCGACAGGCCGATTATCTGACGGGCTCCGGCCGAAAATGTGCACATCTGAGACTTTTTTGAATTATTTTCTAACCTTTTCACTTAATTTAGAAATCAGCGACAAATCGACGACGTTTCAATGAATATTTACTCCTGCAATAGCCGACGTCGGTCCGATGCTATAATTTACCGATCGGCCGACGGAAATAAGGACTCACTGACGCGTCGGCGTCGCCGTTGTTTGTATGACATTAACGTCAAGGCTTTTTTTCATTTGTAGAAAAATCAAGGCAATTATGTGCAGGGCTTACGCTCAAATGACGAGGGTTAATTTCAATGTTTGATACTGTTTATAGAGAAAACTTCGAAAAAATCAATTCTGTCTTATAACACAAGACAGTGGTGACAGTGCCAACAGTTTAAAACATAGCTTTACATCAAAATTTAGACTGTTATAAATTCAAAGATGTTGCAAACCACAATTGAAAGTTTATGAAATTTTAGAATCGTTCATCTTTCTGGTTAATAAATTTTGTGGATAATGAAGAAATTGCTTGCGACAAGCAATTTCTTCATTTTCCACAATGTTTTAAAAGGCTTTTTTAGGGATATTTATGATGATGCATTTAGCAAAATCTTTAAAACAAGAGCAGCGCCTACGGGTGCCTACGCTCGGCTGTTGGGTACTGAAAAGGGGACAAAATGCATCTAGAGTTATCTCCCTTGGTAGAATAGGTTGCTCTTTTGATAAAGAACAAGTGTGCCAAGTTTCAAGTGAATGCCTTTAATAGAACCAGAGATTTCACAAAATGTCAAGTTCTTGGACGACGACGACAACAACGACGACAACGACGTCGACAACACCAATGCTATAGCAATACCTCGAGTTTCCTCCGAAAACAGCCGAGCTAAACATGTGGTAGATTTTATTTAAATTACAATAGTATTCTTTTTGTGACCCTTAATGACATTCCGTAAAAAAATCGAAATCACGGCTTTTGTGTGCTGCTAGGCATAATTTCTAGTTACGGTCTAGTATGAAACATTAATTATTTTGAAAATCACCGTCTGAATCTAATGAAGGGGTGTTCCTAGATTCATTTTCCTATATGGTACATATATATGTTTACACTGGACTCTTTTAAAAAAGGGGGAAAAGCCTCTGTTTCAATTAATTCTGGCCGATTAGAAGACAAAAGCGCTGAGTTTTTAAGTTGGAATGTGGATCATTTAACAAAAACTTAAAATTGAAACAAAAAGTCAATTCCGGGTATCCGAAGAACACAACACTTAGATATGAATACACCTAGAACTACTTGTCATGGAGAATCCGTTTACCGTAAACAAAGTTAATAATATGATCCATGTATTACTTTCCGGAGAAATCGAGGGCTTGGATCAATACTGTCGTTAGTGCCTATATTCATATAGACACTTGCAATACTTTCAAAGTACTGAATATTTTTTTAGTACAAATGATTTCAACATAGAACCGAAACTGAATCAAACCTGAATTAATAAAAAAAAGTCAAATTGTACTTTTCCTCATTTTAGTTTTTACATGCGTACATTTCATCTGTCTTCAGCATCCAGGAAATGTATCTATCTTATATACGACAAGTTATATAAGATCTTGTTTGGATTTGGCATGACCCATTAGTCCATTAAATTTGTTTATATAGCTGTCAATCCTTATTTGGTCTTACTTCGAATTACGGTCTAAATAAGTCTTAATCGGTAATGAAAAGAAGATTTTAACCCTTTCCCACTACAACTTTTTTCATGCGGAAAGGAGACATGACAGGAGGTACAGACAAACATTAATCTTTAGATATATCTGATCTTAGTCTACACCGCCTGCTTGTCCCTTTGGAGCCCTTACCCGTCAAACAGAAAAAAGTAAAAAATAAATAAGATAAATGAGTTAAAACATAAAAATAGACTGGACCGAATTGAAATAAGTTGCAGACGATAATTTAAAGTTTATGAAACTTTAGTTTTTTTAATTTTCTGGAAAGAAAACATTCTGCAAAATGAAGAAATTGCTTGTTACAAGCAATTTTTGCTTTTTACAAAATGTTTTCCCAATAGTTTTTCTTGATGAGCGAGTAAAAGCGTCACTGTGTGGGAATGGGTAAAGCCAGAGAAGTTGGCAGCCTGTCAGCCTAGCAACGATAAATGTTCAAAATAGATATCCACCCCCAATTATTACTTCCAATGCTTTCACCTCTTTGATTTCAATGTAATTTTGTAAAGGACAATACCGAGTTTGGCACGGGTTAGAAGCTGTATATTGTAGGTTCATGTAAGATTATTCCATCTTTTATTCAAAATTGCCTGCCGTCGTCATAGCGCAGTTGGTAGCGCATAAGACTCCAAATCTTCAATCATGGGATGGCATGGGTTCGATCCCCTGTGGCGGCAAATATCCTTTCCGATATTTGTCTCCCAACATTGGGTGGGATAGCAGCAGGAGGCTAGAACAAGGTGTAGTGGTAGTACTGGTGTGAAAAATACCAGAAATCCATTTTTAGGTGCTCCAGCCGCCGCAATATGACTGAAATACTGTTAAAAGTGGCGTTAAGCCCTATTCAATCAACCAAACAAAGAAAATTGCCTAAGGTACTAGAAAGTCAATGATTCATATCTATGAAAATTGACGGATCGCTGGATACCCCTGCAGACCTCCGACAGGAAGTTTGTGTTTGATTACAAAACGTATGGTTAGTAACATGTAATATAAGATATAAGCGTTGCTTGGCGAATTAAACGTCGTTAGTACAGCTTGAATAAGCTGCAGCTAAGATTCTAAAATTGCAAAAAATAACAAAATTACTACAAATAAATGTCTACCAATGTTGGAGTTCAAAGTTCGATTCAGTTCTTCGCGTAACTGTATGTTTGATTGGTCTATCGCATTTTGATTGACGGCCGCTATCCGTCCATTTGGACCAATTAGTCTGTTAACCCATTCCAACACAGCAAAATTTTAGACTGGTCCAAATTGAAAGAAGCTGCAGACGACAATTTCAAGTTGATGGAATTTTGAATTCTTTCGTCTTTTAGGATAGAAAACATTGTAGATAATGAAGAAATTGCTTGATACAAGCAATTTCTTCATTTTCCACAATGTTTTCAAAAGTTTTTTTCTTGAGGAAGGTAAAAAGGAGGGATTGAGTTGGAATGGGTTAAACTGGTCGATCTCCCCTTTCTTTGACATAACCTTGCAAGATTTTTTCCTGTCCGAAGTATCATATTTTCAGTTAATGATGCTATAGATAAGTAACAGTGAATAGGTTTGTAGTTTTAGGAAATTGAATTTATTTTCTATTATTAATCCTTTCCTGTACAAACCCGGGATTTTACGTCCCTGTGATTTCATACTTCAGAAAACAATGTAGAAAAAGAGGGCATTGCTTGTAACAAGCAATTCCTTCTTTTCCCACAATATTTTCCACCTATTAGGATGTTCATATTTCAAATTGCATCCAATTTTCATTGTCGTCTGCAACCTCTTTCAATTCGGACAAATCCAAAATTTCACAAAACAGGAAAGGGTTAATACTCGTGAGTCAATGTACTTTCAATGTACTGTCCATACTAGCAGACTTCCATTTTGCTAGTGATAATAAAAAAAAAAAAAAATAAATAAAATAAAAGAAAAAGAAAGATTTAAAAGGAATCCATGAAAAAGAGTTAGTCATGATTGAAACCTTATAGTGTCTCAGCTAATGCTTGTTTGCACCCAAATCCCGACAATTTTAAATCTTATTTATTGGGACGTTAAAACGTAAAATTTACATTAATGGTTTAACGTCTAGAATTCGTTTACATTCTCGATATTTGTTCACGTTTTTGTTTGGATTTTTTCTTTTTCCACAATGTTTTCAAAAGATTTTTTATTGAGGTACGTAAAACGCGAGCATGGATGGCAATGGTTTAAACTATTCCTACGAATTTTTTTTAACCCGACATAGGATAAGATCAGCGCCTTTTATTGAGAGCTAATAATTTGCTCAAGAGCTGGAATGGGTTAGACTAGTTTGAACCTTAAAAGGACTTATAAAAAAATTATTGAGAGCGATAGTGTATTTTGAAACCATGTAAGGTTTTTTGTTGGTTTTGCGTCTTAATCATCGCAACTACAGCTTATTCAACTGACCATTTTATTGTTGTTACTAACAATGAATGTCGTTATATAACACTATTAGATATCATAAGTCAAACTTCCTGTCGGAGGTCAGTGGGAATGGAAGGCGATCCGTTGATTAGAAGAATGAAAACTATTTCAATTTTTTTAAGGTCAGAGGTGCGTTCTTTTCGTCGAGATGAAAAATCCCGCTAAATAAGATATTTGAGACGTTTTCAAGAACGAATAATGTTATTTTGAGTGAAAAAATTCGACGTCGTCAAGAATACTTGTTTAAGCGAATACTGAGTACGCTTAAATTCCTCATTAAGAATTCTTATGATTCTTATTTAGCCGCTTAAAATCTTAATCTAAAGAACGATTTATCTTAAAAATCTAAATAAGATTCTTAAGAATCTTGACGAAAAGAACGCACCTCTGACAATGAAAAAAATGCTTTAAAAAATAGGGGTGTCGATGTACAATACCCTTATTCTATATTTGAGCCAGACTTTCGTTAGAATTGAAAGTCGCTTTGAATATCTATGTGTTTCTTTTGAAAGGGAAACCTGGATTGCCATAAGAGCGTATAATATGATCCGTTATCAAGGTAAACCTGGTGAAATGAAGTTACTTTATGGAATTGGAATTTTCCAAATTTACAGAAATTCCAGACAACATTTTTTAGTTGATCATTTTTTTGTTCGAAAGCATTGTGGATAATGAAGACATAAATGCTTGCAACAAGCAAATTTATTTATTTTCCAGTGCTTTCTGAGGGAGGGGCGTAAAAAGGATGATTTTTGTAGGAATGGGTTAACAGGTAGAATCAACGAACTGAATTTGATGCTTTTTCAACAATTCGTGTAGTAATGGTGTTAGTGTATAAAGAAATCCCATTTGATATTTAGTTAACTTGATAGCCAACCTGTGCTTAAACTTGTATTAACCCTCGTCATGCTGTATAAATTACCTTACTCAATAGCTGTATAATCAAAGGGCTGAAAGCACCGATAGAACTATTTTTTTTCATTTTTTTAGAAATCAATTGCATAAACAGCTCTGGCAGGAAAAATGCAAGCAGGATGTGTAGACCAAGATTAGACTGCACTTATGTGCAGGCTGATCTTGGTCTACACCTCCTGCCAATAACGGAATATCCCGAGTTCATCATGACAAGGGTTAAGCGACCATTCAAAAGAGGGCCAAAAAGTTGTCACTAAACAGAATGGTCGCCTTATACTTTTTACAGTAACATGCTCGAACTCGTGACTTTAAAATCATTTGTAAAGCCCTAGATCATTTGGCCACAGAGGCAGCCCTCCTTTAAAACTTCCTCTCCAGTGTTGAGAGTATATATTAGCCCGGGGATGTTGCAGTGAATTTGAGGTCATAGAAATCTTAAAGTGTGTTTTATTGTGCTGTAAATACAGATTGAACGAAATAAAACGGTATAAGAAATTGAAAGGTGACAATCTTCTTGGGAAATTGCCTTCAAAATCCTTCTTCTCAAAATAAAATAGAAGTGATTGTTTGTCCTTTCATTCTGAAAAAAAAAGGTTTTCATTCGCATTGGCACCAAATCTAACCAGTGGAATTGGTGAAGAAGTATCGCCATTGGCGTTCTATCTAACCAATTCCCTCACAATCCCTCCTTTCTACGCGCCTCGAGGAAAAGGCTTTCGAAAACTTTGAGGATAAGAGAAAAAATGCTTGTATCAAACAATTTCTTCATTATCCACGATTTTTTCTTTCCTAAAAGAATTGAAAAAAATGAATTAAATTCAAGCATCTTGAACTTTTCGTCTGCAACTTCTTTCAATTTGGACTAGTCTAAAATGTTGTGTGTGGGAGCTATAATAAGAACAATAACATTGTCTTAGAATTAAAGAAATTACGTGAAGTTTTTGTTTTTTCGACAATACTTTTTGCTCAAGTTATTACTCCTTAATTTGAAACAAACGCAGTTTTCTGAAGTAAAAAACAACAACAACGACCAAAAAAAGCGAACTTAAAAACTTTCCCAAATAATCCTACTTTTTACAACCTGAAAGAAAACAGTTCGTAAAATCATTGCGGATAATGAAACAAATTTTTAACATTTTTGCATTCAGATTAATCTAATTCTTTGTCGTCTTACAATGGCTGAAATAATTCACCAGTATCGTTAGTGTTCGGACAAAATACCACGAATACATCTATGTTAAAGCTGTATTCACGACATTTTGCCCCCTCACAGACGATATGACCATTGGCCTTTTTTTTTCCTTTTCTAATGCGTTAAAAGAGTTCATTACATAATTTTTCCATTTCAAAATTGTCGCGTGCAGAAATTAATTCCATTTCTTGTGCATTGTTCAGATATGCCTTTGACAGCTCGGATTCATGCTTATTCTTTATGCTCGGCTGACTTAACCCATTCCCACACAGCAAAATTTTAGACTGGTCCAAATTGAAAGGCGCTGCAGACGACAATTTCAAATTGATGGAATTTTGAATTTTTTCGTCTTTTTGGATAAAAAACATTGTGGATAATGAAGAAATTGCTTGATACAAGCAATTTCTTCATTTTCCACAATGTTTTCCAAGGATTTTTTCTTGAGGGGCGTAAAAAGGAGGGATTGAGTTGGAATGGGTTAATTGACATTGCGTAATGTTTTTTTATCCTACCTAGATAACTGACAGATCTCTGACCACGCCCCTGACCTCCGATATGGTTATTTGCTCCTTGCAGCAAAACGTTGAACAGGCTGAATGCTTACGAACGTTAAACCCGTTATCAGACTATACAATTTTAGACTGGTATGAATTGACCAATCACGGCTGTCAATAATTAAAAAAGGCGACCAATGAAATCATTCATATAGACCTTAAATGAGTTTCGTAACTACAGCTTATTCAACCAATTACGACGTGTAGGTCGCCAAGCAATCATTTGCCTTTTTATTTCAGGCTACTAGTCATGAACTTTGCAAAATAACGCATTTTAAAATTGAATCGGAACTTCCTGTTAGAGTCAATTGGCGGAGCAAAGGAAGTAATTTGGCGGGACCAGCTATTGGTCAATTTAAAGCATTTGCAGACGGCATTTTTTAGTTGGTGAAATTTTGAAAAGACTTATCTATTTCGAAAGAAAACAATGCGGATAATGAAGAAATAGCTTATATCAAACAATTCCACCATTATCGAAAATGTTTACAAAGGCTTTTATCTTGAGGGACGTAAAAAGAGGAATTATGTGGGAATGGTCTAAGTCGCCCACCAACGATACTGTCTAGCCTTAAAATTAGATATCAATATTTCGATTTAAGCCTTTAAAGTATTGCACAATTTTATACCTATACAAATTCAAAGGTTTCACACACGGTAATTTGAAGCCGATTTTTTTGGAAAGTAATAATTCAGTAGGATAGAAAATATTTAACCCCCCCACATAATTCCAAGCAATTTCTTCTTTATTCACATTGTGTTCTCAAGTTTAAAAAAATACAATGTAAAACCAGGGATTAAAGTGGTTAAATAAAGGATATGCTTTTTGTTGTTATTGTTTTTTATCGACACAGGCGATTATTTTGCCATAATTAATTTCAGACATTTTAAACACATTTATATTTGAGTTCATGAATATGTCTTGTTAAACGAATGCCTTTGTATATGTAGAAACAGGTAATATACTAAGGGAAAAAAGGTTAGCAATTTTTTTCGACCTACATTGTTTTTCAACGTAAATGTATAAACCTTATAAAATCAGTCTCGTTTGCAATTTTCAAAAGCTAACTAACTAATTATGCATTAAGAGCACGTTTTCCTCGCTTCATAAGGCTGTCTGACGCAATTTTGCTGAAACTCGTTCTGCACGTGCTTCCACATGTACGTGAAGTCTATATCCACAATATCTATTCTAGTTTATTGGTTAGCATCAATAACAAGATAACTCATTAAAAAATTTAAAAAAGATAAATTGGACGTCGCCGAGGGCTTAACTTAGACCAACGGAACGTAGCCATCGGTATGCTGGCTGGTGGTATGATGGTAAAAGAGTTGGCTCAACATTTTGGCGTGAGCCAAAGTTCCATTTCAAGACTTAGAACAAAGTATCGTCAATTAGGCACCGTCAAAGACAGGCCACGTTCAGAAAGGCCACGTAAGACTACCCAACGTGAGGACAATTACATCGTGACGTGTTCACGGCGTAATCGCTTCCTGAATAGCACTCGTATAGCCGATTTGGTCCGAAATGCAACGGGAACACGGGTCTGTGCTCGTACTGTAAGAAACAGACTTCGTTCGGCACGTTTACGCGCACGTCGACCTTACGTTGGCATTCCTTTGACTCGTGCACACACACATGCAAGATTGAATTGGACAAGGGAACACCGTCGATGGCCAAGACGAATGTGGAATCAGGTCCTATTCACAGACGAATCCCGTTTTAATTTGATGTTTGCGGATGGCAGGGTACGTGTTTGGAGGCGTGATGGCGAAAGGATGGGTCCCGCCAACGTCAGTCAACAAGACAGTTTTGGAGGCGGCAGCGTCATGATCTGGGGTGGTATATCATACCGTGGCAAGACTGACTTTGTAGCTATTCAGGGAAACTTAAATGCCGTTCGATATTGCACCGAAATTGTCCAGCCAGTGGTATTGCCGTTCTCGCGTCAAGGGCTTGCTACCATTTTTCAGCAAGATAATGCCCGCCCACATGTCGTTCGGCACACGTTGGACCTTTTACAGACTAATAATGTTGATGTGTTGGATTGGCCAGCCAAATCACCGGATCTGTCTCCGATCGAACACCTTTGGGACCATCTGGGTAGGAAAGTAAGAGACAGGAATGACGTTAATGACGTTAGAGACCTGGAACGTGTTCTGCGTCAGGAATGGGGTCGTTTCCCTATGGCCATTAATCGTAGGCTCATTTCCAGCATGAGAAGACGCTGTTTTGCCGTTATTGGCGTAAACGGTGGACACACAAGATATTAAATCTTTGTGTTACTTTTACTTCCCTATCCCTACCATGTTTGACGCTGTACAACAAACACGTATGACCTTGAAATCATCTGATTTTTTTAAATACTGTGGCTAACACATAAAAGATCGATGTGTGAAAATATGGTTTGAATCCAAAGCTAGACACCGGAGAAATTGGCTGTAACGTACGAAATTGCTAAACTTTTTTCCCTCAGTATACTTTTGACGGTCAGAGACGAAATATCAATCAGTGTTTAATTCTGATAGTTTGAATAGATACATGCTACTAAAAGGAAGTTTAAAGTAAAGCAAAATATCCCCCCTCCCGTCACATGTATCTGCTTAGTTGGCACAGTCCTGACGGGGGTCGGTGCTTTAACTCTTCCCACCCAGTCCTGCAGTTTACTTCTCTCGAGAAAAAAATTTGGAACCAAATTGGCGACAATGAAGAAGTTGCTTTAACCCTTTCCCGTTTTTGGAAATTTTAGTCTAATCCAAATTGAGAGAGGTTGCAGACGACAATGAAAACTGGATACCTTTTGAAAAGAAACCATCATATGTGATAGAAAAAATGTGGAAAAAGGAGAAATTGCTTGTTACAAGCAATTTCTTTTTTTTCCACAATGTTTCTTGAGTATAAAATCACGGGAACGCAAAATTCCGTATTGAACGGGAAGGGGTTAAACAAGCAATTTCTTCACTTTCCACGATGTTTTCTTTCGAAAAAGAATCAAATTTTGAATAGTTCGTCAACTTAAAATTTTCGTTTGCAACTTCTTTGAATTTGGACCAGCCTAGAATTTTGTCGACTGCTATTTGTTTAATCCTTTACTGTGTTGCAAAATTTTAGACCTGTCCAAATTCAAGGTTTTTCAGACGAGAATTAAAAGTTGATTTTATTTGAAACATTATCATTCAGTAGAGTAGAAAATATTGTGGAAAAAGAAGAAATTGCTTGTTACAAGCAATTTCGTCTTTTTCCACATTGTTTTCTAAGGTATAAAAAACAGGGACGTAAAAAGCAAAAATTGTATAGGAAAGCGTTTAAGTAAAAAAGAAACAAGGTTAATGTAAAGAAAAATATTTTTCACAGGTCTAAATATATGTAGATGGCATAGTGCTGTCGAGATTTGACGCTTTACTTTTCGTTTGAGGAATTTAATTTTTTTCATATAATCAAACTATCGTGAAAAGGTTCATAAACCTTTGTGATCAACCTTTGTGATTTTACTATGGGAAAGTCGTGTGTGTTCTTATCCGCTCTAAAATGTGGTTCGTTAAAAATTAAAAAAAAGTCATTAAGATGTATATTTGTCACATACACTGTGCAATATTGCATGACTTAAGTCAATTATATCGTAACGAATCGTTAAACCATTATATCGCTCCTTTTGTGTTTTCATTGCAAATATACTCAGTTCTAAAGGAAAGTGTACAATTTATTTCATGCGATATTTTTTAAAGAAAACTTATTATCTAAACAATCAAAGTACTGAAAGTACTGTTAGCTAGCAAAGCATAGTTTTGTTAAGTAATCTTCATTGCCAAAGGTAAACATGATAGGTAAACTAGGTTAAAGTAACCGAGAAGTTAATCCATTACAATATAACAAAAATTTAGACTGGATCAAATTGAAAGAAGTTGCAGACAACAAATTCAAGTTGGTTGAATTTTGAAAGAAAAAAATCCTTGATTGGTAGAAAACATTGTGGACTATGAAGAAATTGCTTGTCCCAAGCAATTTCTTCATTGTCCACATTGTTTTCCAAAGCCTTTTCTTGAGATACTTGAGAAGCGGAATTGAGTGGGAATGGGTTAAATAGCATGTATTTTAAAGGGTTCTTCACAATTTGAACATAGCTGGCAATATTCCTTAAATACGTAAGAACTACTTTTATTGCGTAGGCATTCAATGGATGCAGTGGTTAAGCCATAATTGGCAGTATGCATTCGTTGAACTCTGGGAAGACCTGTTAACTTAAGCTATCAGAGCTGACACTTTGCTAGCTAAAAATTGCAAATGAAATCGAATGATCGCTTACCAAGCTGCAATGTAGTTCGACCGAGATATTAAACAATGTTGTTTTGTTAAATATGTGGCAAGGAATATGGAGTCAAAGACAATTCGTTGGTTTTGTGACCAAAACACCGTAACTATAGTTTGAAAAAAGGTGTCGTTACGACCTTTCAATAGCTCAACCAAGAGGAAAGGGAAGAAAAGCCTAACGTAAATGGCGGACTTCAAAGCTCATTTTCGATCTTAGTTAACAATTTGATTGATTAATCGATTTTTCTATTAACAAGAGCAATCCGTCAGTTGGTATTAAACTATGACTGAGACCATATTCTGTATCGTTTCTGAATTTGAGAATGCTTATTGTTACCGAAATTAAGCAGCCAAATCAAGAATTAGTAAGGTTTGGCTTTTCTACGACCCCTCTTCGGATCAGTGTCAAGAGCTGAAATAACATTTAAGGCTTTAACTATCGATTACATACCTTTTCCATACGCCCGAACCCGTCTCTGAACGTCTAACACCAGAATTAGACATTGGTTATGCGATTTGCTATTCACCTGAAACCCATCAATATATGTCTACCACTCGAATTAGACATTAGACGTTCGATTAGACATTCGCTCTAAAATCAGTTTTTGAACCCCAACATTTGGCTTTATGTTTTGAATGAGTGTCTATTCGAATATCTTATGTCTAATACGGGTGTAAGTCTTTCATTGACGGGTTCAAGCAAACGTCTAATCGGGTTCTAGAAATTCAGTGAGGGGTTCATTCGGATGTCTAATCGAATGTCTAGTGTCTAATTCGGGTGTTGGACATTCAGTGACGGGTTCCTGAGAATGTCTAATCGAATGTCTAATTAGGTAGTTAGACATTTAAAAACTGGATTCGAGTGAGTGTCATATCAAATGTCTAATGTATAATTCGGACGTTAGACTGGCTAGTTAAGGAAATGGTTGTACCCATGAATGTCAATTTCATTGGTTTCACTTCTTCACTCCTTCGACGTACTACAGTTATGGAAGGGTCTGTGAGATTATACCTGCACTTGAGTATTACAATATTGTTTGATTATGTCACAAACTGCAGGTATTGTATTCTATCGCGTGAACAGATTCATTATTATTGGTTTCCTTTGTGCACTTGTCAGTTTGACACCAGCTAAGTACCTCGCATCAAAATAATTGAGCAAGGAAAGATATTTTCAATATTTATGTAATGTGAGCAAAGGTCAGTTTGAAAAATGTCAGACCCACTTGCTCCTTTGGAATTGTACTCGACTTCAAACCTTGAGATCGCGGGTTCGACCCGTCGGTCGACCAAACAAACTAATTATCGTTTGGGTGATACTTTAAACCGAGGCCCCATGTGACGGTACTATGCAGGTTCGGCTCGTGATTGGCTCGTGCTGTATCCTTGCACCATCCTCCACAACAACCAGTTGTCTTTGGGGGGAATCGCTAACATGGGCAAGTGACTTTTGATGGTGCGCGATCTATACAACGTAACTACGGTAATGACGATAAATAAACATGGCTGCTCACAAAGACTAAATTAAACCTGGCTCACACTCATGCCTTATCAATTTCTCACTGTGCCGCTTCTTGGTCGCTATATGCAGGCCTACTGAATGAACGTTTTCAAACGACCAGCTGATATCTTAACTCTTTAAGTTTTTTCCTTTCAAAAATTTAAACTTGTCCAAATTCAAAGGAATAGTAGACGACAATAGTAGCCATTTGAGACAATGACCTTTAGCCGATTACTTTGGGACATTAACCCATTACATAAAAATCTTTAACCAAAACTTTAGCTTTTTCTATCTTGGCTAGTTTTCAAAGTACGGGGCTCAAAACCATTTTCTCTGAAATGATTTTAATCCTAGGGGATGTTTATATTTCACACACATATTAATCAAGATTGGGGCTTTCATCTGCGACATCATGTGATCGCGTGACACTAACCTTTAACTTGTAATAAAAACTTTAACGAAAATTAAACTTTTCTATTTTGGCCATCTTTCTCCCTATTGTATTCACCGTTCATACATGCACCCACCAGTAGATGCGCTTTCATTTTAGATAATGACCTTAAACCTGTGACCTTGACCTTTAACGCGTTATAAAAGACTTTAACCCAAAACCTTTTCTATTTTGATCATTTTTCATCCTCGGGTGCTCCTATTTCCCCCATGACTTGTGCAGGAGATAGGCTTTCATTTGAGACAATGACAATGACACAAAACCTTCACCCTTTGTAAAAAAAACTTAACATAAAACTTTAACTTTATATATCTTTGTCATTTTTCGCCTTTTGGGCGCTCATTAACCCATTCCCACTCAATCCCTCCTTTTTACGCCCCTCAAGAAAAAAGCTTTGGAAAACATTGTGGAAAATGAAGAAATTGCTTGTATCAAGCATTTCCTTCATTATACACAATGTTTTCTATCCCAAATTACTGGCAAATTTAAAATTCAATCAAATTTAAGTTGTCGTCTGCAGCTTCCTTCAATTTGGACCAGTCTAAAATTTTCTTGTGTTGGAATGGGTTAAACAAACATGTATTCATAAGGCGATGAAAATGACTCTATGAGATCTTTGCATACGCCCTTATTATTTAGCCCTATCTTAAATGGCACCCGAAACAGCGAACTATGTTGTCCGCTTTGAACTCTTTTATAAATTAGTGCTAAAAGTAGTCCCGAGAAAAAAACCTGGTACACTCTTCGCTCATTTGACATATTCTTAATAATTAATACATCATAAGAAAGTAGAGCTTTTTTTTATTTGTTTACAGAACGGCAATAAATCTTTAAACCTAATCATTTTCTGTATATATCCGCTTCACAGCTTCAAAGTGAGTGATTATTTTTAAAGTTTCATACCACCATGAATACAAAAAATATTTTCTTGATCTCTCAAGTGCAATTATCGAGCATTAAGTGCACATATAATCGGTATCTGGCTCTGAATTTATATTTTCGTCACATTTTAACATGTTCCATGTTGTACCATTTCTTCTATCTTTTACGCAACCTCAGTTTCAGCCGAACAAACTTCATTATACCAAAATAATAATACCACCGCCATGGCGAAATTAGTAGCGCATCATCCCAATCTTCAATCATGAGGTATCCAGGGTTCTATCCCCGTCTGCGGCACATATCCTTTCCGACATTCCCGTCTCATCAATGAATGGATAATCGAAAATCCATTGTGGGATTGCAGCTGAAATGGTAGTACTGACGTGAGATATACAAGAAATCTATTGTTAGGAGCTCAAGCCGCGATATGACTGAATGTCAAGAGCGGCGTAAAACCCCATTCAATCAATCAATCAATAAATCAATCAAACACAATAATACTTCACGGATCGCCGAGGTCAATCCAAAAATCGATTGACCAATCAAAGTTTTCATTTAGACCGCTGGTAAATGATTAACTCTGACATTTATGTCAATCATTTTTGTTGGTATTGAGACATAAACGCCGTAACTACAGCTTATTCAAGCTGTAGTTACGGCGTTCAGGTCGCAAATCCAACGATTTGCCTTTTGATTTATGTCCCTTATAATCTATTTATCTTGGCTTTGTATTTATCTAAGCAAGAAATAAAGTCCTAGCCTCGTACTGGGGTTACCAATAAATGTCTTATCAAGATCACTTTTCCAGTATACGGCTAGACTATTTTAGAAGGAAAAAACCGTAGTAACGACATTTTGCACCCTTAACGACGATCGTATTCGTTATAGAAGGTGAAACACTCGATGGGCACCGTTTTATATTTAAAGGGAGGAAAGTATGGTGACATTAATTTTCTGCCTACCTTTGTTATGTCCCGTGATCTAAGGGATAATGCTGTTAATAGTGTTGATTGATTTATTGAATCGGGTTTAACGCCACTTTTAACAGTATTTCAGTCATATCGCGGCGGCTGGAGCACCTAGCAAAGGGATTGGTAGTGTAACGACACTACTAGAGAAGAAAAGACTTCTCAATTTCTTTAATCGAGGTATTTGCTCATTCGAGTTGTATAATCTATTAGCTATTATCTGATATACCGATAGTATGTTAGTGATCGCAATGCTTAAATTGATTGATGGCCTCCGCCAATCAAAAGATCTATTGACCAATTAAATCATCCATTTATACCGGAAGAGAACATTGACTCCGACATTTGTGTAAACATCTTGTTGGTTTGGCGAGTAAACATCGTAACTACAGCTTATTCAAGCTGTAGTTACGACGTTAAGGCCGTAAACCAACGATTTACGCTTCATAGCAAGTCCCTTCCTACATATTACATAAAATAGAATAGTTAATGCCTAAGTCGAACTGCGATGTAGAGGTCAGAGGTCGTAACTAGGGATGAAAATAAGAAATTGGCCTTATAGTCTAGTCTTAAGCCACCAAGTAAAACAAAGCAAATAATTTAAAAGTGTTGAGACAAGATTTATGGATCTATTTTGTCCGAAAGCATACAAATTAGTTGCGTTCTAAAACCTTTGTCCATGGAAGTATTAGAAAATAAGCCAATTAAAACGCTTGAATCTTGATAGACGAAACTAAAATTGAATTATGGAATGATATTTTGATATTAGATATTGAGCTGCAACAAGGGAAAACTCATACTTAACCCTTGTCATGCTAAACCCGGAATATTCTGGTTTTAGCAGGAGGTAAAGACAAAGATCAGACTGCACATAAGTGCAGTCTGATCTTAGTCTACACCTCATGTCTGTCGTTATGAAACCAGAGTTGTTTGTGAAATTGATTTTCAAAAGAAGCATTAACACGTGAACAAAAAAAAAACACAAAAAAACAAAAAAAACTTCGAGTGCTTTCATACAATTTTGAAAAGAATTTTATTCAGCATGACAAGGGTTAACATCAGCAATGTATGTGCATACTATGGATTCCATTCCATTTAAATGTATGTTAAATGTGAGAAAAAGATTACAATAACTTCATTACTATTCTTTATTTTTCAAATAATTGTTACCAAAATCGCATGAAATTCCAGCTTAGTACTGGTATTACACATGAAGCAAATGAATGAGTGATATAACAACAACAAAAAAACAAAAAAAAAAAACCCACAAAAAAAGAAACAAACAAACAAATAGTTTAACAAATGTTCAAAGCGATGTTAAACTCTTTCCTCTAAAACCCGGGATCATACGTCACTGTGGTGAGACACTTTAGAAAACAAGCATTTTTTTCTTTTCCCGCAATATTTTCTACTCTGCAGGTTGGTTACATTTCAAATTAAACTCCTTTTTCAATGTCGCCCGCAACTTTGCATCTCGACCATTCTAAAATCTTGAAAAACAGGAAAAGGTTAAACCAATAAAAACAAGCAAAAGAAACGGTAAGAATATTTTCTGTTAACAACATTCATTTCAATGTCATTCAACTTTCCAGGTTATCGGAAACTATATTATACGTCTGACATCAGCATTAATTTCCGGTTGTGATGTCAATCTCGTTGCCTTTCATAGAAAATGTTTATTGTCATCCGTCTCTCAAAAATGGACCATCCAGCACATGATCCATGGTGGTATCCACATGAGATATTGATCAATGATCTATCAATAGTTGATGGATTCTAATAATAATTCTAACTTGAACATAACGAGACTTTTTTTTTGTTTTCATTGAGGAAAGAACCTGAAAACTTCTCCACACTGTATAAATACGCGAAGCGGAATCATACATTAGTGACATTAAGTTTATAGGATCACACCTCATATGAAAACAAAAGTATTTTCCTCGCTCCTTCTAATGTACTATTAATGCTATCAAGCAAACCAAGAAAACAATTCACTAGTTTTTAGTGCAAACATGTAAAACAGAAAAATAACGAACACCTAAAAACTAGTCGAAGCCTATCTTTACGAAAATCTTCAAATCAGGGACAGACCTAGTTTTTCCTGACTCGAAATTGAAGGACGGTACCTTTCGAAATCAAAGAATATCGTATACACCATGAGATTTAATGTATTGCAACGGCGCGCAATGACAGATCTGTTGCCCTCAGATAAAACCGAAACCTTATTTTTAGGTTTAAATTGAAACCTTATTTTTAGCATTTGGGATGTGTTCAAAATAATAGATTCAGTTGTCATCACCTGTAACTTTATCTTCAAAACGACGTTGGTCATATTTATCATCTATAACTTACGCTTTGATATTAAACGTCGTTATTTTGAAAAAAATGTGGCCAGTAGAAAGGTACAAAAAACAGTACAGTTGGTTGGCGACTTAAACGTCGTAACTGCATCTTGAATAAGTCGCCAAACCAACTAAAAAGGTTAACAAAAATCGCGGCCAATAGTCGGAGATCAAAATTCATTTCTGGTCTTAATAGGGATTTCATTGGTCGACTGGCTTTTTGATTGACAGTCGCGATTAGTCAGTTGTTACCCACTGTGCACAGACTTTGAGTATCCCAAGTCGTTCAAGAAAGACCTTCAAAACACTTGATGAATGAATGCCACTTAGATATTCCATCTTTTTCATGGTATAACGCACGTCTTTCTCAATTGACCATTTCACAGTTATAACGTTCTTTACCGTCAAAACGGAAACCGGATAACTATCCCAAGTCATTTTCAATTTATTCCCGACCATGATTAAAACCATTTGCAAACTGTGCATTTGTTAAAGCACCATTCCTATAAACTTTTGCAAAACAGTATGAATTTCTGTTTGCTGAAACTAATGGTGTACTCCAATCAGAGATTTTTCCATCAATATTTATCGCTATACATGTATTTTGTCTATATGAATAAAATCATTTGTTGAAATTCTTAGCGCAACGTGCACGTAGACTTCGTGCGCTGCATGCTGTGACACCGTTCAAAACAAGAATGAAGACTATTCAAAGTACCTATAGTAGGTATCGGCTTACATGCTTATGGACATTTAGTATTTAGTGCAAGACTGTGCTGTGTGTCTTCATGAGCTATTAACATTTAGGATAGGAGGCAAGACCGTGCTTAAATACATTTAGTATAGGAGACAAGACTGTGCTTATCATCAATTAGTATAGATTGCAATGCTGTGCTAAGTGTCTATATATAATGTATCGACATTCACTATAAAATGAATGGCCGTTCAAAGTGTCTATAAAAGATATCGGCTTTTAGTTTAACCGTTGGGCTGTGCTGTGTATCCATACAAGGTATTGACACCTAATATAGAGCACAAGACTGTGCTTATAGACACTAAGTATAGAGTGCAAGGCTGTGCTAGGTGTTTTTTATATAAGGTATCGACAGTTATTTTAGAATGAAAGACTCTTCAAAGTGTCTATAAAAAATATCGACTTTTAGTTTTACCGGTGGGCTGTGCTATGTATCCATACAAGGTATTACCACCTAATACAGAGTACAAGACTGTGCCATGTGTCATTCCATGGTATCGACACTTATTGCTGTTTACACAATTTCTCGGAAAAAAATGATTATTTTTTATTAAAACAGATTCACAACTGTAACCAGACTAAAGGATGAATAATACTGGGATTTCATTAACAAGAAAGAACAATTCTTAGAAGAAAATCAGACGGTATAATTAAATTCCCTTGACGTGATTTATTGCTTGTCCTGTGGGATGAAATTTCGATATATTTTGTTTGAAAACAAATAAAAGGCGTGGAAACGGTATGAACTAATCCAAAATTTGTCTGAATTGATGAATATATTCGAATTCACATGGGTTCTCTCCGAACGGCCTATACTTTGTTTGGTTAAACTGAGAATGATTCTCAGTAAGGCAGTTTCCATCTGGTAGATCCCTACAAATATGTTTTCAAACAAATTCGAAGTAGAGCCTAACGTTTTATTAACCAATTTCTAGAAAGAGCAAAAATCAAAAACTACAAAAGAAGTTGCAGACAATAGTTTCAAGTTGGTGGAATTTTAAAACACTTTCTCTTTAATAGAAGAAAACATTGTGGAGAATGAAGAAATTGCTTGTACAAGCAATTTCTTCATTGTCCACTATGCTTTACAAACCCTCTTTTCTTGGACATAAAAAAGCGGGATTGTACGGTTATGGGTCAAATAAACACTAACAGGAATGTTCTCAAAACCCGACCGTTTAAAAGTTGATAAGTTCATCGTTCAATATTGTGTGATACATTAAACTATTATTCTTTCACTAAATCAGCTGCCGACCGTCTGGCGGCTGATTTGTACTGTAACAGAAAAAGGCTCAAGGTACGGGTTCTAGTCCCGTCCGCGCCACTCGTCAAGTGAGGATGTTCTTAATAAAGGCATTTAGAATCCCATTTTACATGTTTAATTTCTAATAAGGAAGCACTCCAAAATCTATCAATCAATCAATCAATCAATCAGTCAATTAACCAAACAATCAGTCAATCAATCAATCGATTAATAGATTGGTTGATTGATCGATTGATCAATCAATCAATTAATCAAATTAATTCAAATCAATTCAAATCAATTCAAATCAATCAATAAATCAATAAATCAACCAATCCACCAACCAATCTATCAATCAGATCATTTTCTGCAGAGAAACACATTTTTGGCTATTTGTTTGCTCTTTGCCTTAGACTTCGTCGTACAAAAGAGTTTGCAGAATGTTGAATGTTGTTTCATTTCGGTACGAGAGGCCAACAGAGCCTTGATTACTTTAGGGGTCATAAACTATCAAGTGTTTTCTTTAAGAGTCATTTCTCCTGTGAAATCATCTCCTATTTGACTTTATAATTACAATCGCATACTGGGGAGGCAGACGTCATAAGATTACCACAGTATGATAACTATACTCTTGATTGACTCTAGTTACGATGTTTTAGCCGCCAAAATGCCATGTTTTTGTCGCCTAAAGACAACCTCAGTAATGAACACTTAGCGTGCTTTCAGACAATTGACGGATTGCGATTGTCAATCAAATAATCAATCAACCAATCAAATAATTCATTTAGACTGGAAGTAAACTTTGGATACCGACGTCGATCGATAGCTTATTAAAGCTGTAGCTACGACTTTTATGTTGCCAGCCAACTAATTTACTATTTTGTTACATGTTTAATATTTAAGTGGAGTGAATTGTGATTTCTAAACCATTTCAAACATATTATTTACAGTGAAACCATCTCTGACCATTTCTAACCAGTATTCATTTTGACAAAATGCTTGATAAAATATTTCAATTTACTTTGAAACGAAAATATAGCTATTATGGAAACGAACAATCGGTATTATTAAAGATCTACCCTTCTTCCGGAATCTCTCTTCTGACCGAATGCTTGAATTGCAATGGCGTGGTTCCCTTCGGCCTGTTCGTCTGTCTATCCTTAGTAAAGAATACTCGTGATAAAGTAAAATATAGTATTAGCAGACAATGTTTGTATGGTCACAAGCAACTTTCGTTTCGTTATTTGAATATGATCAAACACAGGAAAAATACAATATGGGAATTTCACTCTAAATATCTTACATACGCGATAAAGAACACAAATATTAACATATTTTCTTGAACATTTCTCTAGCTATTTGTAGGGTCATAAAGAACTTCCTTGTCGAAATTGACAGATCAAACAATCAATTGATCAATCAAATCATTTATTCAGACTGATAGTGAACTTTGAACTCCGATATTTTCCGACATTTATTTGAAGCCTTTTTGTAGATTCGTCGACTTTATCAAGCTGTAGTTACGACGTTTATGTAGCCAACCAACCAGCGATCCGTTAATGGGGGGGGGGAGTACCCAAGGGTCAACCAGAGAAAGGGGAAAATAGAATATAAAGTTTAATACATTATTATTTAAGCAATCAAGTTCACACATATTATTCGATGCTCTTGAAACTTTAACAGACTTTATCCGAGATTATCCGTTCTGCGTATTACAAAACCACCGCCTGAGGAATATGGCATTGTTATACACTGACAGAAAGCTCATTGTATGTGTACTTATATTCAGATAAATTTTGATATTTTCTAAAATAGACGAAAGGAACATGACATCCTGAAATTCTTAATTTAAGTAAGTTAAATTTTGGTGTCCCGCGTTACAATTCATTCGAAGTCTTGAACCCTTTCTTTGTTGCATTTCCATTAGAAAGGACATACTTCCAAAAACTGTCTATGGAATTGAAATTGCACATTTTCCGATTCTAACGGATATATTTATTTGTAAGAGTTGGTACTTGAGATAAAATTACTTGAGAAAAATCAAGACAGCACCAAAGTGTTCCATCAATGTCAAGATGCATAATTTGATATATATGAAAAATCTTCCCCTACAAAACAACCGCCGTCATAGCGCAGTTGGTAGCGCGTCGGAATATCAATCTAGAGGTCCCGGGATCGATTCCCGACGGAGTCACTCATCCTTACCGACTATCTGTCTCTCACCAATGGGTCGATAATCGTAGACCTATGTGAGATAGCAGCTGGAGGCTAGGAAAGGATGCAATGGTAGTACTGGTGTCAGAAATACCAGGATTCCATTGTTAGGTGCTCCAGTCGCCGCGATATAACTGTAAAACCCCATTCAAGCAAACAAACATCTGAAAAACACTTTTAACAAAGGATCAATTATCAAACAAGTTTGATTGTGGTATAATTGAAACTG
This sequence comes from Fragum fragum, assembly GCA_946902895.1. Taxonomy (NCBI): domain Eukaryota; kingdom Metazoa; phylum Mollusca; class Bivalvia; order Cardiida; family Cardiidae; genus Fragum; species Fragum fragum. The sequence continues at coordinate 32,206,712 of OX336378.1, read as the reverse complement.
GCAGAACATTATAATTGAAATTGTTCACAAAACGTCCCCTAGGCATAAAATGAAGTCTTGAAATATCATGTTTATATTTCGATACGCTCTTTATTTACGTGTCAAAAAATTTACAAGGAAGATATTCAGATTTTAGAAATATGTTTTTTTCGTAGTTTAATTTGACGTACATATTACGATATTTTGCATTTATGGTAGTGACAGTAATTTACCAAAATTGTCTATAATAAATGTCCCACACGTAAATAACGTTGATGTTTTATAAAAACTATGTCGGCTTTATTACGTATTTCCGCGCCTCTCTTTATCTAAAAGTCATTACATCTCAAATTACTGGCCCATGTCGATTATCTAATGGCTTCCATTTAAAAAAATAATTGAAGAATCGCTGGTCATTATTCCATGATTTAACTCTTTCCTGTTCAATCCCTTATTATACGGCCTTGTAATTAAATAACTTAGAAAGAATTGTGGAAAAAGAAGAAATTGCTTGTAACAAGCAATTTCTTCTTATTCCACAATTCTTTCTACCCTTCTGAATGGACATTTTTAAAATTAAATCCACTTTAAATTTTCGTCTTTAAAACCTTTGAATTTGGACAGGTCTAAACTTTTACAGAACAGGAAAAGGTTAAAGTGCATCGCGGTAACGCAACAACATTTAGATCTGAGAACAAATTACACTATGTGTCTGGTCATTGCTGATAATTGAATAAACTAATGAATGAATACATATGCATAATTGTATAACAAATATATATGTACATATAGAAGATAAGTTCATGGGTTAAGTGTGATGTAATTCAAAGAAAAACAAACGTAATAAATGTGGTTAAGTTAAACGTATTCAAGGCATAAACTGGTTATAAAAGAGTTAAAGAGAATATTTTTTTTCTGTAATCATTGAGGTATGTACCTAAACACCCAATCACGCTGTATGAAAAGGCGAAGCATAATCAGTATGATTACGTTTTTTTTTTTTTTTTTTTTGTTTTTTTTGTTTTTTTTGTTTGTTCGTTTGTTTGTTTGTTTGTTCATGACTCAATGAAAACAACAATTATTCTGTACATTTCTTATCACTTGATATCATCAAGTAAAGCAAAGTATTTTTTTTAGTAAATTTGTATTGATCTACTTTGTATGCAAGCGTACAAAATTGTTGAGTGATCATGAGTTTCTTCATGGAAATATAAATGCATATTCAGCAAATCAAAACACTTGAATCTTGATATACGAAACTAAAATTGAATTTTAATAGTATGATTGATATATATATATCTTCTCCACTGAGGTGTTGCAACGATAGGGAATCTAGACTATTTGCTGGAATAAACTTCACCCTACCTAAGGGCGAGGAAAATGCTTATTTTATATTATTGCTCGGATGAGAGATTGATTCTGCGCTGTCATTTTGATAATAAAACGCCTTTGTTAGAACCATCGAGTGATATATGCAATGTCTTTCTCCTTTAAACAGGATGTCAGACTCTTTTATTGTAGACATTCACAAATATTGACACATGCGCATCTTCAATGGAAATAAATCTTTACTTGGTAAATGAGTCTTGCGAGGCAGGCACGTTTTTTATGGTCAAGTGTATTGCAATATTAAACATTTGCTTTACAATCCCTGGTTTCACGTCCCTGTGTTTTTATTCTTGAGAAAAAAAATTGAAAAAGAAGAAATAGCTTGTAACAAGCAATTTCTTCTTTTCCCACAATATTTTCTACCCTAATGAATGGTTATTTTTCAAATAAAATCAACTTTATATTGTTGCCTTGAGTTTAGACAGGTCTAAAATTTTGAAATACGGTAAATGTTTTAAAAGAAGTGCACACAAAATTGCTGAACTAATAGCACGTAAGACATTTTTCTCGTTCAAAAGTCGAGTATAAGAAACGGATCACTCCGCCACGCCAACAAGCCTTCACATTAAGCCCAACTTCGATATTTTGCAAAATTAAACAAACAAGTAAAATGATTGGTTGGCGACCTGAACGTCGTTTCTTCAGCTTGATTAAGTAGTAATGCCGCTTACGTCGCCAACAAAAAATGCTGAACAACTGTCGGAGCTCAATATTCACTTCCGGCCTAAATCGATTATTTGATTGGCCAATCGTCTTTTTTATCGACAGCAGCGACCCGCCATGTTGTTGGAAATAGAATTTCGATATTTTTGCTAAATCCCCCGCACACCTCATCATGAAGATGGCCAAAAAAGCAGACTCAAGTTTCCCTTTATAGAGCATCGAGGATCACTCCCTTTGTCGGTTACACTCCTGTCCGTTTTTGCCTCATTGAATAAAGAGAAAAAAGGGCCAATTTTCGCAATTTGTAGCTCCTCCCAAAAGTTTCGTTGGGCCTTAAATCTTAGTCCGCCTTAAAGATCAGTCTTTGGTCTTGAATTACAGGCCAGATAAAATGGTGCCATTAGGGATAAAAAACTTTATCCTGTCACCTGCTATAAATACTGCCTAATAAAGGGGGGTATGATAAACTTGTTGATATCAGGTCACATGGTCACGTGATAAGCTTTTATCATGTCACTTGATCATGTGACCGACCGGAACTATTTTTGCAGTAGATGGAGTGCTTTCTAAAACTCACTTTTAAGCAATAAATTTTTAAATCTTCGGCTAAAAGTTATGTTCAAATAAAAACATTATACTCGACTGATCGAATTATACATCGGTGACGTAGAGATGGCGCAATACATGACGCATGTATTGTTTATTTCATGGAAGCATACACACGACTTCAGAAAGCAAGATTTTAAAACATAAAAGGATTTAGGGGATTAAGCATTGATATTATTTAATTGAGGATACTTTTAGAAGTCGCGGCTAGGCAACTAATCTCAAGCTTTGTCCATCCTGTGATTTTCTATCAGGGTGACAATGACTTTGGGTTTGGTTTTTGCTGCTTAACAACGAATCGTCAGAAAATCTTCGACACGTTAGTTGAGTGATCGATAAGATCGACGAATCTAGGCAAATCATATTCAATGATCAAGGTATGTCTTTGTTCTTTAAGGTTTAAGTTATAGATGCTCTAGTTAATTCGTTCTTATTACATGTATATCTATTTTAAATTAAATTGTGCGAGTTTTTCAAATGTCGACCCCGATGCCCTCACCTCAGCAGGGTCAAAACACCAAGTTCGACGAGAGGTTAACTTATTTTTATTTATCATGAACATTTTTCAGTCGAATTGAATTTCAAAGATGGTAACAGGATAAATAGAATAGATGGTTGGTGTCTTGATAAGGAAAAGTTAATCGGGCTCGGCTTCGGAATTTATCCGGTTCGCCTTCCGGTCACCAAATAAATTCCTACGCCTTGCCCGATAAACTTTTCCATATCAAGACACCAACCATCTAATCCCTATTTAGCAAGTCTTCATTGAAAACATCAACCCATGAAATTCTTTAGACTCGGAAGTGAAATTTTTGTAGGGTACCATTTTCAAATATCAGTTTCTACAAAGAATTATTTCCAAGATGAATTCTTTAAATCACATCTATGACATGCAGCAGTGATCTCTCACTCTGCAGAACCTAACATCAAGCAACTTTCTGTTGTTTTAAACATTAAATTTTACGTTGTTCCTTTCACTTCATTTCCTTTAATTTTATCCTTGTTCAGTATGGGGAAGTTGCGATTTTTTATTTAGATTTTCCAGTGTGATCATAGATAAAAATCACCCGATGGTATTTCTTTATGGTTGAGAAATAACATACAAGTGATTTTTTACGATTAAACGAACATTTGCAGCTCTAAAATTTGCACTTGAAACAAGGTAGTGCAAAGAAAGTAACAATAAAGTCCACGTTAACCACTGAAAAGGCCTAATATATTTCTTGAGAGTTTTCAACAGATAACCCAAGAATGGCTCTCATTGGTCCTGTCCGAGTAGATTTCAAAACCGTGTGCAGGACCGTCCAACTAGGGTCGTTTAACGTGAAAGATAGAATGGGACTTTCACTTTATTTTCTTCATTTCTCTTTGAAGACCTAACCCAGATCGGTTTTTTCCAAAATTGATATTTGCCGCGACTTTGTAGCTATTCAAATTCGCCTTTTGTGTTTACGTGTTATCTGTTCTGGCCATGTCAGTCGACAGCTACTTAGATTGGCTCCAATATTTCCAATAGATCAACTCGAGTCTAAAATTAAGTGAGAATTAGGTCTACCTTTTGATTCAAGATGATAGGATATCTTACTATTACATTCAATCTGAAAAAGATGGATACAGAATGCTGTTTAAGATGCATAAACACTTTTATATCGTACTTCATACCCCATTCCTCCAGTGAACAAGATAGACATCTAGTGTAATAAAATTATCTTCACAGGTCTATTCTCCATGCCTTATACATGTAGATATTCTGTTTCAAAAGAAAGTACGCTATTTATTATATACCTATAAATGATATGAATTAAAATATGGCTTTCTAATACAACTCGACAGAAAAAAAATCAATATTCGGCGTGTACAAAAAAAAAACGTATTCGTCGAGTACCGTTAAATACGGACTCCGTTTTTGTGTAATGACGTTCGGGTTTTTAATTGGTCGTAGACCAATTTATATAACCATAAACTCGAGATTGAGTCGCTGTAATTTTCCAAAACTGCCTTTGGCCCAACTTGACGTATATTCTGACGGGAAAACAGAAAAAAAATCATTTCATTTTACACGCTAAGAATTATCAAAAGGAGTAAAGGAAAACTGGATGGTCACACGCTTTAAAGATGAATGCTTCAAGGTTTTACCGCTAGTGATGAACCAACCCTTTCTTTCAATCATATCGAGGTGTAAACAAAGATGATACTGCCACTCAATTATTTTCCAGCCATAAGTTAATCAAAGTACTGAAAGTTTTTCTGGAGAGCAAATTTGATTATTATGCTTTCAAGCTGTCTAAAGAATTCGCCCAAAGAATAGTATCAATTGTTTTTCCTTTGTTTATAATCAGCGCTGTTTAGGAACTTGTTAATTTCCGACAAGAAAAAGAAAGGGTTTTGAAATTTCATGAACCTGCTGTCAGCATTTGCTCTTAAACTTAAGTTATCATATTTCCATAATTTTCCTGTTTTGGCTTTATAAAAAAATCTTGCAGGGATGATATAACCATGACTATTTAACAATCGAGAATTTTTAAAAATTTACTTTTCACAAAAAGTTGCTTTTTTTTCGGTACCCATGTAGCTGCGATATCGTAGCCCTCTTTCGGATAGTCTGCTGGCGAGGGCTACGACACCCCCCTTCTTCGCTCTTTGTTGCAGTGCCCGGAGTGATTCACTCCGGGCACTTTGGGGTCGATTATTGTAAGTTGTGTAAATAGTACAAAGTTACACAAGTTTAATACCAAAATTGACCTTAAACATTTATCTATCTATGTAAATAAATGTAAATTTAAAAAAAGTCGGATATTTTATGCATTTAAGTCTCAATTTGCTGCACCATCGAAAACTCAAAGTTTTTCGGCCATTTTGAATCAAATGTCAGCCATTTTTGCTGTTTGACAGCGAGATCTCTTGAGATCTCGGGTTTCCCGCCAAAATGACAACAAGTGAGAATTTAGGTCACCATATTTGGAACACATAGTGTTTTTTGAAAACAGGACAGTTCTGATAGAAAATAAGAAAAAAGTTGTATGAAAGTAATTCAAGGGTTAATTGGATTTGATAGATAAAATGAAAATATTGAAGATTCAGTATCTTTGAAAATAAATTTTATCAATGGTAGGTAAAAACGGATACTATGATTTTTTAAGAGCACCTGTTATGACAGCATGACAATAGTAAACAACGTGACGTAATAATAGATCACATGACCAACCAAATGTAATGGCCGCCAAACTTAGGAAATATTTTATAAACTCAAAAGAAACCTGTATTAAACGATTGAAACAATTGATATTCTTAATATTTTGATAGAATTTGTCCATAATATTAACGTATGTAAGGAAGTAATCCATAGAGAGTCGCTTATCACAAAACATACAATATTAGGACTTGCAACAAAGCGCAAAGAAGGTGGGAGTCGTAGCCCTCGCCAGCAGATTCTCAGAAAGAGGGCTACGATATCGCAGCTAGTACCCATGTTGCATCAAGGTCTTACGTTCGTGTAAAATAATATCAGTTCTAATTAACATTCACGGAAATATCATTTACTAGGATAGAACCTACGTGTTGTGAAAGTAGTATAAATTAAAGTTGTTTTACCCTAATTCTAAAGTTGGAATGCAACGATATGTCCAATTTCTCAGTGACGACCAATTATAGTGCGTACGGCACTTTGATTTTTTTCCGGAAGTTGGTTATTTCTTGATCATTTAAGAGAATTTTCTTAATGCCGTGTCCTAAAGGTTTAAAATAAAAGAAATATTACAACAGTTTATTTTTTCAATTTGTTGTTATCGTGTTCTCGAAACTTGTGTAGGTAATTTTATTGGATGAGACCGACACACGATTCTCGAACATGATAACAACAAATAGAAAAACACACTGTTGTAATATTCTCTTTATATTTTCTTGACCTCCTTCAAATCCTTAGCTCTTGATCAAAGCAAGACTCCTAATTTCGAGGTCCCGGGTTCGATTCCCGGCCTCGACGAATATCCTTTACGACTTTTGTGTCCAACCAACGGGTGGACAATCGTAAACATACGTGGGATGAGCAGCTGGGGCTCGGAAAAGATGTTGTGATATCACTAGTGTGAGAAACACCAGGAATCCATGGTTAGGTGCTTCAGCCTCCGCGATATGACTGAAATACTGTTAAAATTGACGCTAACCCCAATCAATCAACCAATCAATCAATCAATTATTTAAACATACGATAACGTCTGAAGCTTGTGTTATATTCATATTAGACTGATAGAATGTTGATTTTGTATCTGACTTGAAAAGGTGTTTATTGCAAGCAAGCAGTTAGAATAAAAGTACTGAAAGTACTGGTAGCTAACAAAGAGTGGTTTTGTTAACTAATGTTCCTTGTCAAAGATAATTATGATGAATAAACGAGGTTAAAATTACCCATTACAACATAAAAATCTTAAACAGGTTCAAATTGAAAAAAAAAAGTTGCAGAGGACAGTTTTAAGTTGGTGGAATTTAGAAAATATTTGCCTTTTAGGATAGAAAACATTGTGGACAATGAAGAAATTGCTTGTTACAAGCAATTTCTCCATTGTCCAAAATGTTTTCCAAACTTTTTTTTCCTTTGGATCCATAAAAACGGGATTGAGTGGTAATGGGTTAAATGGAATGTTTTCGAAAGAGTTCTCTACAATTTGAATAGAGTTTGCAATATTCCTGAAATATATAAGAACTACATATTGTACTTTTTATGGTTTATGCATTCAATTTATCTAGTGGTTAAGGCTCCAGTGGCAGTTTGACCTCTTCTGTTATTAGACAATTTGTGCATTCACTTGAGAGCTGTATCATTTTAACTGTTTTCGTTATCATATCTACTGAGATATTTGGAATTCAAAAGTGGACACGCTTTTTTCAACTAAGTATATTTAGTATGTTTTACCTCGATTCTAACTGTTAAAGCCATATCTTCCCTCTGAGGGAAAAGAAACAAGTTTAAACAATCCATCGTTTATTTAGTCACCAAAATCAAACAAAAGCCTTCTTAATACCAATATCCCAAATTGGAGTATGATTGCAGTTCTCTAGTACGAGTATTTTATAATTTTCTTATCAATTTCAACTCATGTTTGTTTACATTTTTAGATCGAGACGACTGACTGATTATTTACCGGAAATGCTCGCTAATCTTTTGCATTGACTGTTATATACACTGGTGCTGATGACTTAACTTTACGGACGATTTCGTTAATCCAGGTGACCGAGATAGTTGTTGGAACGACTAGCGAAAGTTAAAACTCATCACTGACATCATGGTTTGATGTAAACAAACCTTAAATTGTGGTTGGTCATATTTTGAAATATTGTAACTTCTTTCATGAAATTAAGGCTTAGAATTATTTCGATCTTGCACGTTCAATCGTCATAATCATCGATGCTTTTGACCCTCGATAATGGTTTTCTCATTGATTGTGTTGAAAGTTTTGGGGGAAGATATGGCTTTAAAAGATTATCATAAGCTTGCCATCTACTTAAAGATGTTTTTTTTAAAAATTGGCTATCATATCAAAGCATATGATGCATGCAAATCTTTTTGTAAGTACAACTATATACGAGTACAATGGCTTTAATAAGGACAAGGGAAAAAAGAGAATAGACGATTGGTATTCGAAGCATAATCACGTGCGAAAATATTCCCACTGTTTAATCATCCCCGAAAGTACTGGAGATCCTCTGTCTTTCAAATGCAGGATTTGAGAATGAAATTGATTCACGAATCGATAGCAACGCGCACTGACTTCCGAAATTCGACTTAAGTATCAACATTATTAGTTTGCAATATATATGGCCATAAAAATAGAAGATCGGCGATCTAAAAGGCCTAAATAAATAAATCGATTTGTATGATGTTTAGAGCGTCAACTAACTAGTTGACTTTTTTTCTAACAAATCTCTTGCTATAAAGTTTGCAAATACCACCCCCGACTCACACAAACACCCCTCAGTAGAAAAAAGTTTAATGTCTCAGTTGAAATTCCTGTCTGTGTCAGTGGGTGTGGCCGGCGATCCGTCAATTTTATACAAACGGAAAATAGAAAGAGAGATGATAAAGCCACCTGACCTTGATTGCTACGTACATGTATTAGAACATGCGAGACCTTTGAGATGGAACAGGTCCCTGTCATAATAAAGTAAATCACTACAGATTTTCTAAATAGGTCCCATAATAGCTTAATTACTGGTTTACATATAGGTCTATTAACTATAATTGATTGAAGGAATAATTTTATTCGTGACTAAACCCTTGTAATAATGACAATCATCCTTATAAGAATTTGAATTAAAATCAAAGGCCTCCGGACAGTCTGATCAGAGTCTTCACTCTGCGCTGTGTAGATAGATACTGACCCAAAGCTTCTTTAAACAATCAGCGAATGTTCTAATTGCCCCGAAATAGCCGTCCAGGGTGCTCTATGTGTGCGAGCCACGCACCTGTGAAATTGTTGGAAATGTCTCATAGGCTCATATAGTATACTAGTAAAAAAAAGGGGTTCGATTTCAAAGCGCTTGGACTTGTATCAATGTGATATTATGACTAAGTCTTGTTTATCCATTCCCACACAATGACGTTTATTGACGCCCCTCAAGAAAACAACTGAAAAAACATTGTGTAAAATGAAGAAAGTTGAAAATACCTAAAAATTCAATAATTTAAAATTGTCATCTGCAACTCCTTTCAATTTTGACCAGTCTAAAAAATTTTTATTTGGTAATGGGTTAAAAAAACTTTTTAAAATCGTGATCGTTTATGAAAGATCTATTGTTGGAAGCGTTATGTCTGATTTAATCAATTTAGGGGAACGAAGGCTTAAAAAAAGAAAACTTCAAGGTTCTGTTCAATTCTATTCTAATTAAGTTAGAATTGACCAATCGCGACTATCATTCAAAAGACCAGTCGATCAATGAAAGCACATAACTCCGACATAAGCCGCCATTTTGTTAATCTTTTTTGTTGGTTTGGCGACTAGCGGTAGTTATGTCATTCAGGTCGCCAAACAACTATACTACTTTTTGTTACATGCTATTGGCCATGAATTTTGCAAAGAAACGCCGTTAAATTCGTGATGGGACCTCCTGTTGGAGTCAGTGGGCGTGACTTAAGGAGTAAGTGGGTGGGGTCAGCGATTGGTCAGTTGGAAGAATATCGCTAAACTGTAGAACCTTTTGGAACAGCTACTCTTAAGATGGTTCATAATTGAAAGCAAATAATTTTGGATTGTACAATGTAACCGTTCAACACAGGTCCTTAGTTCTTCATACTTACGCTACAAATACACATAAACCCCAATCTATTCAGGAACGACTTTTATACCAGTAATGGTCCTATTGTTCAACTCAATTGAAGTCTTGAATAGTTTCTGATTGGAAATAGCTGTACACTTCCAATTGACATATATTCTTACAATGGTATTGTAAACATTGAAACATCTTAACCAATTCCCATATTATCACGCTTTTTGATACTTCCAAGAAAAAATGCTCTGAAAACATTGTTTAAAATGAAGAAATTGCTTGTTAGAAGCAATTTCTTCATTATCGACAATGTTTTTTTAGCCGAAAGGTAAAGGTTTTTAAAACTTCATCAACTAAAAAAATTGTCGTCTGCAACGTATTTGAATTTGGACCAGTCTAAAATGTTATCGTTTGGTTATTGGTTAAGTTAATTCTATACTTGATTAAATTGTTAACAAAAATACTTAAGTCATTTAGCAGTATAGTATCAGATGGTTAACCGTCATATCATCACATTGTAAATAACCACCGATGACGTTTCTTTAGGTGTATACCTGAAGCATTTCTTGATTTTTTTTCATCACTAGACATGATCTATCGGCTAAAACGACGAGCCATACACCTTTAAAATGTAATTAGAAATGCCTGTCAAAGTCAAGAAACACCGTGTACTGTTAATCACATGTAGCTCACATCATGCATCTGCATGTAAAAGCCATCATGCACTTAGCGCCATCACGGTTTTTTAAAAGTCCATCACGGCTTTACAAAGTGTCTAAGGATTTTAGAATTCCAATACTACTGATGAATTACGTTATAAGTGGCGGTTGGCCGCCATTCTTCCTAAGGCTATTTTATGATGTTTTCTTAATAATGGTGATAATATAATATGTTAATAGTGAAGGCTAAGCACCCCAAGAGAAGTTAAACCTGTGATGAGTTGACGGTCAGCCATTAGATACTAGACTGTTTAGCTGTTTTAACCCATTTCCAGACGGCAAAATTTTAGACTGGTCCAAATTGAAAGGAGTTGCAGACGAAAATTTAAAGTTTCTAAAATTTTGGATTTTTTCAACTTTCTGGGTAGAAAAAATTGTGGAAAATGAAGAAATTGCTTTTGACAAGCAATTTCTTCATTTTCCACAATGTTTTCCATAGCTTTTTTTTCTTTGAGGCGTCTAAAAGCGTAACTGAGTGGGAATGGGTTAAGAGGGTTGTAATAAGTAAAACTAAAAAGTAAGAGGGATGATTGAAATGTCCGCAGCAAAAGGCAAGAAGAGGCGCTTTAATATAGATTTTTGTTCATTTATTATATTCGTAGCAGTGAAATCTTTGGATTTCCAATTGTAATAAATTTTGATATCATCACTAGTTTTATTTCCAAAGGGCCGGGTCGCTCAAGGTTTATTATTTCTAGCTAAGATTGCCTATTTACAGCTAAAATAAGGAACTAAGGAACCTTTGTCATTTGTAAATCGTTATGGATGAATGTATGGACTCTTTCCTTTGAAATACATACCTGTTTAGCAATGTACAGCTGTGTGGTTCGTCGATCTGTCATAATCATATCATGGAATTTTCTTGAAGAGTCTATTAAACGAAACAGTAGGTGGCCTACCCAGGACAAGAGCCATCTTCAAGACTCTCTTTATCGTGTTTTAATTCAGCAGTCAATTTCTTCAGCATGCTTACTCCTCTAGTGTTGTTATCATGGCTAATGGATTTTGTTGGCGATAAGCCTTCGATGCAAGGTACTGGAATGACGACAAAAGTTGTTCATTTGTTGAGTGGGTAGGTTTGAAAATTAAAATTCTGTCAGACAACATAGAAAAAAAAATCATTCTAAATGCCAAGTGATTGCAATACTTTATCACATAGACCTCAGCTGTTACGTCTTTAAGAGGTTTGTTTCTGTCCTAGAACAAAGACTTTTCAATCGCCCCTCTTTATTTCTCAAATTGACCCCACCTAGTTGTACATGGTGCATAACAAAACAAAAACAAAAACAAAACCGCTGAGAGCTTGGTAATACTGTAGTTTCTATCTTCCCATGATTACAAACATGGTATACATGTACAAGTTATAGTAAGTGATCAAATAAACCTGTATAGACAAAGTTGACCTTTGATCACTCACTAACATCTATATTCAGACACTTCGTTGATGGAAATCAATAATCACAGTTGTATATTACTTATTATGTTTAGACCTTAAACATAACTATTTCGACAGGAGCAATGATATTCTGGAAATTATTTACAAAATTTAGTCATCTTGGAATTGGTTAACGTACCTTAAAAAATTGCATCTTTGCCAGTGTTTAAGATATTATTATTTTTAGCTAGTTTCAGGCATATATTCCTTGACAAGAGATCGATGTATTTCGTTCTGCTAATGTAGCTAGTTTTTACTAGTTTTGATTCCGTTAACCAAATCCCGTTTTTTTGAAATTTGGACTGGTCCAAGATGAAAGGGGTTACAGACGACAATGAAAATTGGATGATTTTGAATTGAAATAATCCAATGTGGAAGAAAATATTGTGGAAAAATGAGAGATAGCTTGTTACAAGTAATTTCTTCCTTTAACACATTTTAATTACAGCGAAGTAAAATCCAATATTGATACAGGAAAGGGTTAAGAACGGCATGGGGATAAAGGGTGTCGGCACTTCAAAGAACACTTGAACTCAGTTTTCAAGACTGATGTTTACGATTTATCGGAGTGCAAATTATAAAGGTTGGAATGATTTTCATTAGCTGTGTTAGAATTATGTTAGTTGACTGAATATTAGAAGGATGTTTTCTGGAAGACGGCAAATAATAATTTGTCGAGAGTACATGTAATAATGGTGAATAAAAGATATGAATATTTCAGAAAAATGTGTTAGAATCGCTCGAGACAAAGCGTCGTTGTGCGAACAAAATGTCATACAAACAGGTCATTCGAGCTGTATTTACGACATTTTGCTCTCCCAACAACGTTATGTTAGTAAATCTTTGTTAGTCTGAAAGAGCTATTGCGTGAGTTACATGTGCATGCAGTGAAAACGCTTAGCAGCCCGGACAACCACTCATGGCATTTAAAAAGGTTCGCTGAACGCGTAAAGTAGCTTCGATTTTAATAGCCTTCTGTGGAACGCAAAGTGAAGACTCTGATCAGACTTTACGGGTGCACAGTCTGATCTGAGTCTTTACTTTGCGCACGTGAGCTATGGTGGGAAATATTACGCACAGACTCAAGTCAGGTTTTCATAATTTAGTCTACTTTTTATGTCGGGTCAAACACAGAGTTTTTCTAATTTCCAATTATACAACGGAGGATTTCGGATACTTATGACCCCCCCCCTTGATATATCGCCAGTATCAAGATAGGACCGTGTCCAAGGATACGCCCGTAATACCTGGGACGCGGCTAGAATTTAAACAAGTCACCTTGCATATGTATACTTCACACAGACGGAGAAGTATTTCGAGCTAGTTTCAATGTTTTCGACTATTGTGGAAAAGGGTAAGGATTCAGAAAGATAATTTGAAGATATTTTTGTCTGATTGTGAAATGAGCGGAAGTAATTTTTTCTAAAATGATGGGAAAATTACCGGGAACATTTATAGCTAGAGCTTGAGGATGCACTGTGTTACAAGTAGTGCTTCGATAATGGTCTAGATGGGAGGGAATAATACCAGTCTAAAATCGTTATTTTTTTCAATAAACCGTATGTTGTGGGTACTCATTTCACGACGACTGACTCACTGTGTTACAAGTAGTGCTTCGATAATGGTCTAGATAAGAGTGGATGGTTCCAGTCTATAATCGTTATTTGTCAATAAACCGTATGTTGTGGGTAGGCATTTCCACGACCACTGACTCACTGTGTGACGAGTAGAGTTTCGATAATAGTATAGATGGGAGGGGATGGTGCCAGTCTAAAATCTTTCTTTGTCAATAAACCGAATGTTGTGGGTACTCATTTTCACGACGACTGACTCACTGTGTGACGAGTAGTGCTTTGATAATGGTCTAGATAGGAGCGGATGGTGCCAGTCTAAAATCGTTATTTGTCAATAAACCGTATGTTGTGGGTACTCATTTCCACGATCACTGACTTACTATGTGACGAGTAGTGTTTCGATAATAGTCAAGATAGGAGGGGATAATACCAGTCTGACAGCGTTATTTGTCAATAACCGTATGTTGTGGGTACTCCTTTTAATTTACGAATCAGTAACCTCGACCACTGACAAGGCAGTTCGATTGATATATCAAACGACTTTAGTTTGCATGATGAAATTCATGAGGTAATAAACAAAAGCCGTCTCAATGGTTTGCGAACAAAACGTCGTAACATCAGCCTGGATAATCTGTAGGTGTTTACGTCGCCAATCAATCAAGCCTGCTTTACATAAATGTCGAAGTTCAGATAGGCGGAGTGGAAATATTTGATTTGTCAATAGATCGATTGAATGGCAGCGAAAATCCATCAATTGTCAAAAAGAGATGTTTCAAATCAGTACCCACAACATATCATTCGGATAGGTATTGTTGTAATAATCGAATCTCAACTCAAGAATATCCCCTATATCTTAACCCTTTCTTGTACAAACCCGGGATTTTACGTCACTGTTATTTTGTACTTGATAAAAAAGCATTGTCGCTCAAAAGCATTGTCGCTCAAGGTTTATAATTGCCATTTTACATCTAAAATAAGGAACTAAGAAACCTTTGTCATTTGTAAATCGTTATGGATGAATGTATGGACTCTTTCCTTTGAAATACCTACCTATTTAGCAATGTACAGCTGTGTGATTCGCCGATCTGTTATAATCATATCATGGAATTTACTTGTAGTGTCCTTTGAGGTGACAGTAAGTGGCCTACCCTTGACGAGAGCCATCAATGAGACTATCTTTATCGTGTTTTAATTCAGCGGCCAATTTCTTCATGCTTTACTCCTCTAATGTTGTTATCATGGCTAAAGAATTTTGTAGGCGATAAAACCTTCGATTCAAGGTACTAGCATTACAACAAACGTTGTTCATTTGCTGAGTGGGTAGGTTTGAAAATTCAAATTCTGTCGGACAACATAGACAAAAATCACTCTGAATGCCAAGTTAGTACAATACTTTATCACATAGACCTCAACTGGTACGTCTATTTTTGTTGTTATATAAATATTCTGATACAAGGAAATTCTAATGTCACATATCCTTTGTTACGTTTTAGAACTTGTTCGTGTTTAACTAATTTTAAGAGGACAACATTTTAGAATTGTCCAAATTTAAAAAAGTTGTAGACGACAATAATTGGTCATTTGCAAGTAAAGCAACCTTTATCGTTTAGTGCAGAAAACAGTGGAAAGTGAAGACACTGCAAGTTACAATCAATTTCTTCATTTTCCACAATGTTTTTCAAGTCTTTTTCTTCGTGTTCGTTAAAAAAAATCGGGCTTGAATTTGACTGCCTTGAAATACTCGCAGACAAGCAGGAATTACCAGCTGGACGTCTATATCTAGATACATCGATGTGTTATAGCTCGATAATTAAGTGTAATTGGTTTCTGTTTGATCTATGAGATTTACAAGTATTAAAGGAATTAATAACATGTTTGCGTGTATAAACATGATTTATTAATTTAAACTATAATGAAACGTTGCATCCACACTTAGCCGTATATTCGGAGCTCAGGAATTTCATTAACGCATTCCAACACAGTAACGCTTTTTTACGACCCCAAAGAAAAGATTGTAGAAAAATTTTGGATAATGAAGAAATTGCTTGTCACAAGTAAAGTCTTCATCATTCTAATGTTTTTCTTTATCTTAGAAGACAAATATTTTTACATATTTTTACCAACTTGAAATTGTAGTCTGCATCTTCTTTGAATTTGAACCAGTCTAAATTGGTTAAACCGTAATTCAACCTTTTCGACATCTTCTTAAAAACTACATCAGGCGACTTTTTTTATAATTAAGGAAATCCCAAAATGCTTCTATTTAGAGCAAGGAACCGAATATGATTTAATAATTCTATCTAAAAATATAACCTTTATTTCTATCTTTATTTTCGATTATTTGTGCCACCAAAAGGATAATGATTAAAGATCGATATTAAAAAGAGAATCATATGAAGAAGTAGTAGTATTTTTTACCCGTCGTGACTTCTTGATGGTGTGTAACGTATCTACTCTGGTCAGGCTGTGCGCATTGTGCCGGCTGACCACGGTCGAAACTTTTCGCTCTTAAAAGATTTTCTAAATCTTGAAAAGCCACTCTATCAAACTATATAAACTAAAAAGCTATAGTTACAACGTTTGGGTCGCCAACGTAGCTTTGTACTTTTTACATGTTACTGACCTTAATTTTTGCAAAATAATCCAATCTAATTTAAAAAAATATCCAATTTAAATTTTTAGTCAATCGACTTTATTCTTATATTAAGGAACAGTCTATAGAAAAAGAATTTGTGAAAATTTTTGAAGTGTGCCAAAGTAGAATCATGTACAAACACCAATTACTTTCCAACAGAAAATTAAAATCAAAGTACTGAAAGTACTGTAAGCTAGCAAAACACGGTAATCTTCTTTATCATGATAAACTAAAATTAACCAAGGAGTTAACCCATAACAACATGGCATATCTTAGACCGGTTCAAATTAAAAGAGGCTGCAGACGACGATTCCTAGTTGGTCGAATTTTGAATTTTTTCCATAGTTTGGTGGAAAATACTGTGGACAGTGGAGAAATTGATTCTACAAGCGATTTCTTCATTGAACACAATATTTTCCAAAGCTTTTTCTGGAGATTCTTAATGATGGCGGAATTGAGTGGGAATATGTTAAATGATTTGAATACAGTTTGTATTTTTTTCAAGAAACACATAAGAGCTACTTTTATCTCTTAGGCATTCAATGGATTTAGTCGTTAAGCCCACAGTTGCAGTTTGCAGTAGTTGAACTTTGAGAATACCTTAAAACTTAAATTGTCAAAGCTGACGCTTGCTAGCTAAAAAGAGATAATGAATGAATAAATAAGACGAAACATGTATAAATAATCGAACGAAAATGTACCTTTCTTAAACCCATCACCACACAACAAAATTCAAGACAGGTCCAAATTGAAAGAAGTCGCAGACAACAATATCAAGTTGGTGGAATGAAGAAAATATTAGGGTAGAAACATTGTGGACAATTAAGAAATTGCTTGTTATAAGCAATTTCTTCATTGTCCACATTGTTTCCCAAATCTTTTTTCCGAAATTCATAAAAATACGGGACTGAATGGGAATGGATTAAAGCTACTTAGTCGCGCTGTTGTATATTCGAATAGTTTATTGAATAGCAAATCGCGAGACGTTTTTTAAGATCTGTAGAGAAGACAAGGTTAGGAATGGCTTTATTGGATTCAGAGATTGTGTTAAGGTCACATGCTGGTTAGCAGAAATGCGATAGGAGTTAGCGGTGGTCCGTGCGATATATTATACTGTGATCAGTAGAGCACACATAATTGTGGCTTCCTTCTTGTATGCAAGTAGGTTCAATGGTAGAGAAAATGGTTTAATGTCTTTAAATATTCTTATAAATCAGGTATTATTACATTTATTTAAATGATGCTACACTAAAAATATTTGTTTTTATTTCACGTATACTTGTTTATTTATTCATTTTGTTTCGTTTAAATTTCTTTCGCGGTGTTCTTATCTTTCGCTGAGTTTGTTTCCTGCTTTGCTTCGTCGAACTCTTAAGTTTAACCAATCTTATAAAAGGCTCTCGACGATAATTACTATGTTATTGAAAAAAAATTTACTAACGGATATATTTTTTCCGAAAAAAAAAAAGTTCAACTTGAAAGCTTCAAATAATTCAAATAATCCAGTGTGTCGGTGAAATTGTGACATTTCTGTTGTGAAATACCGGAATCCTAAATTAACGGAGACACAAATAATCACGATATTAGCTTTGTGGATTTGAAAAGACAATGAACTGACAATGACGGATTTTTCGCTTTATATCAGAATTCTGAGTTTCGTTATACTCTTTGGAATAATAAATGGGTCCATTACAAAAGATAAGCAATTGTTTTACGTTGGTCGCTATGGAAACTACACATGGCCCCGACGAGACTTTGCCGTAAGTGTGGATGGAGATGTTGTTATAGGAGCGCTACACATGGTGCACAAGAGAAGCGAGGAGAACACGTGCGGGGCCATCATGAGCCAAGGGGGTATACAGGCGCTAGAAACTATGTTGTTTACACTCGATCAGATCAACCAGAGTCCTGACCTACTACCATCTATTAAGCTTGGTACACTGGCCAAAGATGATTGTGACAGGGACATATATGGTCTAGAACAAGCCGTCGATTTCATCAGAGGTAGGGCCCTTCTTTTGTTTTCAGTGCTTTCCAGTGGATTTTCAAGACTTTTCGGAGAATTACAAGCATTGTCTTCATTGTCCTGAATGTTTGTGTTTTTACCCTAAACTAAAAACAATTTGAAGTCCATGAACTTAAAATTGTCGTCTTCATTGTCTTTCAATATTGATCAGTCTTAAATTTTGTCGTCTAGTAATGGGTTAACCGACAAATTAGCGAAGTCACCAAATGATTAACTCACTGTTTGTTAGATTAAAGCTTACATTTCGTTCATTTTACGCTAAACATTTATTTTTCGTGTAAGATCTATAAATTTTTAATTTCATGAACAACAAAAGTTATACTTCCATCCATGGCTTCTCCACTTGTGAATAAATAACTTTTGTTGTTCACTCAATAAAAAACGTATCAATCTTACACTAAAACAAACATTTGTCCTCTATATAACTGACCAATCCCCCGCAATATTACCCAGTTCGCCCCGCCCATTAACTCCGAAAAAGAGTTCCACTTCGATTTCAAACGGAATACATTTGCAAAATATACGACCAGGAGTATGTAACAAAAAGTAGAATGCTTTGTTGTCGCAAAAAAAGAAAAAAGAAACCGCTTTACACAAATGGTGGCCAATGCTGGAGCTTAAAGTAAACATGTAATCTAAATATGAGTTGATCGGTCGACTGAGAAAAATTGAACCAGGATCTAGACTTATCATATTTTGTGTTGAGATCAGAAAGGTTATTTTTCCTCACTATACCACATTTTTTGGGGAGTTTCTTTCTTTTTTTTTTTTTTTGCAAAAATGAAGCGTACTTAAAATTGATTGCAAAACCCCGGGAAGGCACACAAACTTGACCTACAGACAGGTCTGTTAAAGAAGTGAAAAGTAAAAAAAACTTTTTCAAACTTATTTCAAGGAATCGTTATGGAATTTTATTAAAAGTTAAATTTTGCCTTTTTTGTCTTGTATTCATAAAAACAACTTATTTCTATTTTAGTAAGTGATCAATAATTGAATTGGCCATGATAATAAAATAATTTCAAATTCGTGTAATTTCCTTCATCCGTAAATTTTCCGAATGGACCAAGAACGATCCTCGCTCATTTTCTTTTTAACCAATTATTACACGGAAAAAATGGACTGGGCCAAATTAAAAGGAGTTGCAGATGACATTTCAGAGGATGTAAATCCTTTAAACTTTTTTTCGAATGGGATAGAAAATATTTGAGAAAAGAAAATATTGTTTATCAATATTTTTCTTCTTCCCCCCCCCCAACAATGTTTCCTCAATTTTCTTCAGCGCGTGGGAATGTGTGGAAAAGGGTTGAGAGAAAAACATCTACCACTTGCTTTATTTTCTAAAATGATCCTAAAAGAAGTTCAAAATAATCTGATCAAAGTTTATTCATGAATATTGTAAATAAATAAAAGAAGATCTCCCTTTTATGATTCTTTTCAGGCTAGTAAAATCACGATATTTCACTAAACCTTTCAAAGATTATTCTCCGAATATTTTGGAAAGGTAACCTCTTATTAGCTATGTATTTTCTCTCCTCATACAAATATTTTCAGACCGGGTACTTTTCTTTTAATCCATTCCCACACGGTGACGCTTTTTGACGCCTCTGAAGAATAACAATTGAGAAAACATTGTGAAGAATTAAAGAAATTGCTTGTAACAAGCAATTTCTTCATTTTACACAATGTTTTCTTTCCAAAAAGTTGAAAGAATCTAAAGTTTCATAAACTTTAAATTGTCGTCTGTAACTCCCTTCAATTTCGACCAGTCTAAAACTTTGCCGTCTGGTAATGGTTTAATCAAATACACTGGAGCAGAAGAAGTACAGCCTTTAAGACCAACTAAATATTTTCCTGTCAAACCATTTAAAGTTGAATATTAAATATTTATTAAATGTTAATTTAATTATTCATTAAATTATATTAAATGTTTATTTTTAGAACCGTTATCTTATCCCTTGTCCTGCTTGATCCGTAATATTCCTGTTTTATGACAGTAGGTTTAGACAAAATCAGCCTGCACGTACGTGTAGTCTGATCTTTGTCTGAACCACCTGTTTCCCTTTTAAGAAAGACTTGTGTAAAGATTCGATTTTTCAACGAAATATTGACTCACGCACTTAGGTATTCCAGTGCGTTCAGTCCTTTGACTTTGATAGAATTTTGAAAAGACTGTGTACAGAACGAAAAAGCTTTAAAATGGAGCTTTATATTTGTTTATCATTCAGTGTAATATGTCAGTGTTTCGAAAAAGGATATTTTTCATCTTGCCCAATGTTTTTAATGAAAGCGTACAATTTACAGTTTCGTCTTTTACATTTTCGATACTTGATAACCTGCTTTACCCTGTAAATTACATACGTGTATCACGTATTTATCATTACTGTAGTTACGATGTTTAAGTCGGTCACCAACGATTTCGCTGTTTTGTTAGATGCTTCTTGCCATAAATTTAGCAAAATTACGCCGTCTGAATTCGAAGTGGAACTTCCTGATGGAGTTCAGTGTGCGTTGCTAGCGGTCCTTCAATAGACAACTGAAACATCTTGAGGTATTTGGAATACCTTGAGATAGGTACTTATATGTATCTGCAATTTGTTTTAGTCAAAAAAAAAAAAAAAAAAAATAATTCTGTACAAACAAAGACTGTTAATATGTGATGATGAATTATTTAATAATAATTAAATTTACAGTTTCGTCTTTCAAAGCGAGCGTTGTGATTGATCGAAAATAATTATTGATACCTGCATCAACAAAATTAATAAAATATTTGTCTTTTAACTCCGACATTGGCCGCCATTTTTGTTAACCTTCTTGTTGGTTTGGCGACTAAACGTCGTAACTACAGTTTATTCAAGCTGTGGCTTCAACGTAGAGGTCGCCGACCAGCTATTGTTCTTTTTTGTGGCATGCAGCTTGTTATAAAGTTTGCAAAATAACGCCTTGAAAAATCGAAGCAGGACTTCCTGTCGGAGTCAGTGGGCGGGACCACGGGGTAAGTGGGCCGGGCCAGCGAGGGGTCAATTTATCAATCACTTGGCCCACCCACTTAGTCAGTTGGCCTCGCTATTGACCCTGACAGAAGGTTTCGCTTCGATTTTAAATAGCGTTATGTTAAAAAAAAAACAAAAAAAAACATGTAACATGTAATAAAAAAGAAGATTATTTGATAGCGACCTCAGCGTCGTAACTACAGCTTGAATAAGCTAAAGTTACGGCTTTTAAGTCGCCAAAGCAACAAAAAAAAAGATTAATAAATGGCGGCGAATACGGAGTTCAACCTCATTTCTTGTCTTAATGAATGATTCCACTGTTCGACTAGTTATTTGGGTGAGAGTCGCGATTGGTCAAACGAGACGTCATCAAACCAACGTCGTAAATCAACGTCATTAAGGCAGGTCTTTAAGGATAACAGATCAATTATCCTATTTTAATATGTCGTCATTGTATTGGAATGATACTGTTTTAAGGTAATAAATGCCAGAAAAGG
The DNA here is from genome assembly GCA_946902895.1 of Fragum fragum. NCBI lineage: Eukaryota > Metazoa > Mollusca > Bivalvia > Cardiida > Cardiidae > Fragum > Fragum fragum. Next base: position 32,184,939 of record OX336378.1, on the reverse strand, counting down.
AGAAATTGAATTATTCTACTTTTGTCACAATGTTTTCTGTCCTATTTTGCATCAAATCGTATCGTTTTTAATTTGGTATTTGCCATTTCTTTGACATTGAAACAATCTAAAATTTTGCCGTTTGGTGATGGGTTTAACCGGTACCAGCTACCAATCCGATACTAATCTATTATGTACCTGCTTTCTATTTCATAATTTCAAGTTGTGAAGGTAGCGGGAATAAACCTTTAATGGTCTTAAATTCAAATACAAAAACATTTGCGAGGGTTAAAATTTAATACCTATATCGGAGATAACTGTTCAGTAAGATAGATCTGCCATTTCCAGTCCACAGCACAGATATATTGACGATCAAGGATAATTGAGTTGCCACAGACGTCTCCGGGCATGAACTTCGTCAAGTTTTCTCGCTTAATGAGGACACCAGAATAGATCTGTTTGCCTATATATTTTTATTGCAGATTTCTGGACACCAGGGGTTGATAAAATGATTCTTGAGGCTCGTTCGCCGATATTTTGTTACCAAAACCGCAGCTGGTACAAAAAAATGGGTACAATAATTTCTTGGAAAAACGTATTTATTTACCATTTCTTGTTTGTTTGTTTTTTTTTTTTTTTTTATTTTAGACGTGTCAAATCAAAAGAGGCTGTTGACAACAATTAAAATCGGATGCAATTTGAAATAAGAACATCCTATGTAGTAGAAAATATTGTGGTAAAGGTGAAATTACTTGTTACAAGCAATTTCTTCGTTTACCACAATGCTTTCTCAGGTATATCATCACCGCGACGAGAAATTTCGGTTTGTACCGGAAAATGCTAATTAAAGGAGTCATCTTTCGATAGATTAAAACGAGGCTTTGTCGATCTGTTAGTTAAAAACTTAAGTATCCTATAAAAAGAAAATATTTCGAAATATATGTAATGACGTTTTTTGAGCCTATGCGTGACATTTCCAACCATTTCTCATGTGCGTGACTCGCACACATTGAGCACCCTGGACAGCAATTCGGGACAATAAGAATATTCGCTGATTGTTTAAAGAAGCTTTGGGTCAGTATCTATCTACAGAGCGCAGAGTGAAGACTCTGATTAGACTGTGCGGATGCACAGGCTGATCTGAGTCTTTACTAGGCGCACATGTGTAATAGTTGAAAATGTCACGCATGCGCTCAAATCCAAACGTAATTTCCTAGGATACGAAAAAGACGTTACATTTGGCTTCAGATCATTTTTTTTGCAGTAAGGCATATTGTAAAAGAAATGCAAATAATATAAGTTCTTAGTAAGAAGGCGTGATGCCAATAAACGAAATGCTGCGCCCCTGACCTCAGTCAGGACATTCCGACTGAATTAAATAAAGACACTGTTTTGTAAAATATGTGGTCTAGGTTATAGGATTAAAGGCAAATGCTGGTTGGTGACCTTAGCATCTTAACCATAGTTTGAAAAAGCTGTAGCTAAGACGTTTAAGCCATCGCAACCAGCAAAAAATGCTCAACATAAATATCGGAGTTAAAAGTTTACTTACGAACTACATGTATATGAATGATTCTATTGATCAATCGATGTTTTTGTTTGTTTGTTTGTTTTTTTCACAGCGGAGATTCGTCAGTCATATTAAAACACTTTCCTTTGGCCCCTCATTTTAGCATATCGTCGATGTCATTCTAAAACCTCGAAACTACAGCTTGATTCAAGCTGTAGCTACGAAGTTTTTTTAAGTTGACAACGACGATATAGTCTTGGTACGTCTATTCGAATAACACATACATTATATGGTTTGATCGGCAGGTTTGAACATTAAACATCTCGAGACCGAATTCACTTCATATATCTCGAGCTCAGCATTGTTTAACCCTTTTCTATTTTGCACAATTTTATGCATGTTCGAATTCAAAGGCTTTGCAGGCGAAATTTAAAGTTGATTTATTTTGAAAGATTATCGTTCATTAGGGAAGAAAATATTGTGGAAAAAGAGGAAATTGCTTGTTATGAGCAATTTCTTCTTTTTTACAATGTTTTCTCAGCTATAAAATCGTAGGGACGTGAAAATTTGGGATTTAATAGGGAAGGGTTTAGAAAGCTTAAATAAGGGATTGAACCGGAAAGGGTTAAGAAAGCTTACGTCGTCCTAAAACTAACTTTAAGTTTGGTAATTGGCTTTTAGGGAAGAAAAGAAATTGAAAACGGAAGGAATTATTCATAACTGTAATCGTGTTGTCTATTCGAAAATATCTCTTTTTTTAATATCAGGTTGGAAAAATTATCGATGATATGAATATGAATAAAAATCAAGAGCGCTACCCTGGGTTCTGGATAGTGAATGAAAAATATAAGTCGAAAAAGGGGACATAATCTATACAACATGCATTTAGAGTCACGTGTATCACAGTTCGTGGTAGAAACAACCCATTATTAAATTGAACATCAAGTGAATAATCTATGTAATAGCAGAGAAATCACATATTGTTGAAGTTTTTGCACGGCGACGACGACGCCGACGATGTTGGCGACGGATATGTGATATATCGGACTTTCTCCGAAACAGCTGTGCAATATATAATAGATTATCAATTTACCCAAAGGATGCAACTATAAGGCGATGTAAATTTTGTCACAGGAAATTAAGAAAGAAATAATTTTATTGCACAGTTACAGTTAATGTCGAAAACCAAATGCATTTTTCAACCTCGAACTACATTAATGACAAAGGTTGTACGAGCAATGATAACTATTTTTCTGAGAACACTTTTCGCACAACTTTCTTTACTGCTATTACTACTTTGTTACAGATTATGTTTATAAAATTCATTTGCATTACTATGGAGTATTAAAACACGTACGACTCGAGGTATCACCACCAAGAAATGGGGAGAGGAATTTAATAAGCGATTTCTTCCTTTCCAATTCTTTTTATATCATACTATTTGTTAAGTACGATTGCCTCAATGAAGTTATTATAAAGTCGCCATGAAAAAAATCAATTATGTTTTAAGTAAAATTCAGAAAATCGAATTGTGTCTTCGTAAACAAGTTTGATTGTTTCTAACAAAGGTACTCTAATAACTGGTAAAACACGTTCGCTAAGTACTGGATTGCAAGGCATACTTTAACTTATCTCTGTGTACTAAAGATATGAAGAGACTATTTTTTGTTTCTGGGGGGCATGAACCGAAAACTTGATATCACTTATGTTCGAATACACTTCGCGTATTCATACAGTGTGATTATATTTTTTTCGGTTCATACATCCACGAAAACATAAAACAGTCTCTCCATTTCTTATAATTTAATAGCATCTAACGAAAAAAGTCAGAACTCTACAAAAGATGATACTTTTTTGTATGGAACTATTTTGTGCGAAAGCATACAAAATGTCTGCGTCATCAAAATTTTGTTCACGGAGGTATAAATATTTTTTTCTACCAATCATAACACTTGCTTTTGATAGACGAACTTAAAAAATAAGATAATATTATTTTGAAAAGAATTATAAGTCTATACCTCTACAACATGTTCATCTCGAAATTCGTAAATGGCAGAATCTGTGTTCAAATAAGATATAAGGTGACGATTAAACATAATTGAGTTGCTATAGATTCCTCCTGGCATGAACTTCGTCAAGCTTTTCCAATTAATAAGGACACTTGAGGAGGGCCTGTTTGCTTGCAGGATGTTTTATTGTCTTGTCATTAGTACTTCCTGAAATTTGACTGTCCTTTAATCCTTTTGCAGTTATGCCGATTTAACAACCATTGCAGATGAATATTTAACCCGTTCCTGTACAAAACAGGGATTTTACGTCGCTGTGATTTTATATTTTAGAAAACATTGTGGAAAAAGAAGAAATTGCTTGTAACAAGCAATTTCTCATCTTCCCACAATATTTTCTACCACATACGATAGTTTCATTTCAAATTGAATCCACTTTTCATTGTCGTCTGAAACTTCTTTCAGTGTGGACAAGTCTAAAATATATAATAAAGGGAAAGGGTTAAGACAAAAGTTAATGGAAAATAGAACCAGCACTTCAGCGCGGAGGGATCTAAAATATAACATTTTGACAGAACGGTAGATTTGATTGGTGTTAAATGTTAAAACCCCTTCTGTTTTTAAAGACCCCCCCCTCTTTCTGTCGCCTTGGCTACCAGATCTCGTGATCACCATCTTTCCATAGTTATATCTCTAAACAGCTTGTACAGTCGACCCTCACCTTGAAAATCAACAAACCACCTTGTAATGATCCTAGCGGGTTTCCGTATGAACAAGCTAGAAAACAGAAAATAGTGGTGCATTAAAAAGAAGAAAGCAATATGTTAGGAAGTAATCATTCTATGATTAAAATAAGATACCGACACAGGCTATACGAACTTGAAGCAAATTTACAGGAGCAAATTTCAAGCCTTGAGTATTAATTGTACCCATTTCGATTAAAGAAGATTACGTATTCTACGTTAAATTAACTTTTTTTACGAGGCTTTAAAGTTATGATACGTAGACTAAGGATATGTTTAATAAAAAAGTGGTCTTAGAAATAAAAGGCTAGTCTGTTAAAGTGAACGTTTAATCAAAGAAATGACAAGTTTGTCTCGATTATGACACCAGCCATTATTCTGGCTCCGTTGTTTCTATTTACCATGTTTCATTGACGTTTGAATAAACGAAATCAAGAACCCCTCTGTACTTGGTTATACGCAATAAACAACCTAGACCCTGACTGGCTTCAGCCGACAAGTTGATTAATGTGTTAACATGAACATTTGTTGTTCAGTTCAGTAGGAAATTGACGAACCGCTGGCGACGTCCACTGAATCCGCAGACCACGCCCACCACCTCCAACATAAAGTTCCATTTCGATATTAAACGGTGTTTTTGAAAGGTCCCGGGTTCGAGCCCTAGGCTGACCATATCTACTAACAAACTAATTGTCTTTCGGATGAGACGTTAAACCGAGGCCCCGTGTGACGATGCTACCCACCGAGCACGTTAAAGAACCAGGCGGGGCTCTCAGCAGTTTCGTCCTGTATCCTTGAAATATCCATCGTAACAACTAACCGTCTTCTGGGGGCGTCGCTCATATGGGCATGTGCTACGGTAGCGACGATAAATAAACGGGAAAAGAGAAGATTTTGTCCAGTTACATGTAACAAAAAGTAAAACAGTTTCTTGGTGACCTAAACGTTGTAAAACATCTTGAACATACAATGTACATAGTTATAACATTTAAGTAATCAAACCAAGAAAGATAAAAGAACATAAAAGTCGGTCAATGTTGGAAATTAAAGTTCACTTCCGGTCTAACGAATGATTTGATTGGTCGATTGATTCTTTGATGGACGGTTGTGGTCCGTCAATTTTGGCTGTAAAAGTGAATTGCGTTCTTCTAATATTTCCTATAAAATGTTGTGAATAGAATCATTCACTGTTGGTTCTTAAAATTTCGACTCTTGACTAGCGTTAAGGCAATTTTTACGGGTTCTAATGAACAGAGTATAGACCGTCTTGCAAAGGCAAACAGACATTCTTCAAGAGTCCTTATTAATTTGAAAAACTATACAAATTCAATACCAAGAGACATATATGGCAAATGAATAAATGTTTAACAATCACAGTTTATCTAATTTGATCAAATGTTCTTCAACAATATCCCTGGTCTATATAAAACACGCTAGATGGCCCAAAATGCGTTAATACGTTAAACATGTTGTCTAAACGTCTGAATACATGCATATGTGCAGCCAAGCGTGTTGCCATGTTACCAAGTTCGGCATAGTTATGTACGTACCATTTTCTAATCATTCTCTACATGTAACTTATACTTGTGTGTGGTAATAATTAATCATTAGGTTAATATATAAGTATTATTTGCCAGTCTCAAATAATCATACTGGTTGTACTGGTTAGGAAAAAAGGGGTGGGCGTTTGTGTAGAATTACTATCAAAGCAACTGAAATTTTATTAAAAAGCATATACATGTATATTCTACAAAATATTACCCCAGAGATCAAGTTACTTATATGATACGATTCATTTAACCTATTTCCAAACAATGACGCTTTTGAACGCCCCATCGAGGAAAAAAATCAGGAAAACATTGTGTAAAATGAAGAAATTGCTTGTACATGCAATTTCTTCATTTTCAGCAGTGTTTTCTACCCAGAAAAGTGATAAAAATCTATGATTCCATACATTTTAAATTGACATTTCTTTCAGTTTGGACCAGTCTAAGATTTTGTAATATGCTAACAGGTTAAGGAAAGCTCCTTTTTTACAAACATAATTCTATATTTTGATCCGCATGCCAATGCCAATATATCGACGTCATTGATAGAATACAATGTCTCTGTATTTCTAAAGCAAGAACTTTTAATTATCTAGCCGTCAAACATGTCGATGAAGAAAAATGTCGAAAAGCTACTCAAATGAATGAGAAGAGAGGCCATTGTTATAGTCTGCCTCTCCCTTTGAAAATTGCCTTTCATCTCTGTGGAGTTGACTTACTCTTTATATCCGTAGAGAAATGATTCATGACAATTGTACAGTCTTGCTCCAGCGATCACCTCTATTTCACCCATTCCCGCACAATCACGCTTTTTACGCACCTCAAGAAAAAAACACAGGAAAACATTATGGCAAATGAAAAAATTGCTTGTAACAAGCAATTTATTCATTAACCACAACATTTTCTATTCCGCAAGACAAATCTGTTTCATATTCCACGAACTGTCGTCTACAAATTCTTTGAATTTGAGCCAGTCTAAAATGTTGTTGTGTGGGAATAGGTTAAGCGAACACTGCTGAAATGCTTTTTTCACAACAAATACTCTCATAAGAAAGTAGTCGTTTTTACTGAAAACATATTAAACCTAAATCCAATATTGTTGGAACTCATTAGAATCGTCTCACCGAGACGATTCTAATGACCTCTAACAACAAAGGATTTAACGAGAATTCTGTAATGATTTATATATACAATCGAATCAATCCTTCAAATACTTCGCAAAAATGAGTTATAAGCGACCAGCTTTTGATAGTACCATGAGTGGTTGCTTAAAGCTAGATTTGCTATACTCAAAACAGTTGATGATATCAATATATTGCTTGTCAATATCCTTTTAGCGTTTTAGGAATTATTGAATTAGGTAGTCTGAGATATTTAAATTTGGTTGAAGGCTGTGTCAATAAAATGTACCATTTAATCACACTACGTTCAAATTCACAAATAGATTTTTATGTAGTCAGGACGGAGTTTTCATATTTCTATTTGATCGAAAACTACTGCTGAACCAGGGCTTCCATTGCGCATTTCTTGTTTCTTGTACGTTCCTACTTTGGAATGTTCCAAATTTACCTAGAAAAACTCGTTTAGAGGCTCAGAGTAATTTGTTTTGACAGAAAGTTAAAGCACAGAAATCAACAACTATTTCTTACCTAGTTGTATCAAAAGCGGATAGATTCATGTAGAACCAAGAGGCGCTAGATCACATAACGCTTGCAACACACACTGGCCGCGTCCATAGCCAAGTGGTGGCGCATAATCATGGGGTCGCGGTAAATATCCTTTCCGACATTTATCTTTCACCAATAATCGTAAACCTAAGTGGGATGAGCAAGGGGAGGCTTGGAAAGGATGTATTGGTAGTACCGGTGTGACAAAAATGCTATGAATCAACGGTAAGGTGCCCTAGCGTCGCGATATGACTGAAATACACGTACTGAATTTGTTTGTTTGTTTGAATTTGGTTTTACGCCGCTTTCAACAATCTTTCAGTTATATCGCGGCGGCTGGAGCACCTACCAATGGAATCCTGGCATTTCTCACACCAGTACTACCATTACATCCTTTCCTAGCCTCCAGCTGCTATCCCTCAGAGGTCTACGATTATCGACCCATTGGTGAGAGACAAATAGTCGGAAAGGATGAGTGCCACCGTCGGGGATCGAACCCGGGACCTCTATACACGTATTGGAAAAGTTGCGTTAAACCACATTCAATGAAACAAAGCCACACACACACCGACGTCCGACTGGGGTAATTCACCTTATTGTTAGGTGGGAAATTAAAATGAAAGCCAGCTCTTTTGTTGGCATTCAATTAACCCATTCACACACAACCAAATTCTAGATTGGTCCAAATTGAAAGATCCTGCAGAAAACTATTTCTAATTGATTGTGGAATTTTATTATTATTTCCTTATTTGTCATCTTTTTTGATAAAAAAACATTGAGGATAATGAAGAAATTGCTTTATACAAGAAATCACGCTTGATCCTTTGCTTTGGGACTCATAAGAAACTTCTAATTGAGTTCCATCACTATAGCGTCGAAGTCATAGCGCAGTCGGTAAAGCCTCAGACTCCTAACCTACAATCATTGGGTGTCATAGGTTCGATCCCCGGCGGCGGCACATATCCTCCGACATTTGTCTCTCCCCAATGGGTGGATAATCGTAAACCTAACTGTATTAGCAGCTGGAGGCTAGGAAAGGTTGTACTGGTTGTACTGGTGTAAGAAATACCAGGAATCCATTGTTAGGTGCTCCAGCCGCCGCGATATGACTGAAATACTGTTAAAAGTGGCGTTGAACCCAATCAATTAATCAATCAATCAATAAGTCAATCAATCAATCAATCAATCAATCAATCAATCAATCAATCAATCAATCAATCAATCAATCCAACAACATAGGATTTTGTTACATTTTTTTTTAAGAAAAATGCTTTCCCTTATTACGAGATTTTTCTTTCTAAATGGGGATTCCGATTATGGTCGATAATTTGAAGGGGTCGCTTAATGGACGTGGTCGTTCGAGCAAGATCGGCTGTATTATAAATATCCTTCACCCTTGTCATGCTGTATAAATTACCTTACCAAATTGTTGTAAGATCAAAGGGTTGAAAGCACTGATAGAACTTGTTGTTCAAAAATCAATATCTATTTTAGAAATCAATTTAGAAATTAACCCTGCCAGGAAAAGTAAAAGCAGGAGGTGTAGACCAAGATCAGACTGCACTTATGTGCAGGCTGATCTTTGTCTACATCTACTGCCAAAACCGTAATATTCCGGGTTCAGCATGACAAGGGTTAAATTTCAAGAACAGAATTCGAAGCATCGAATGCATCTTACCGTGAGTGATGAGTTATCTTATGCAATCCTACCCCAAATACTCATTTATCTGTATGATGTATGGTACTTTACGGTCTTAAGTTCAGAAATAACATTGCAAGTCAATTACAAGATTTAAAAAGGAACGGTTGGAAACGTGATTTCCCTCGAGCGGGGGTTTCTTTTCTTGAAAGTTGATAAATCACATCGATTTATAATTCGTCATTTAAATGTGACCCTTCTTACTAAAGGTCCATACAATGGAGACACAGAAAATACTTTTGGAAATGATTTAGAAACTAACAACTTGAAAACAAATTAAGTTTTTTGTTAAATCGAGTCTGTCCATGTCAAACAAGAAAAGAGATATTTCACTAAAATGAAAAGAGAGAACAAAATCAAACCAAGCAATCAAAACACATTAAATAATCTTAACCCTTTCCTGTTCAATCCCTAGTGTTCACGTCCATCTATAATTGAGAAAACATTGTAAAAAAAAAGAAGAAATTGCTTGTACCAAGCAATTCCTTCATTTTCCATATTTTTTCTAATGTACATGTATACTGATTGGTTATTTTTCAAATTGAATGCACTTTGATTTTTTGTCTGCAAAACCTTTGAATTTGAACAGGTCCAAATTTCGTGAAACAGGAAAAGGGTTGAATCAAATAAAAAAGTTCTATCGACGAGCATGTTTTAGAAAGGGAATGTGCAAATCGTCGTTAAGATAATGTTCAGACCCCTCTGTCAATGATTTTAGAATAAATCACAAGCAGATCAGAAATCACATTATTTTACCAACTTGAGACAATTTTGAAATTTATTTACGTTTTCTGATCGCAAAGCATTTCGTAATTAGCTTGTGAGCTATTCTGAAATGGATTGAGTACAAAACTTAAGTCGCCAAACCATCGAGCTTCACATACACGCTGGTGTTGGAGCTAAAAGTTCAAACCCGGTCTAAATGAATTATCTGATTGATCGATTGATTCTATGATTTATACCCGGGATCCGTCATTTATGAAGTGTGGTTTATAAATGCGACATTAAATCAAAGTACTGAAGGTACTGTAGGCTAGCAAAACATGGTTTTGTTAAGCAATCGTCTTTGCCAAAGGATATCACGATAAAGAAACGAAGTTGCAGATGACAATTTCAAGTGGTGTAGAGAAGAGTAGACTAAAGAAACTGTTGACATTGAAGAAAATGCTTGTTACAAGCAATTTCTTCATTGTCTACAATGTTTTCCAAGTTGTTTTCTTAATCCTCGATATGTAAAAAAGCGCGAATGAGTGGGCATACAAAGCAGTGCGAATAGTGAATACTGATCAGATTCATTTTGAACACGATATGCTAAAATGAGCTAGAAATACCTAGAAGATGAACTTGCAGCAGAGTTTACAATATTCCTGAAAAAACAACAGAATTATTATGGCGTAGGCTTTCAATCTCTTTAGTCGTTAAGTCTCCAATGGCAGTTTGCACTCATTCAACTTTCATAGGGCCTCAGAAATTTGTCTGTTACCTTAAGCCATCAAAGCGGACGGTATACAACAAAATTCTGAACTACACAGTCTACCATTTCCTGTACAATTTCTCTCTTATATGAGTTTATTGTGATCAGATAGATTTCAATTGCAAATTTCATCAAGTACGTTAATGATTCGTGATTTCCATATTATCGTATTCAGACTTTGAATCGTCTCAGATAACATGGGATTTTTATTGGCATCCCTTTTAATATATTCCCGAATGACATATTTTAGACGGGTCTAAATTGAGAGGGGGCTGCCAATGACAATTTAAAGTTTATGAAATTATAAACATATATATATTTTAAATTCTATTTGTAGAAAAATATTATGTGAAATGGGGAGTTTTTTTCTTGGAGCGTCTAAAAGCGTCATTAAGTGGAAATGGGTTAACCCTTTACTGTTTTTTGAAGATTTTAGAAGTGTCCAAATTCATACGGGTAGTCTACGACATTTTATCGAGAGCTTAGAGTAAAAACATAGTATGGCTCTATACATTGTATAGATCCATACTATGTTTTTGCTCTAAGCCCTCGATATATAAACAGACAACTGAAAAAATAACCACCCTGCATGATAGCAAATATTGTGGGAAAAGAAAAAATAACTTGTTTTCTACCCTAAAAAGATTTTATAATTCAACCAAGGGAAATTTGTCGTCTGAAACATCTTCGAATTTAGACTAGATTAAACTATCATGTGTGATAATAGGTTTAGGAATGCCCTTTGTAGACGTTTCCTTTGGATACTTTTTTCGCGTCATTTACTCTATCTCGCGCATGATGCAATGACAAATTATTTCAAATGATGGAAATATTTTGAAATTCGATATTCAGTCGATGTGATGACGTCACATATAGCTGAATGGCCCTTTCATTATGTTTTGTTTCAGTTTTTTACCTGTATCATTCTTCCGTCGAAAAAAGCTAGTTGCAAAAGAATGATAATGGGATGTCCTATTGAATGATTTGGTTTAAAGGGAGACGTCGATGTTTCAGAATCCCATCTAAGATAAAATTCCCAAGTGACCAAAAAACGCTCAAACGAACATTTAATATTTGAATATGACTCAGATTTTTTAAAGGAAATGTGATAGGCTTAAGGTGTCTTTATTGGTTATATGGGAAGGGTTCTATTTATAGAAATCGGGGCATTCGGTTGTAGACAGCATATGACTCATTTGCATATGACTAAGTTCACCAGAAGTGAAAAGGGAAACAACCAATACCCTGAATTATGTCACACCAAGCAATCAGAGCAAACCTACGGTAAATATCTATTTTGATATAAACTCTTGTGACAGTTTTGGACTGATCTTTACAAAACTGAAAACCGGCTAGCGAACAAAACTCCTGATGACGTCATGGTGCGCTTGGTTTGAGCTAATTCAAGCTCAGTGCGTGATCCCAACGAAAATATGCGCTTGAATATCCCAGTGTACATTGCAAACGTCTTGGCGTAATCTAAAAATAAATTAAAGGTCTACATAATTCCATACTTATAGGGAATATCCCTGGTTTATTTTTATAAACGACCTCTAATTTTCCTAAAACTACTTGTACCCGGAATATTGTATTCAAATAATATATGATGGAAAATAATCTGTAACATGAAAAATAAATATCGATACGTCCCTTTAACATCTATATTTAAGGACCAATTACGTTTGGGACACCAATATATGGCGCATGTAGAAAACAATTTAGAACTTTTGATTATGAAAATTGGAACTATCTAAAGCTACACAGTAATATTTTGCTGCAGGATATATATATATAAAAAAAAGCGATTCAAGAACAGTAAGCAATAAATTGAGAAAACAATCACATTACGAATGTAAGGCCCAAAAACAGATTTTTCGAGGCCCACGAATATTTCCCTGCTTAAGATGGTCGATCCATACATGTAAAAAGCATTTATGGCTGTGGAACTAAGAAATGTAATAAAAAAAAAAAAACATCTCTTCGGAATTGTGTTGCCTTTTCAGATGGGATGTCCCAATATGACAAAAGCATTTATAGCAATCGAACCAAATGAGAGTTAATCTCTTCCGAGTTATTTAGATACAGAGTATCTGTTATTATATGCAGAATTGTGTTTAATCGATCGCCGATGGGCCAGCAAAATTTCGCAAATACAGCTTTATTCAAGCTTGGTGTGTTGTTGTTCTTTTATATCATGATTATAATATTTTTGTTTTCATTGAGGTATGAAGCAATTCCTTCGTTGTCCACAATGTTTTCCAAAGCTATTTTCTTGATATGCTTCAAAAGGAGTTGTCTACAATTTATATAAAGTTAATTCGTGTGGCAGTAAAAAGCAATGGCAGAGTTTGCAATATTCCTGAAATAAGAACTACTTTTTATGGTGTAGGCATTCAATGGATTTAGTGGTTAAGCCTCCAGTGGCAGTTTGTACTCGTTGAACTCTGAGAAGATATGTTATCTTAGCTATTAAAGCTGACGCTTTGCTTGCTAAAATATGTTCTTAATTCTATAATTGCATACGTTTTTCCCATCAAAATCTCGTCTAAAAGCGTGGCATAAACGCACCCAGTATAGACGTGAATATCACACTTCATTTTACACAAATTTCCATGCATAATGAGGATTTGATTATTTCTTTTAAACACTTATCATCCGCCATAGCTAAAGGCTGTCACTTGATAAACTGCAAATTGATTGCTGCGCAATAGATTTGTCTTTTAGGCGGTACACGTCTCCCCCAAATGGAATATTAAATGGAATTTATTAATGGCCTTTGCTTGAATCGTGTTTCTTTTCTGAATTTTAGCTTCCCTTACATTATGTAAGCGGCTCTTATACAGATTATGGAGCACAATTTTTGCTCTCGATTTTTCAAATTTCTAACTGTAATGCTTTCAGACATTTCAATATGGTTAAGCTGATTTTGTAATGAAAATGACCGTCCACAAATTTGGAAAAGAGAAGAAGAAAATATTTCTCGTTACGAGTCGCCACATTATTCAATGAAAAAACAGCCCGAATAGATCCGTAATTAATCGGGTTGGTTCGTTTTCTGTCGCCTTTTTTGTGGTTTTCATGACGTATCAATTACGTCATTCGCTTCCATCAGCAAACAGTCGTTATCGACATGACCCGAAGAATGACGACCTCATCCGGTGGAGTCCGATATTTCAAAGTAATGCATAAGGAATATACCACATTAAATTAAACTTATCAGGACTTCAGAAGATTAAAAACGAAAAACAATATATATCGTGATTATGACATTAATAACCATTGAAGAAGCAGATAATTTTCATAAATCAACTTTTGATGTAAAAATCTTGTCAAGACCTGCTTTAAAGGTGGTATCGATTATTCTTATTCTATCTCATATACTATTTTAATACAATATTCTGAAAGTAGTTTTGCTAAAATCAGAGGTCGTTAACCTGAATAAACAAGTGTATTTCCCCAATAGCCTACGTATGCTGTTAATCTTTTTTTAGAGACAGTTCCGAAGAATATTGGGTTATTCACGCGGTGCGTATAACCGTTGTTACCCCGTATTCAGTTTGAACTTGCTCAAACCAACGTCACCAATATGTCACCAAGAGTTGTTTTCGTTAGCCGGTCTTCAATTCTGTAAAGATCAGTCCAAAACTGTCGTAAGTATTAATACGAATATAGACACTCACTGTATTTTTTCGCGAATCACCTGGTTTGACATAATTTAGGACATAAGTTGTTTCGCTTTTCAATTTGTTACCTTCCGTTAACTTTGAGTAATATCAAATAAAGTCATGCCGTGTCGACAACCGAATTCCGTGTTATCTAAAATTAACCTGGAATTCCGCTGAACATTTTCTTTATTACCAAAACAGACCACTTTACCCTATCAGATTACTGCGAAGATAATACCACACTCAAATTAAGTATTAAATGTCCGTTTGAGCGTATTTTTAGGAGATTCGCAATTTTTTCTTATCTGGGTTTCAGAAACATCGATACTTCCCTTTAAAGCAAATATACTACAAATTCAAAACCACTTTAAAACATAATCTAAGACACAAAAGTATATCAAACAGGGGTGTCGAAATACGGTTTTCTCAATTTGTCCTCGGACAAGTAAGAGATGATTTTCTACTCGTCTACAAGTAAAATGAATATTTTCGCCCAAAATTGAATCGATGAATGTTGAGAAAGCATTGGTGTTGATGAAGACATTGCTATAACCCAGCATTTTCATCATTAACAAGAGTTCTTTTTCTACCCTTCAGTATATAAAATTAAGACAACTTATCTTTGAGGCCCTTGAGATCTCTTTTGTATCATTCCAAGATTTGCCCTAGTATTTACGTGCACTTCATCGGCATAAAATACATCTTGTTTACAAACATTTCTTTCCAATGTTTGTAGAATGTATAAGAACTTGGACAAAACAAACTAAACTTAAAGTGTATGCCTTTTTGCTAAGTCAAGGGCAGATGATTCCTAAACGACTCGAGGATTCAAAATAATTTAAGTGCGAAGCACAACTAGACACTATGAAGTTCATCTTGCAGAGTTTTCAGTTTATTCCAGTGAAAAATTGTGTGAGTGTGCATTTGTGTGTGTTTGTTTGTTTAATTTCTATTAAAAGTCCTATTTCTTAGTACTTTCTTTGACCTATATAGGGGACATTTGGACTCTATGAAAAAACTATCGTATAAAAACAATATACGCGTTATTAAGCCCGAAGCCTGACAAACAAATTAAACTAATAAGGAAAACGGTATTTCGTGATTACTAGATATAGAACTGTATTGCTTTCTCCATTATTGATGCAAACTTAATTGGGGCCAATGGTCGCACGCCCAATAAATGATTTCTTTCCTTCTTTCATGCCTTCCCAATGATATCTTGCATTTAACCCTTTCCTGAACAAACTCGGGATTTTACGACACTTTGATTTTATACTTGAGTAAACATTGTGGAAAAAGGATAAATAGCTTGTAACAAGCAATTTCTCCTTTTCCCACAATATTTTCTAACGCATAGGATGGTCAGATTTCAAATTGCATGCATTTTTCATTGTCGTCTGCAACCTCTTTCGAATTGGACTAGTCGAGAATTTCATAAAACAGGAAAGGGTTAAGTCAACAAGGTTGTGTTTAACTGCAAAACTCCGACCAGAAAAAAATCGACGGATTTCTGGCCACGCCAACTTACTGCGACAGGAAGCTAAACTTTGATATTTACCCTTTCCCGTTTTTCAAAATTTAATACCTGTCCAAATTCAATTTCAATTTCAATCCCATTTTCTCCTTTTCTCTCAGTGCATTCTACCCGTTAAGGCATTTATCTTCTAAATTTAGCACAATCTGAAGTGTCGTCAGCATTTTTTTTTCAATTTGGACCATTCAAAAAATTGTTGTCAAGTAAGGAGTTAATTCGACTGGAAAGATCTTTAAGGGCAAATATTAGATTGGTCGAAATTTAAAGAAGTTGAGACGACAATTCAAAGATGAAATTTTCAAAAATGTTTGTCTTTCTAAGTAAACAATTGCTTTTTAAAGACAAATTCTTCATTTTCAATAATAGTTTACAAAACTTTTTACTCACGGGGCGTAAAAGGCGGGCTCTTGTGGGAATAGGTGATTTCCTATTGATGTATTCTCAGAAAAGATAACCCTTTTTCTTTCTTTTTTAACCCATTCCCGCTTTTAAACGCTGCTTATCATAAAAGCTTTAGAAAACATTGTGGATCAGAAAAATCACACATTTCAGTTCACGGAAATTAACAGCGTTAAACAAATCATCTAAATTGTCCCTCTGATAGTAAAACCTTAAGTGACCGGAAAACTCTAAATAGCTCCCATATTTTACCACTGGTCTAGAAAGTGCTATGAGAATTTCGGATACCAGGCAATGGTTTGGAGTTCATATCAAGGTCAAGGTGGACAATACTGTTCATTGTTTCATTTTTTAAGGAATATATTTTTATTTAATATATTCTAATTTCTTTTAGTTTCTTTTAATATCACTTCAGAACGACCACGATTAACAGAATACCATTAAAACCAAAACATTACTAAGAGACAAAGTTTTAGATTGGTCGAAATTATACTGATATGAAACAAAGCACAATTCAATTGAAATGAACAGGTGTCATACGGGGTAGAAAACCTTGTGAGAACGTAGGAAAATAGCTGTTACAATCATCAACTCCTTTTCAAAAAATGGTTTCCTTAGCGTTATTTGTACAATGAGTAAAAATACGGAATTGAAATTTAATGGTTAAATCTACTATATCAGTAGATGGATCTTGTCTTAAAACAACAAGACAACAACTCCAACAGCTGTGATTCCGCCAAATCCTTTCGAACTCAAGCCAACCAAAATTTTCTAGCATATCGTATTTTTGACTATTTTATATAAGACGTTTATCAACTTCTGTAGCTGGAGGCTATCATTTAATAAACTGTAAATTATCTGGTGTGAAATAGAATTGTGTGCGAGGAAGTTATTTTACCGATATATATATGTATCAAATTTCCCGCATTTTTTTTAAAAAAAGCAATTTTAAAGCCCTGTAAAAACGGAGAATATATGACATGTTTAAGACCGTTAAAAGAGCATCCTTAGTGGCGAAGAGGTATGGATTCATCTTCTGGTGCCATGGCTGATGCCTTTTTAACCAATAAGGTGATTTTTCAAAGACATCATTGACTGATCGGTCGTGTCAATCAAAGAAACATTCGATCAATCAAATTATTCGTTTAGACCGGTAGTAATCCTTGAACACAGACTTTTACGACGTGGCTTAGATGTCGTAACTACAGGTATTTATGCTGTATTTACGATATTTGAATTTCAAACCAACCACATAACATTTTTGTACGTCCTTCTGGACAAATTTTTTATATAAGACATTACACGGTTTAATATCGAAATGGCACATTCTGACGGAGCTCAGTGGGCACGGCCAGCGATCTGTCTTTTGTCCTATCACATGCGGGGTCGATAACATACATACTCTAAGACATCTTATTTCAATTTGAAGTATCCGAAATTTTGAACTGTTTTCTGCACTGTATACAATGTATTAAAAATAAACAGCATATATCATTGGACTTTTTTCGAGTAGAACTTATTTCATTTTCATAGAGCTATAGCCATAAAACGGCCAATCCTTAACTTTATTTACTTCATTTCTTTTCAAATTAGTTTCATTATAGTGTGCTTAATCATAGAGGAATATATCTACCCTCAATTCTAGCACATTCCATATATAACTGAAAACTGGTGTTGGTAATGAGGATCATTCCTGTGTTATCTTCCCTTTGTCCATTAACATTAAATCAGAGGTGTGCCAAATCGTACATTGGTCCTTTCGCTTCTTATCCTTGTTCAGTATGGGGAAAATGCGATTTTTTATTTGCTTTTTCCAGTTTGATTATAAATACAAATCTCTTGTTTGTGTTAATTTATCGTTAAGAAATAAAATAGGAATGTATTTTTAAGATGAAACGAACATCACCCATGCTAAACTTTATATTATACAGCTGATCTTAAACCTAAGCAGTGCAAAGAAATTAAGGATAAATTCTAAGTAAAACACTGATAAGGACCAATGTATTTCTGGAGAGTATTCAAGAGAGATAACCCAAGAATGTCCCTCATTGTCAAAACGGTCCGTGTTGGTATATTAACTACGTTTTTTCAGCATAAAAGCTTTTAAGAGTTCAAAAGTTCGCAGTTTCTGCAATGTAATATTAAGCTAATTCCGACAACATATATAATTGACCATTTGATGAAGCATGTGCTCAATTAAAGTCCTGTCATTTAGAATAAGTGCCAGAGTACCATGCCAATTTCTTTTACTTGTATTGAAATGCCCGTTTCCGCTAAGATTTCCGTTTCAATGCTTTGTAATTTATCATGAAAATGACTCCAATACTACCGTCACTCGATGTTTTACTTTCGGTGTTTACAGAGCAGTCACCGTATATATATAGTGTTACTTCTCTATGAAAATCGCGAATAGAGAAATGAAGAAATAGACTGGTACACAAATTGACCTATGTTGTAGGCTGTAGGTACATTCAATTGTAAGAATTAAGATTAACCATTTTCTGTTCAATAGCTAGTTTTTACGTTCCTTTGATTTTACATTTGGGGAAAAACATTCTAGAAAAAGAAGAATTTGCTTGTGGTAAGCTATTTCTTCTTTTTCACAATATTTTCTACCCTACGGAATGTTCAATTTTCATTAAATCAACTTTAATTTTTCTTTGACAAAACATTTGAATTTAGACAGACCTAAACTTTTACAAAACAGGAACGGGTTAAAAGATTAGAGAATATTTTGTTTTCATTTAGGCTAAAAACCTAATCAAACTATACAAATAAAACCTTAAAATCTAATACCAAGAATACCAATTGACCCATTCCATCACAATAACGCTTTTGAGGCATTCAAAGAAAAATAATTGGGAGAACATTTTAAAAATAAAGCGATTTCTTCATTTTTCACAATATTTTCTACCCAGAAAGTTGAAAGATACTAGAATTTCAGAAACTTCAAATTCTCGTCTGCAACCCATTTGAATTTAGACCAGTCTAAAATTTTGCCCTCTGGTAATAGGTTAAAAGAAATGGGACTACATTTAAAGAATGCAAGCCCAATAGTTCCGTCCTCATTTAAAGGGAGATATCGATGTTTCTGAAACCTAGATAGGAAAAAATACCAAGTGCAAAAAATAGACTCAAACGAACATTTAATACTTTAAGTTAGGTCAGGTATTGTCTTGGTGGTTTTCTAATAGACCTAAAGTGGCTTTTTCTGGTTATACCGGAAAGGTTCAGCGGAATTCAAGGTTATTTTTAGATATTACGGAATTCGGCTGTCGACATCGGATTACCTCATTTGCATATGACCCAGTCAAATGAAGGTAACAAATTTACTAGCGAAACAGCCAACGTCCTAAAATCATGTCACATGAAAGGACTGATCTTTACAGACCGGCTAGCGAACATTACTCCTGATGACGTAACGATGACGTTGGTTTGATGTAATTTGAACTAGATGCAAGGTTCTAACGGTTATTTGCGCCACGTGAATGCCCTATAACCGTCGTAATTGTCTCGGCTTAATCTAAAAATAGATTTAAAGCCTACGTAGGCTATTAGGGAAATACCCTGCTCTTTTCTGATAAGCGACCTCTTATTTTTGCAAAACAACTATTCGGCATATTGTTTTCAAGTAGTTTATGAGGGTTAATGAAAATGAATAAAATTTGTGACATGAAAAAAACATCGACACCTAACATTAAAGGTACGTATCGATGTTTTTTTCATGTCACAGATTTTAATCCGAGACAGTTACGAAGATTATAGGGCATTCGCGTGGCGCGAATAACCGTTGGAACCTTGCATTTAGTTTAAATTACATCAAACCAACGTAAACGTTACGTCATCAGGAGTTATGTTCGCTAGCCGGTCTGTAAAGATCAGTCTTTTCATGTGGCATGATATAGGACATTGGTTGTTTCGCTAGTAAATTTGTTACCTTCATTTAAATTTGGGTCATATGCAAATGAGGTCATTCGATGTCGACAACTGAATTCCGCGATATCTAAAAATAACATGGAATTCCGCTGAAACTTTCCGATATAACCACAAAAAGCCACTTTAGGTCTATTAGATTACCACACAGACAATACCTGACCTAACTTAAGGTATTAAATGTTTGTTTGAGTCTATTTTTCGGTACTTAGTAATTTTTCCTTATATAGGTTTCAGAAACATCGATACCTCCCTTTAATGATCAAAGAGATATGAAACCAATTTTGATAGCAATTAGAATTCGCCAATTTTGGTAGGCGATACTAAAATTAAACTCTTTCAGTTCGATAATCTTTCAAGTCTTTTACCCTGGTAAAGGATCAACCTTGTATATTTTGAATAGTTCATACACTTACACGATATTCAAATACAATATAGAATACCTATCTTAAAGGGAGGTATATGCCTCTCTTCGATGTATTTTAGCGAGAGTGTAAACCGTTTTGTCATTTTGAAGCGTCCACTCTATTAGTTTAACCCATTCGCAAACTAACAAACGTTTTACCCGTCCCGAAGACAATGAAAAGATCTACCAACCAGGGATGGTTGTCTGCAACTTCTTTCGATTTGGACTAGTCGAAATGTTTGTCGCCTGGCAATGGGTTAAAAAATAGAGAACAATAAATGACAAACCATCTGTGGCACTTTATTAGATACTGACCAAATTGACTGTATTTATTAGATTGACATGGTTTGTTTTTAGGGCCCGTGAGTTAATCAGAGCCTTGAATCCTGTGGCATTAATAGAAAAAAATCTGTTGTGCCAAATGAAAGGTCAGTAGTACCGTATCACTGGCAAGATTTCCTTTCATTAACTTGGGATTTTACAGTTAACTAAACCTTTATATTACTAATGACAGATGGGTTCTTTCAGTGAAATATTACGAATGCTTTTTACTCTTCACGAATCGCGATCTAGGCCAAAACAAGGTGGTCTGACAGTTAACACATTCGGAACATAAATAAATAAGAAAATCCTGTCATCTTAAAAATATTACTGTCTTAATTAAAAAAAAGATCAAAGAAACAGTAAACGACAAAACACTCCTAATTCGCGACATTTTTCTCGACAGTATTATACTAATTAGGAAAATATTCTAGTCGATAGGCGAGCTTTATTCAAGCTGTATTTACAACATTTTGCTTGTCGCATGACGACATGTCTCATACTCTCTACGAAACACGGGTTGTATTTGCAATACTCCTGAAAACACAATGTACTACTTTCAGTAGACTGCTTAACCTGTCCCATATACGCTGCTCTACGATAGTGCTTATATCGTAAGCTTAGGACAGGCACGCCAGTCAACACTTTCAGTGGCATAGGGATTGATTAGTTATGCCATTAATGGCCTTTTTACAAGGTTGAATACTGGCACATTTTAATTAAACAACAAACATTGAGACCAAAGTTTCTTCAAATCGAGCTAAATTTATCTCCTGTATAATGAGCTAGAAATACATAGGAGATGAACTTGCAGGCAGAGATAGCATTATTCCTGAAATACACAAGAACCACTTTTTATGGCGTAGGCATTCAATTGATATTGCGTTTAAGCCTCGTAGGGCAGTTTGCACCCGTTGAACTCTGAGAAAACCTCAAAATTTTGTCTGTTAGCTTAAGACACATGTATCAAAGCTTAAGCTTTGCCAGCTAAAAACTGTATCTGCAAGCATAAGGTAGCAAAGCTTTATTCCCTAGTTATTTATATCTTTGCTATCCTGTTTTATTTGGATATGTATATATTTGTGCTACTAACACTCTTTATATCTTTTATTCATATGACTAAGACAAAGAGAATCGTATTTCATGAATTAAAATTCTTGTTGCAGTCTTGAAACGAAACTTATATGTAAATGTTCATATTTATTTCGATACCAAACTCAGTTCATGCAACACATTTGGAGTATATTGTTCATGTAACCCGTAGCTCAAATGAACAATAAAGGCCAATTGTTTGTTTCATTGTAAGATCGAATTATCTTTCATTGAGTGAACGACAACAGCTATATTTTCACAAGTGGCAAATGAGTTGACGTCTTCATACGAAAAAAAAAAAAAAATCTATTAATTGCATACAAAATAGACACAATATAACCTATCTAAACTTGGTAACCTGATGACGTCACCAATGTCTTTTGTCCTGCGTAGACAACGTTGCGTAGCATGCAGTGATCGAAAGCAGGGCTTAATCTATCAAAACAGTGTGTTTATCATTTTGATAATTTCACTTTTATATAATTTATTTTCTAGTTTCGTCTATCAAAAACGAGCGTTCTGATTGGTCGAAAAATATTATTCATAACTCCATGAACAAAATTTTGATCATTCGCTTCGCGCATTCATACAGTGTGATTAGTTTTTTCGGTTCATACCTCCATGAAAACAAAAAAATATTCTCTTCATTTCTTAATGATCGAGTGATAAACTACCGTGAAATCTCGATAATCTATCGGAAAGCATTAGAGATCGGTGATTGCAAAAACAGAAATCTGTTGATTGGAAGGGCGACAATGAATATTAAACACCTTTTTGTTTTGACATTACGTCTCGGCAGACCTTTACAGCCATTCCATGATTATGTTACAACTGATTTTCATTTGATATAGCACGGATATTTCTGGTCCAGTGAGATTTTAAATCAGTGTCTGCGACGAACGTGACAAATTAGAACCATCGCAGTTTGTGACGTTTCCCTTATCTATATATCATCTTTCGGCGAGAAGACTATCGTAAATACAGCTTTATTAAAGCGGTATTTACGACGGTTTCCTCGCCCATAGGCGATACCGCTTTTGAAACTACAATTACGGTGAAACAAAATCCTTTATTGTTCCCATGTTGTTAATGTGAGAATTGACGGCTAGCGGTTCTCTACCCGAAAATCAATTGACCAATCGAATCGTACATTTCAACGGGAAATGGACGTTGACTTCCAAATTTGTGTCGAGTTTTTGCGTGAAGGATCAATCAAAGTAGTAAATTGGATACCTAAAGTTTGAAATGTTGCTTTTTTCCCCCCTAACTAAACATCTGTGAGTTTAGCGAATGTTCATTCGTTCAAAGAAATTATGTGCTCCAAATTTAACCCTTGTCGTTCTTAATCTGGAATATTCCTGTTTGGGCAGTAGGCATAGACAAAGATCAGCCTGCACATAAGTGCAGTCTGATCTTAGTCTACACATCCTGTCTGTCTCTTTCAACCCAGAGTTGTTTTAAAAAAATAATTTTCAAAATAAATTTTGACCATTAATAAGTGTTTCCATTGCTTTCAGGCATTTGATTGTAATGCAAATTCAGATAAGCATTCTTTTCAGCATGGCAAGGTTAAAATGCATATACTAGGTAAAAGATAATAAAATGAGTGGTCATGAAATACTGAATGTATTAAACGAATCCACTTTAAACAAGAAGCAACGAGGCTTTGTCGAGTTTTTGTCTGCTACAGATGACGAGTTTAATGAATTCGGTAAATTCGATAATTTAATGCACGAACTTGAGATTCTAATGAATGTTTGTTATTGTTAGACAAAATGCTTGAGTTTTATGACCTCATCACATGCAATATGGGGTTCTTTTCATAGTAACCGAAATATATTAATATTGGCTTCAGATCGTAGTTATTATCCTAGTGTAATATCACCCGTGTATTTTCAAAAATATTCATCACTTTTATTTCACTTCCCCTGTGTGAGTCTTATCATAAATGTCCGCAATGCAGTTAATATCCTTGCAATTTTGAAACAAAAGGACACAAGGGAATAAACATCTAGTCAATGAGATTGGTTTGCTTGTTGTGCCCCCGGGGTCATATTTTTTTACTGGTGTTCGTCTGTCTGCGATTTGCAAACTTAACGCAAAACCATAAATCTTTTCTCTCATTCAAACACTGCTGCTTAAATGGCTCATATTGGTTCCTTACATTGATAGGAATCAGTTGGTTGTAAGATCAGCGTCATCAATCAAGGTCAATGTCATATTTCCGAAAAAGACAGTTACGGTGGCATGGTACAAGTCATGTTTATGTTACGATGTAATACTAAATAGAAAAGGATTACATTGGTGATTATTGTACAACAATAATACTGTTTGTGTTTCTAGACACATTATTCTTATTGTCTAGACCTATTACCTTTAGAAATGAATATTTACTCACCGAGATTCACTGGACTGTATTATATCAGGCGTAAGAAACCGTTAGCATGGAGCTTCAGTATTATTAACTCTGCACACATATCCTCATCAATTTATCTGTGCTACACATACATGCTTAAAAGTTATTGTGAGTGTTCAAATGTTAATTTTGCATAAACAAAATTGAATTTTGATCACTCAATATAAGTAGGTGTTGTACATCTAAACATTGTAGCACAGTTATACGTGAGGCCAGAATTTTGGCTAAATCTTCATGAAACTTTGCCAGAATAATCATTATGTCATAACGATGAACCATTTTGATTATGGGAGAGCTCTATGGGAAAACACAGTAAAAGGAGGCCTTGATGACGATTTCTTTGTTTACACTCTAGTTTTTTGTTATTGTCGCACTGTTTTGGGTTTCCCAGAAAAACAATTCAAACGGATTGATGGAATTATTAGTATCTTTAGATTTAAAAATATGTATTTCAATTCTAAAATTGTTGTATCCTTTTTCGAACGCACAAATAGTGATCTATTGCTATCTGGAATGTTACTGAGTTATTTTGATGCAATGCGGGGTTGCTGTTAGGCTTCGGGTGAATTATGGGCCCAAGGCTTAGTATAATGGTATCAATTGAATAAAAAACCAAAGACAAGTAAAGTATGAATTCTGTTTTAACACTTTATCACTTTTACTCCCCTGAAGAACAGAACTTGGGGAAAATGTAGAAAATGAAAATGATTACTGCTAACAAGCTTTTTTTATTTTATTTTTGCACGTTTTCAAAACTAAACGAATTTGAAATTTCACCAACTTAAGAATGTCCTGTACAACCTCTTTCAATTTGGAGCAGTCTCAGATTTTGTCGTCTGGTAATGGGTTGAATTATATTATGTTTTTCTAACACAAATCATCACCAGCAATGTCCTGCAAGAAGACCTAATTAATGCATAAGCAAGAAATATATTGTTCCAGACAGGAAATTGTGTCTAACAGACTTCGATAAATCTGATAATTATAACTTGTTGTGGACGTGTCTGTCAAAATCCATTAACGATAGCTAGCTTTGTCTCTAAAATAACATTTTTTATATTATATGGCTTGAATTTACGTATTGCGATTGTCAATCAAAAGATAAATTGTCAAACCAAATCACCACCTTAGAACAGAAAAGAAATTTGAATTCCAACAATCAATGATATTAAGCATATTTGTTGATCTGGCGTCACTAAAACGTTAGGGTCGCAATTCAAATAGTTCATATCCTTTTTACATGTTACTAACCATTGGTTCTGCAAAATATCGCAGTTTAACCCTTTCCTGTACAATCACTGGTTTTTAAGTCCTCGTGATTTTTTACTTGAGAAAACATTGTGGGAAAAGAAGAAATTGCTTGTAACAAGCAATTTCTTCTTTTTCCACAATATTTTCTATCCGATTGAATGATAATTTTTTTAATCAAATGGACTATAATTTTCGTCTGCAAAACCTTTGAATTTGGACAGGTTAAAAAATTAAAAACAGGAAAGGGTTAATAAATACGTTTTATTCCATGTCGGAGTTAGTTGGCGTGATCAGTGATTGGTCAATTCCTTTACCTAGATATTCAAAAGATACTGGTGAAACGTTTTAGAAGGGTGAAGAGCGTGAAAACGTTTCTTCTTGAAAATGACTTTGATCGACTTAAAAGCTTGCAAACGGAAAACAAATGGTTTTCCCTTCCTAGACAGTAGAGATCGTTTCAAGTATTTCCTACGGCTAGGAAATAAACCCGTTGAAAATATTTGATGCTACACGGATGGCATTAGACTTGTGGAATATATATTCAAACAACTTAAATACGCTATAGTTACGACGTTTAAGACGCAAAACCAACTGAAATACTTAACGTAAATGTCAAAGTTCAAAGTTCAATCCGCTCTAAAGGAATGGTTTGATAAGTCAACCGTTTGTTTGATACAAAGCGGCGATCCGTAAATTATCTCTGTTCTCTTTTACTTTCAGGTTCTATAGCCAGTATCGGGGGATCGGATTACACGTGTCGAGATGGCTCCTTACCTGACTTTAACCCGACAATCATTCCAGGTGTGATAGGTGCTCCTTCTAGTGTAACATCTATCCAAGTAGCGAACTTGCTGAAACTGTTTGAGATACCACAGGTAAGAAGTCGTAGTATCCATTGTGGAATTGACCGACTGCGCCTGTCAATCAAATAACCATTCGACCAATGAAATCATTCATTTATACTAGATATGAGTTTTGAACTCCAACATTGGCCGCTACTTTTGTTTATCTTTTTTGTTGGTTTGGCGACTTAAACGTCGTACCTACAGCTTTTTCAAGCTGTAGTTACGACTTTAAGGTCGCCAACCAACTATTCTACTTTTTGTTACATGCTACTTCCCATATGTATTTCAAAATAACCCCGTCTATAATCGAGAACCGGGACTTTCTATCGGAGTAAATGAGTGTGGTCAACGGAGTAAGTAGGCGGAGTCAGCGATTGGTCAATTGAATTATCGCAGCTGTCTGTAGTAATAGGTTGACTAATCGAATCATTCATTTAGGATAGAGATTAATTTGATCTCCGACTTTTAAGAAAATCATTTTGGTTGGTTTGGCGACTTAAACGTCGTAACAACAGCTTATTCAAAGCTTCAAATCGAGTATTAATTATTATAAAAACAATAAAAGTAAAACCTCATTAATCGGGATGACGAAACGCTCGAAAACGTTTGAAAATATATTACAAGATTTAAGCATTCGTGTTTTTTCATCCAGACCTTTTCATTAGATCTCAATGAATGATTCCTGTTCACTTCAATTATTCTCTAGAGCACCCATGCAATTTTTGGTTGATAGCGTGCAATTTTATGATTGATAGCAATTTACTTTCTTCGATAAAAATCGCCGAGTATTTACTTCTTTGTAACATATTACTGCGCATACTTCTGGCAAAATGACGCCATTTAGAATTGAACTGGAACTTCCTGTTGGAGATCAGTGGGCGGGGCCAGCGGAGTCAGTAGGCTGG
This sequence comes from Fragum fragum, assembly GCA_946902895.1. Classification (NCBI taxonomy): domain Eukaryota; kingdom Metazoa; phylum Mollusca; class Bivalvia; order Cardiida; family Cardiidae; genus Fragum; species Fragum fragum. The sequence continues at coordinate 32,157,547 of OX336378.1, read as the reverse complement.
ACCCGCGATCCGTCAATTATGCGAGTAGAAAATGCAATGCGCCTCGTTTGCCATAAACTTAGGGAAAACTTATGAGGAAATTTATAAAAACAACAAAGTAATCCAAATATTACAAAGTTCACTATAAAACAACCAACACGGCTAGCCCCGCCATTTTACTCCGTTAGGCCCGCCCGTTTAATCCGAAAGGAAGTTCCATCTCGATTTAAAACGGCGTTATTTTGCAAAATTCATAGCCAGTAGCATTTAACAAAATATAGAACGGTTGGTTTGGCGACCTATTTGTCGTCACTACTGTTGAATAAGCTGCAGTTACGACGTTAAGGTCTCAAAACCAACAAATATGCTTCTCAAATATGTCGGCCAATGTTTGAGTTTAACTTCCAATCAAATTATATGATTCAATTGGCCTTTTTTCTTGGGTCGCCAGTCGCGATCGTTCAGATGAGACTTAGCATGTCATTTCCAAACATTTCAGATCAGTGAGAAGTAAAGACTCAGATTAGGAAGACCATCCGAATCGTTTGATCAGAGCATTCGCAAAATGACGATTAAAAAAATAATAATTAAGATAGTCACTGAAAAAGCAGAAAATAGTGATATTATTTTCCAGGAACCCTCGTTAGTTCTAAAGCTGGTGTGGTAAGAGATGGATTGAATTATGGAGGGTGCCATCAAATATACGTGTGTCTTTATTATGTTCAATTAGTTTTGGCAGACAAACGCTTTGAATCTCTACGATTAATCAATTTATTTAATCAAACCTAACTGACATTGACCATACAATGTATCGTATTGTAATTGTTTCTCACAAAAAAGCGCCCGGAATTAACCTACAACTAATTCGCGACCAATGGACTGCGAGGATCTGGACGCCTACGTTATCTCATTTTGGCAAAGTTTTACTTCTATCATGAACGATAGATTCATCAATTTCAACAAATTATGTTTTAAGAATATTTCTGTTTTGCTGGGGTCATATCTTATTTCAAACCAAACGTCTTTACAAAAAGGAATTTGTGAAAATAAAATGACTTTAGAATAATAATTTTGTCTATTATGCCATGAAAAATGAATCAATTTCGATCAAATTATAATTAATGATTTTCTATGAGATTTGTGTTATATCGTTATAACTATTTTCAATCGCTATTTTCAACCTGCAAAAAACGAGACCGTGAAATTGTCGTAACCAGCTTCTTTGGATTTGAAACAGACTAAGATTTTGTCTAGTTGTAATGGGTAAAAGATATGTTTGCGTTTTTCTGACACGAGATCGTAAGGTCTACGCCGCCGTCCAACCGTATGATATACTAGTACACGGGAACACCGAAAGCCACCTAACGGTCAAAGCAAGCTTTGGGAGTTTACGGAAACGGCATTTGCTCCAAATTTATAGGCCAAATAGAAACTAGGCTTTACTTGAAAAATACTTTGGCGAAATACAACGGGGTAATTCGTCTGTTCGTTCGACACAGAAATACCGTATTTTTTCAAAGGCTAAAGTAAACATGTAGACGGACAGACAGATAGAACCATTAATTTAAATCTTAAAGTTCTTATCAACACTATGCCATCAATGAAAAAGACGGGAAAGAAGACAGGGAAAGAAATTGTATTTTTCCAAGAATTTAACGGAAATATTGTTCTACACAGAAGTCACACGGAAAGTATATAAAGTAAATACCCGCTGTTAATTTAACCCATTCCAACACAGCAAAATTTTAGACTGGTCCAAATTGAAAGAAGATGCAGACGACAATTTCAAGTTGGTGGAATTTTGATTTTTTTCGTCTTTTTGGTTAGAAAACATTGTGGATAATGAAGAAATTGCTTGTATCAAGCAATTTCTTCATTTTCCACAATGTTTTCCAAAGTTTTTTTCTTGAGGGGCGTAAAAAGGAGGGATTGAGTTGGAATGGGTTAAGATGTACCAAAACCCGATTTACAAACGTGGGGTTGAATAATTAAGATTATAGCGATGTGTTGGTTGGTTTCGTTGTTTCTGCGAGCTGGAGAGTGAATACTGAAAAATAATATGAAGTTTGTTCAAATGTTACGAGGTATCTCAAATGAACGAAACAGGAAAAGGATCCGATGCGAAGGATTTAGCACAATCGACGGATAGCATATTTCAATAATTTAATTGTTAGTTTCGTCTACCAAAAACAAGCGTTCTGATAGGTCGAAAAATTGAATTCATACCTCCATGAACAAAATTTTGAGCACGCAGTGATTTTGTATGCTTCCACACAAAATAGTCCATACAAAAATGTATCAAAAGATGTAGTTTTTTTTCTTTTTTCGCTCGATACTGTTAAATTATAACAAATAAAGAGAATATTTTTTTTTCATGGAGGTATGAACCGAAAAACCTAATCACACAATGTATGAATCCGCTTCGCGTATTCATACAGTGTGATTAGGTTTTTCGGTTCATACCTCCATGAAAACCAAAAATATTCTCTTCATCTCTTAAGTGAATTTTACACATGCACGCTTAATGTTTGAGCGGTAACAATTAAAAAGTGGCCACCTTTATGACGCGAGCATACTCAATATTTAACCCATTACCAGACGGCAAAATGTTTAAACTGTTCCAAATTGAAAGGAATTGCAGACGACAATTTAAAATTTATGAAATTTTAGATTTCCTCAACTATCTGGGAAGATAACATTGTGTAAATGGAGAAATTGCTTGTTACAAGCAATTTCTTCATTTTACACATTTTTTTCCAAATTGTTTTTTCGAGAGGGCGTCAAAAAGCGTCACTGTGCGGGAATGGGTTTAAGCGCACATCCTTAATTCTACGGGTATACCCGCATTACCTATACACGCTGTCTTTAAAATCCACGATTAAGGGTGAACTTTTGATCCATTTCGTGCACCATAGTGAAATGCTTGATATAAAGGACACCAGGGTCATATCAAATTCTTCCTGGGTATGGTTCGTTTTGAATTTCAAGAATGAAGGATACTACAAAAAAATACTATTCGATTCTTTCGGTTTATGATTGATGTTAAATCAGAAATAAAATTGCCGTATTTAATCTCACTTGATCAATGATTTTGAAACTGAGAGGTTAATTTCATCTGAAGACATTCTCTGAAAGATTCTGACTTTATTTTCAATCAGTGAAATGACTAAAGGCGGACTAGGAGACTCCACAAAAGGAAAGATTTCTTAATTTGTGTTTCTTTAATAAAACGCAATGTCAAAATGTTTGCGATGTCTGATTACATTTGCACAAGCTAAAATTATTTGACATGCATTCTTTGCAATTGGCGGAACAATGGGCTTCGACGCTAAGTACCACTTATATATAAAACGGTGTTTTTCTGTGACATGTACGGGTTGTCAGCCCGATAAGCTCAGTTGGTAGAGTACTTGATTTCAAACCTCAAGATCACGGGTTCGAGCACTGGGTTGACCATATCAACTAACAAAACTAATTGTCTTTCGGATGAGACGTAAAACCGAGGCTCCGTGTGACGGTGCTATCCATCGAGCACGTTAAAGAACCAGGCGGAGCTCTCAGCAGTTTCGCCCTGAATCCTTGCACTTTCCCCCGTAACAACTAACCGTCTTCTGGGGGCGTCGCTCATATTGGCATGTGCTACGGTAGCGACGATAAATAAACGGAAATACACACACATGTACGGTCAGTAACTTGTAACAAAAAATAAATAAAATGGTCGTTCGGTCACTAAAACCTTGCAACTGCAGCTTATTCAAGGTATTGTTATAGTGGCCAAACTTACAAAAATACTTAAAGTAAATGTCGGCAAATTTTGGAGTTCAAAGTTCACTTTCTTTCCGATCAAAATAAATGATACGATTGGTCAATCAACTATTTGACAGACAGCGGCGATTCTTGGTTTTTTATTACATAAAATTATCTGAACATAAATAAACAACAAAAGCGTGGTTGGCGAGAGTTACAGGACAAGAATTTTCATATGAACTAAAGGCCGGGCGTTTTCGTTTTCTTGTAAAGGCCGGATGTTATCAAAAGAGTTGCTCTATTTCAAGTTGGATCGATGGTTCAAAATAACCTAAGAGTTGCACATTAATTGAATTTAAATATGTTTTCAATTATTCAATTATTTGTGTGAACCCATTCCCACATAAGCCCTCTTTTTTACGCCCCCCAAGAAAAAAGCTTTGGAAAACATTGTGAAAAATGAAGAAATTGCTTGTTACAAGTAATTTCTTCTTTATCCACGATGTTTTCTATCCAGAAAGACAATAAATGTTAAAATTTCATCAGTTTGAAATTGTCATCTGCATCTTCTTTCAAATTGGACCAGTCTAAATTTCTGTTGTGTGGGAATGGATTAATTGACGGGTCGCTGGCCTCGCCAACTGGGGAGTTTCAACTTCAATATTAAACCCTTTCCTGTTTTGCAATATTTTAGACCTGTCCAAATTCAAAGGTTTTGCAGACGAAAATTTAAAGTTGAATTTATTTGAAAAAAATAACCATATGATAGGGTAGAAAATATTGTGGAAAAAGAAGAAAGTGCTTGCTACAATGCTACAAGCAATTTCTTCTTTTTCCACAATGTTTTCTCAATCATAAAATTACAGGGACGTAAAAATCAGTGATTATACAGGAAAGGGTTAAACGGCGTTATTGTAAAGTTTATAGCCAGTACCGTGTATCAAAAAAATAAAATAATAAATAAACTCGTTGGTTGGCGACCTAGGCATTGTTACTGCGGTTTATTAAAGCTGTACTTCCGACGTTTGAAATTGCCATACCAACAAAAATACTTCGCATAAAAGTCGACCAATGTTGCAGTTCAAAGTTCACTTTCGGTATAAATTTATCATTTGTCTAGTCAAAGAACAGCCGCGATCAGTCAATCAGATAAAGAGAATAATGATTTAAATTTCGTCGAAGTGTCAAACCTACAGTACTCCCGTTTGATTCACCTTCGATTGAATACATTGAGATTTCAGGGTGGTGAAAAAAGGTCATTTGTTAATTCATATTTAGACGACCAATAACCAATCAGGGTTCGATACTAAACGAATTTTGCGATAAGTTCTTACGGACCCTTCTCTTTGATCGAAGGTAGGAAAAATCTATGGTCATTTTATGAAAAATAAAAACTCGGGTATGATATGAAGTTAATAGTGCGTAGTGCATATAATTGAAATCAAAGCATTAATTAGAAAACAGTGCGGGAAAAGAAGAAATTGCTTGTTACAAACAATTTCTTCTTTTCCTAAACTGTTTTCCCTAATTATCCTTACTCTGTTAAATGAAAACCAGTAATTCAAGGGGTAAGGGCAAAAGGGGGAGATATATATGGACTTGTTTTTTAACTAAAAAACAAATACAGGACGAAAAGGCCCGAAGCCTGGGAATACGGGGAGTTCTACCTATACATAACAGGCCTCGGGCCCGAGGACTAAAGTTCCTGTCGACCCCTGTCAATACCATTAGATTAAACTATTTAAGAAAAGTACCGTACGACCCAGAGCTTAATAAACACATTTCACTCACACAAAAAGGTTCTTGTGTCAAATCAAAAATAGTCTTGATCAATCATAATGGCGCTAACACTTATTCGCTAATGTGAGAGGAAATTTATTATATTAAGATGGAAGAATATAAACTTATTCCTTTCTTCGGTTATTTGGATCAGACAGTGATAAGATATGGAGACAAGTTTCAACAAAATTGTTAAACATTCGAAGTTTTGTATCTACGTACTTAATCAATTACAAGACGACAAAATTCCAGATTCGTCAAATGAAAAGAAGCTACAGACCACAATCTTTATTTGCTCGAATTTTTAAAATCCTTTTTGTTAGGTAGAAAATATTGTGGATGATGAAGAGGTTGCTTTTAATATGCCTGACGACCTAAACATTGTAGTAACAGATTATTAAAACTGTAGCTACGACGTGTAGACAACCAATCAACGATTTGCCTTTTTTATTTCCGTGGCAAACTTTTTTTTCAAAATACTTTCGTATGTTATCTCAGTAAAACTCCTGTGGGAGGTCACTAGGTTTGACAACGACAAGCCAATTGTCATGGCAAACAGTGTTTGTTTGTTTGTTTGTTTGAATGAATGGGGTTTAACGTCGCTTTTAAGAAAGTTTCAGTAATATCGCGGCAGCTGGACCTGCAAACAATGGATTCCTGGTATATCTCGAACCAGCACCACCATTACATCATTTCCTAGTCTCTTACTGCTATATAACTTAGGTTTACGATTATCTACCAATTGGAGAGTCACAAATGTCGGAAAGGATATTTGCTGCCGCCGGGGATCGAACCCATGAAAACTGGGAGTTTGATGTTTCTGTTAGATTGTCATTTCAAACAACTTTAGAGCTAATCAACTGGTAAACCAAGTGTATTTCCGTTTATTTATCGTCGCTACCGTAGCACTTGCCCATATGAGCGACGCCCCCAGAAGACGGTTAGTTGTTACGGGGGATAGTGCAAGGATACAGGACGAAACTACTGAGAGCTCCGCCTGGTTCTTTACCGTGCTCGGTGGATAGCACCGTCACACGGGGCCTCGGTTTAATGTCTCATCCGAAAGACAATTAGTTTGTTAGTAGATATGGTCAGCCCAGGGCTCGAACCAGTGATCTTGAGGTTTGAAGTCAAGTGCTCTACCAACTGAGCTAATCGGGCTGACTTGGTAATCCAATTCCTAAACAACACAATTTTAGACTGGTCCAAATTGAAAGAAGTTACAGACGACATTTTCAAGTTTATGAATTTTTTAGATTTATTCAACTTTATGGGTAGAAAACATTATGGAAAATAAAGAAATGGCTTTAAGGGGGAAGGGGTATATTTCCATATATGGTATGTAGAAAAAACGCTCATTGTTTCTCATTAGACTAGACCATATTTTTTACATCGGTCCAAAGTGTTTGTTTGTTTGTTTGAATGGGGTTTTACGCCGCTTTTAAAAATCTTTTAGTTATATCGCGGCGGCTGGAGCACCTAACAATGGAATTCTGGTATTTCTCACACCAGTACTACCATTACATCCTTTCCTAGCCTCCAGCTGCTATCCCACATAGGTCTACGATTATCGACCCATTGGTGAGAGACAAATAGTCGGAAAGGATGAGTGCCGCCGTCGGGGATCTTACTCGGGACCTCTAGATTGACAGTCCGACGCGCTACCAACTGTGCTATGACGGCGGCTTTGGTCCAAAGTGAAAGAAAATGCAATGGCAATCATAAAGTAGTGAAAAAAATGACATTTGTTTTAGAATTGGTAGGGTTCATTGTGGACTATAAGAAATTCTTTCATTAAGCTATTTTATTATTTTCCGTGATATATTTAGAGGCTTTTTTCCTAATGATAATTAAAAAAAAGTGGAGTCGATTTGGAATTTGTTAAATCAGTAAATTCGGTGAAGCGATACAGGTTCTCAAGCGCTTCTATTTTGTGTGTTTTTATATGATTATTTTCTTTCCTTTAGATAAACAAGTCCATATCAACGAATTTACCCCCAAATCCACACAAATCTATTTGGGATCATTCTATAGAACGAAATTTGGCACAAAGTCTAATGATATTACACCGCTATGTTTTCATCTCGCCTTATATCGGTCAACATCTTTGTGATTGCTCTCAGCGGCCATTCATGATAAATGCATGTGAACAAATTGGGGTTAGGTGGGACAGTTCAAGGAATAGGGATATTTCTCACTTTTTCTTACAAGTACTCTGTGATCACATTAAAACAAAGCGCTGAAAGCACTGCTAAGTATGAAACGCGATCAATACAAAAGATGTTTGGGTTTTTGTTTGTTTGTTTTGTATTATCGTGTTGATATGATTTGCATTTTCCTGAAAATCATTTCTGTTAAAGGAAATAATAGAAGTATGAACAAATGCTAGTGTGAGCTTTTAAGAGCTTTCGAGGAAACATAAAGCAGAATTTACAAGTATTCGCATCTATTTACATTTTAGCTCAACGGAATTAGATGTGATATACAATTGTTTTTCCCCGTGAAACTGACAAAGTAGATGAGCTTGAAATTATTATGGAATTGGCGAAATTAGTAACTTTTGAATGAAATGAACGGTATCTGATATTCTCCCTTCATATGAAATTACATTTTGATATATTAAAAGTTTTGTCAATTATCTCAGACCAATCATATACCTCCAAGTCCGGACTAGCCAATTGTATTGCGGAATGCTGTAGTGGTGTGAAAGAAGTTGTGGAACTATTTGAGTGAGTGATTTAACCCATTCCCACACAACAAAATTTTAGATTGGTTCAAATTGAATGAAGCTGCAGATGACAATTTCAAGTTGATGGACTTTTAGATTTTTTCATCTTTTTGGGTAGAAAACATTGCGCATAATGAAGAAATTGCTTGATATAAGCAATTTCTTCATTTTCCACAATGTTTTCCAAAGCTTTTTTCTTGAGGGGCGTAAAATGGAGGGATTGAGTGGGAATGGGTTATATGATAATTGAAAAACGGCAAGCGAATCATTTTGAATGAAATTGAGAGGGAAGAGTCTTAATCGACCAATCGCGGCTGTCAGTCAAATAATAGGTCGACCAATGAAATCATTCATTTAAACTGGAACTTCAGTTTGATCCCCGACATTGGCCGCCATTTCGGTGAATCCATTTTGTTGGTTTTGCGACTTAAACGTCGTAACTGCAGCTTATTCAAGCTGTAGTTGCGGCGTTTAGGTCGCCAACCGAACATTCTACTTATTTGTAACATGCTACTGGCCATATTTTTTTCAAAAAACCGAACTTCCTGGTGGAGTCAATGGGCGGGGCCGAATTAATCGGTAGGCGGGGCCAGCGATTGTCAATTTCATGATGTTCTTGGCTATAAAAAGTATATGTAGTAATGATATTACAAAAGAAAACACTACTACTGTGATCATTTGTGCTCTGGTAAATATCGCAACGCAAATCAACAAGAATTTGATAACTGGTATGATAATATATGTAAATAAGCTACAAAATATGATTCAGTACGTCATGCAATTATCAATTATTTTATGTATATGTGATAGCATCTGAGATTTAGAAATTTTAGTCTATCTTAAAAGGTTATGGTGTATTTTATTTTGATCTTAAGCTTTTCCAAATAGAGAGAATGTTTATCTAGATCAGGCTATTTTTTACTCAAGTGCGGGACAAGTTATTAAGTGTATGAAGAGACCATTATTTTAAGCGGTCACGTTTAAGTGGTTCCTAGATTAATCGCTTAATACAAGATGTAGTGTATTATGAAATTGTGTCACGGGGTCACTGTTTTCTTTGCAAGACCAACAATTCTTAAGTATTTAAACTGGTCGAAAATAGTAGAGGTTGCAGAAGACGTTTAAATTTCTTTGAAATTGAAAACAAGTCTCAAGTGAGTAGAAAGCATAGTGAGACAAGAAGATATTGCCCCGTTGCAATTAACTTCACATTTTCCCCAAACGTTTTCACAAATACTCTTGTTGCGTAAAAATGCGACGTATCGTAGTGAATGTCGAAACCAGTAATTCCCTTTTCAATTCCAAAATTCAAAAATTACAATACTGAAATGTGTGGTGGCTTATTTCTGCCTCGCGGTACGAGATAATAGTATCGTGATACTTTAAAAGCTATCCCGATGTTTCCTAACAAATCATCTTTATAACGAAGATATATTTTATAAACCTTTCTTTTTCTGAGCTAATGTCTACAACTAAAATCTAGACAAAGCAATATTATTTCTCCAGTATCGTTACTGTTCCAATACCCTCATTTCTTAATCAAAGTAATGAAAGTGTTATAAGCTAGGAAAGCATGGCTTTGTTAAGAAATCTTCTCTATCAAGGATTATTATAATAAATAAATGAGGTTGTAGTAACCCAGGGGGTTAGAGCATAATAACATGACAAAATCTTAGACTGCTTTAAATTGAAAGTAGTTGCAGACACAATTTCAAGTTGGTGGAATTTAGAAAAAAAGCCTTGTAGGATAGAAAACATTGTGGACATTGAAGAAATTGTTTGTTATAAGAAAGATCTTCATCGTTCGAAATGTTTTCATAGCTTTTATTTTTTTCTAGAATATCTAAAAGCGGGATTGTGTAGGAAAGGGTTGCAATATTCCTGAAATACATACGAACTACTTCCAATTCCGTAGGATTTAAATGAATATAATTGATAAGCCTCTATAGTAGCAGTCTCCACTCGTTGAACTGTGAGAAGACCTCAAAACTTTGTCTGTTAACTTTAGCTATCAAAGCTAAAAATCATTGCTCACAGGTAATCAAACCAGGGATTGATCGACGAACTCTGTTGTCATTAAATACAGATACTTCTTCGTTATTTTTATTTAGCAAAAAGACAGTTGGAATCCTATATTTTCCTCAAATCAACTTTTTTTCTCAATAGGGTCCAATCTTTCATTGTCTTCCACAATAATCGGATGTAATGGGTTCGATCTCAGTCGGCGGCACTTATCCTTTCCGACATTTGTCTCGCACCAATGGGTGGATTGTAAACCTTAGTGGGATAGCAGCTGGAGGCTAGGAAAGGATTTAGTGGTAGTACTGATGTGAGAAATACCAGGAGTCATTGTTAGGTGCTCCAGCCGCCGTGATATGACTGAAATACTGTTGAAAATGGCGATTAACCCCATTCAATCAATTCATTGTCTTCCACGTACAATAACATTCTTCATTCTCATATTGATGAAAATAACCCTACTACCACACTCTTGCGTTTTTTAATGCACTGAAGAAAGCTTTCTAGGAATACCGGAGAAACAGCTTGTACCCAGCAATTTCTACGGTATTTACACAATGTTTTCTACCTCATTTGGAACATATTTTTCCATTTTAGCGCATTTTAAAATGGCTTCTGGAACTTACTCTAAATTAGATATTTTTGTTGTTGTTTTCGTGTGATTGGTAAACGAGAAATGTTATTCGGTAGAAGAATCTGTAATAAAAAAAATACACATAAAAATAACTCAAATCGGACATGTCATGAAAGTGACACCACGGAAAAAAACAATCATGAATTCGAGATGGAATACAAGTAAAATAATTAAGGACATTTTTTAGTTCTTGTTAAATCTATAAAGCACTTCTGTTACAATGTCTCAATTAAAATGAAGAATGTTTCAGGGAAAAAGTTTAACGTGTTTATCTGGTTTTTTGTTTGATTGTTTGTTTTGTTTTTTAACTCTTCACTGTTTTTTTTTTTTGTTTTGTTTTGTTTTTTTTTAATTTCAGTGTGTTTTTTTTTCCAAATTCAAAGCGCTAGCAGATGGCATTGTAATATAATAGATAAAATTCAAAATAGTATATTGTGAAAAAAGAAGAAATTGCTCGATACAAGATATCTCTTCTTTTTCAACAATGTTTTCTCAAGTATGATATCACAAGGGCATAAAAATCAGGGATAATATGGGTTAAACAAGATAACCCGACACCAGACGACACATTTTTAGACAGGTCAAAATTCAAAAATACTGCAGACGATAAATTTTAGTACATGATGTTTAAAAGCGTTTACCTTTTGGGGTGTATAACATTATTGATAATGAAGAAATTTGCTACCAACGTTTATTTTATTTTATTATTTTCTATTCTCCACGATGCTTTTTCCTTGGGGGCGTGAAAAAAGCGGAATTGTGATGGACGTGGTTAACAGAAAAATCATGCTTGAACAATTGTCATCTTTTCGAAGCATTTTATCGCGAGCCTTTTTAATTTGACGTCTCTACAGCTCTTACTTAATGCTATGAGTTTTTGAACATAAAGATATTTTACAGAATACGTGCACATCTTCCCCTTGATTCCAATTTTTCGTCCATGAGTTGATATCCATCCCTTCAACCCCTAAGCAACCCCCAAATAGCCCGATTCGTTGCTTTGATTGTTGGATTAAAATTAAAAATTACCTTTTCTTATCTCATATCGTTAATGATTTTATCAGAAGGCTTTTTAGTGATTTTCCGTCGTCATCTTCAATAACCGTAACAGCGTAATGTAACTAAGTGACTCCGTCTGTTGACCAATTGACTAATCGGGGCTGTTAATCAAGGAATAAACCGACCAATCAAATAATTCATTCAGCCCGGACCAGAGCTTTTTAACTCTGACATTGGCAGCTTTTTTTGTAAAACTTTGTTGTTGGTTTGACGAATTAAAAATCGTTACTACAGCTTATTCAAGCTGTTGTTACCACGTTAAGGTCACCAACCAACAATTTTAGTTTTTTGTTACATGCTACTGGCAATAAATTTCTCAAAATAACGCTGTTAAAAATCGAAGCGGACCTTCCTTTCGGAGTTAATGGGCGGGACCTAGGGAGTCAGTGGGCGGGGCCGCCGTTTCATCAATTGCAATACAATGTCGCTTTTTGACGTCCCTCAAGAAAGGAAACCGTGAAAATTTTATGTAAAATGCAGAAATTGCTTGGAACAAGCAATTTCTTCATTTTCCATAATGTTTTCTACCGAGAAATGTGAGAAAAATCTAAATTTTCATTAACTTTAAACTGGGGTGTGTAACTCCTTTCAATTTGGACCAGTCTAATTTTTTTCGTCGGGAAATGGGTGAAAGGTTTCCTAAATGAGCTTTTATTCACATAGACAATCTTTATAAATATACGTTTTACTGCTTAAAATCATATATCATGGATTGAAACTAGGTAATAGCTATAAACGTGTAAAATGTCTTTTTTTTTTTCGTTAAGAGAAAGAATAACCACAAAAAGCAATCAAAATCTGGTTGAAAACTTTGTCAAAACAATTAGGGTATAATTTTGTGCTGGACACTCAATCATGAGGCTGAGGGTTCGATACCCAGTCGTTACAAATATCCTTTCCAACATTTGTCTTCCACCAATGGTTGAATATTCGTAAACCTCAGTAGGGTGAGCATCTGAAGGCTCGGAAAGGATGAAGTGGTAGTACTGGTTTGAGAAATGCCAGGAATCCATGGCTAGGTGCTCCAGTCGCCACGATATGACTGAAATACTGTTTAAAAGTGACGTTTTATCTCAGGGTTTCTACCAGATAGCAGAGCTTAATTTGATTTTCGACGATAGCTGTAGAATCATGAATTATGTTGAGTAAAATAGTGTATTGTTCTTTAAGCTGTTAGCAACACTGTTTCAAAGAGAGAAAATTTTGTAGAATGCGTTTCACCCATTTCTAAGAGTCTGCTGTTTTACAAGCACGTACATAAAGGGCTATGATATACAGTTTATGCCAACGCAAGTCGAATCTGAAGAATAGTAGTATGCAAGACATTAACCCATTACCGAACAAACAGTTTAGACCGCTTATTTGAATACGAAAAACTACGAGCCCAAAGGGACCCAAAATTTAAGAATTTTGCCAGTGCTCCCCACAGGCCTCAGGCCCAAAGACTTGTGTTTGTGTCGACTCCTGACAAACTCGTCTTTATCCTAAACTAAGTCTGTACACAGAAAAGAGGGTTCAATAGTGTACTGAGAATCTATATTTTACCCGAACACTTACCGAAATGTTCCATTCGCTTAAGAAATGGGGAGAAAATCTTATTCCTGTTGTTGTTTTTTTCATAGATCTATGAACCTAAAGACTTAATCACATTCACTGAATACGCGAAGCGGAATCATGCATTAGTGTGATTGTGTTTTATGGTCATACAAATGCACGTACCACAATGAAAACAAAAACGATTCTCTTCTTTTCTGATAATTTAACCCATTCCAACTCAAGCCCTCCTTTTTACGCCCCGCAATTCAAGAGCTTTGGAAAACATTGTGGAAAATGAAGAAATTGCTTGTATCAAGCAATTTCTTCATTATCCACAATGTTTTTCTACCGCAAAAGACGAAAAAAATTAAAATTACATCAACTTGAAATTGTCGTCTGCAGCTCCTTTCAATTTGGACCAGTCTAAAATTTTGTTGAGTTGGAATGGGTTAACGCCCTCAAGCAAAACAAAGCAGATATTTTACTAGTTTTGAGTAAAGTTTTAAATATTTGCTTTGTGCGCAAGCATACAGAGCCTGAATCTTGATAGACGAAACTAAAATTAAGTTATTGCTCGTTGTAATCGATAGTACTACGGATCATGGACGAGGTAAGCTTTTGCAAAAAAAAAAAAAAAAAAAAACGTTCCAGTGTCATGTCAATACTTTGTTAATCAGTCATGTTTTGTCACCACAAAACCTGAGAAACACGAGGGTGACAAGGACGATACAATATCTTCCAATGAATTGAACCCTATTAGGCACTGGTTTTAGTTCTCATTTTTATTAAAGTTTAAAAGTCGTCAAGACAATTTATTTCTCATTACTAACGGGTACCTATTTTTAAACCAAAGTTAATCACATCAAATAAAAATGAAAAGATATACCTTAATTTTGTTTTGTTTTACGCCGCTTTCAACAGTCTTTCAGTTATATCGCGGCGGCTGGAGCACCTAAAAATGGAATCCTGGTATTTCTCACACCAGTACTACCGTTATATCCTTTCCTAGCCTCCAGCTGCTATTCCACATAGGTCTACGATTATCGACCCATTGGTGAGAGACAAATAGTCGGAAAGGATGAGTGCCGCCGTCGGGGATCGAACCCGGGACCTCTAGATTGACAGTCCGACGCGCTACCAACTGCTCTATGACGGCGGCTCCATATAACTTAATATTCCATGTGATATATTTCCCCTGTTAGTCAGCTTGTTTACAAAGAAGTACCAAGCGAAATATAAAACAGTTTTGAAGATACATGATTTTAACCATAATTAAAGTACTGAAGGTACTGTACGTTAGCAAGAGAGATTTTGTTTCGGGACGATCCTTTTCGAAAGCCTAATAATGCTATTGCAATGCGATGAAAGCAACATGTCATCAAAAAAGATATTAATATTCTAAATATTGTCAATCCAACAGTTCTTACACGGGTAACATAAACCATAAACTAGATACCGCATTAAAAAAGAAATTTATACAGTTTAGATCAAATTAGGATAGTGAAAAAGTTACAAAAGTGACCATATGAATTGTATAAGTAACACAGAAATGTGTATAGCAGCGATCGCTTATGACGTAAGCACTATATGTGTTGCGTAAAACGCAGTGCACATATCTCAAAAGGTAGGACAAACAAATCAGCATATCTTACGTTGGAAATTGGTTTAGCTTAAACATGCTCAAAACAAATTGATTCCTTTATTCAATTCGTTTAGAATAGATCTCTATGTCTATTACAATAATTATATGACATTTTTTATTGACCTTTTGGAAAGAGAAACGCGCATGCACAAAGATTGTTTCTAATATTAGTAACGAATCTCTTAAACGATCATTGCTATTGAATCATAACATTTACCATAAACCTATAATCATTTCTAGTAAAATGTAAACATTCTGCACAGACGAAATCGGACACGTCAGAAAGAAAAAAATCCGTACTGACAGTGTCAAATACGGATCCATTTAAGAGATGAGGAGAAGATTTTTTGTTTTCATGGAGGTATGAACCGAAAAACCTAATCACACTGTATGAATACGCGAAGCGGATTCATACATTGTGTGGTTAGGTTTTTCGGTTCATATCTCCATGAAAACAAAAAATATTCTCTTCATTTCTTATAATTTAATAGCATCGAGCGAAAAATGCAACAACTTAACAAAATTTGATACCTTTTTGTAGTGAACTATTTTGTGCGGAATCATTCAAAATGGCTGCGTACTAAAAATTTTGTTCATGGAGGTATGAATTAAATTTTTCGACAAATCAGATCGCTCGTTATTGATAGACGAAACTAACAATTAAATTATTTAATGGTGGTCGAACATCACGTCATTTTCATTCTGTAGATGACGTCATAATGCGAATAATCGAAATTAGAGGTGCGTTCTTTTCGTCGAGATGAATAATCCCGCTAAATAAGATTTTAGAGACATTTTAAAAGAACGATTTTTGTTATTTTTACTGAAAATATTCGACGTCGTCAAGGCTACGTCATATGCGAATAATCGAAATTAGAGGTGCGTTCTTTTCGTCGAGATGAATAATCCCGCTAAATAAGATTTTAGAGACATTTTAAAGAACGATTTTTGTTATTTTTACTGAAAATATTCGACGTCGTCAAGGCTACTTGTTTTAAGCCAATACTGAGTACGCTTAAATTCCTCATTAAGAATTCTTAAGATTCTTATTTAGCCGCTTAAAAATCTTAATCTAAAGAACGATTTTTCTTAAAAATCTAAATAAGAATCTTAAGAATCTTGACGAAAAGAACGCACCTCTGGATGTTACAGAACAAGAGAAATACTTGTAGAAATATACACTTTCTTTAATTATTTCATGGTAATTATTTAATAAAAATGTATATAAGAAACTGACTATCACGTTTCGAGTGCGATACAAAATCTTGTATTTGCTCGTTGATGAGGAGAAAAAATTGATATTCGACTCGACATTCGGTCTCGTGAAATATCAAAATTTCCCTCGGCATCTCAAATACATGTACAAGATCAGTTGTATCTGAATCGTGACATTATATTCCCTGTATATATGGCACGCACTATCGAAATGTTATTTATTCACTGTTTAAAGGTTACATTTTTATTCAATTGCAGCGAAAATCTGATGAATTGCGTTCTAAATCCTCGCCATGTAACCTCATCTATCACGACGGTAAATAGAGGAAAAGACAAATTATCACAATTTAGATCAAATTAGGATAGTGAAAAAATGGGAGCAGATTACTTTTACTAAACCTCGATGACCTTTAATGGTCTTTTTGTGTTAAAAGTGATCCAGACGAAATAACTGCAATTCAGACCTACTGTTAAACCCAGAGTGCATGAAATGTTACAATTGAAAAAGTTGACCCATTACTAAACGGCAAAATTTAAGACTGGTCCAAATAGAAACGAGTTGCACTCGACAGTTTTAAGTTTATGATATTATAGATTTTTTCATGTTTCTGTATTGAAATCATGATGCAAAATGAAGAAATTGCTTGTGACAAGCAATTTTTTTCATTTTACACAATGTTTTCCTAATTATTTTTCTTACGGGGAGGTCAAAAAGCGTCACTGTGTGGGAATGGGTTAATCATTATATAATGTAATACATGTCACTAAATACATGTATATGTCATTTGTAAAACAGATTTGTTTTTCCATTGCAAAAGCAATTGGTAAAGGTTGGAACAGTCGTAAAGCAATATACCTGCAATTGACGATTCACCACTGCCTTTCAAAATGGATTGATAAAAAAATTAATTTGTTTGAAACGGTAGTAAATTTTGAGCTCTAATATTCATTTCAAGCATTCAAACCAACGATTTACCTCTTGTTTTAATTCCCTGACCATATAATTTACATTCTAACGCCGCTCGATGTCTAAGTCGACCTGTCTTGTCGGAGGTCAAGTGTGTATCTAGCGATCCGCTAATTGGCTACTAGAGGTAGAAAGCGCTTGAACTCTCGATCTTAAAGTTTATATGGATTCTTTAGCCATGAACTCTACACTAATAAGCAAGAACCGGATTTTGGTATTCTAACATTTTTAGACCTATTACCAGTCGTTAAAAGCAACTTGTGTGTGTGTGTGTGTGTGTGTGTGTGAGTGTGTGAGTGTGTGTGTGTGTGTGTGTGTGTGTGCGTATGTGTTTTAGGGGGGCGGGGGTTGACAGAAAATTCCAAGTACGTTTGATTGTTAATTGACCAATCACGGCTATCAGACAAGGCATGTATCGATCAACCAAATTATACAGTCAGCCCGGAATTGAGATTTAAACTCAAACATTGGCCGCCATTTGTGTGAAACATTTTTGTTCTTGGCGACTTAAACGTCGAATTTACAGGTTATTCAAGCTGAAGTTACGACATTAAAGTCGCCAAACAACGATTCCACTTTTTTGTTTCATGATACTGACCAAAGTTTTTGCAAAATAACGCCTTTAAAATCGAAGCGGAGTCAATGGGCGTGACCAAAAAAGTGAGTGGGCGGGGCCAGCGATTTGTCAGTTTAGCTATTGCGCGACATTCACAACAATTTCACATGTGCGTGCAGCGAACACACAGGAAAGACTGGTGAATTTTTTTAAGAGATGAAGAGAATATTTTTTTGTCTTCATTGAGGTATGAACCGAAAAACCTAATCACACTGTGTGAAAAGCATTCAGAGAAAAAAAAAGAAAAAAAAAAAAAAGAAAAAAAGCGTTACAAATTTTGATACCTTTATGTATTGGACTATTTTTTGCGGAGGCATACAAAATCGATGCGTGCTCGAAATTTTGTTTTTGGAGTTATGAGTATTTTTTCCGACCAATCAGAACGCTCGTTTTTGATAGACGAAACTAAAAATTGGATTATTCACTGATTATTCAAATAGGCTAGCAGTCAGTATCTATCTATAGATCACAGAAAAGTCCTGATAAGCTGGAACTCGACAGATAAGCATAAATTTGTCTGCATAACTTAAACTTCCGTACAGGCACCTCGAGTGCTTTCAATATATCACATTCTAAACTAATCAAGATTTCAGTTTTATCCATTACAAGACGGCAAAAATTTAGACCGGTCCAAATTGAAAGGAGTTGCAGACGAAAATTTAAAGTTCATGGATTTCTAGATTTTCTGGATAGAAAACATTGTGGAAAGGAAGAAATTGCTTTTCTTAAGCGAATTCTTCATTTACCACAATGTTTTCCCAATTTCTTTTCTAAAGGGGCGTCCAGAAGCGTCATTGTATGGGAATGGGTAAATTGATAGGTGTTGGACGTTAGAGGTTAGGTGTAGCCCTAAAACATAAATCTGACGGGAAGGTAGTTTATGGTTTAAAAAAATGTTCATCAATTTTCACTTTAATTGTGAAAAAAAAGAATTCTGTAGGATTTTTTAACGATGACCAATTAGCACATGAATATGTTTGATTTCGCATGTTTTCTGCAAGTGAACACTATGTGTTATCCCTGTACTGTACTACAAAATTTAGACCTGTCCAAATTCAAAGCTTTTGCAGACGACACTTTAAAGTTAATTTCATCAGAAAAGTAGCCTTTTAGTAGGGTAGAAAATATTATATCGTTGAAAAAGAAAAAAGAATGCTTGTTATAAGCAATTTCTTCTATTTCCACAATGTTTTCTCAGGGAGGTATAAACCAGGGATTGTACAGGAAAGGTTAAAAAAAACTCTCCCTCAAAGTAATAAATGATTATAATTTATGTATACTTTTCTTCCTACACTGTGAATTTGGTGTTGTTTCTGTGAATGGAAACGCATTGTTTTGTTTCATTTGAAAAAACAAATCTGCGAGGAAAACGTTAGTTCATAGAAATTCCTTAAATAATTGTGTAGGAATAAAATATCCTAAAATGTAACGTAGCTCTGGTGGGCGATGAACTGATGTCATCGACTTTTCCGTATAATATTTCAGTGATTATTAGTTACGTATCAGATTCCTGATGGATAGCACATAAAAATATCATCGTCGTTGGGCGAGAAAAATGTCGTAATTACCGCCTTATTCAAGCTCTAGTTACGACATTTTGAACACCCAACGACGTTATGTTTGTGTCACTGAGTGAGGGAGTGAGTTTTAAATAGTTTAATGCACGGACTGGTTTTTTATGTCGCCAAATTTACTATTTTGGTTTTCACAAGTACATCTAGCTTGACCTTGCCTTATTTGAATATGCATCTCCTATCAACAACAATATGCAAGAGTTATCCCAAATAAAGACGACTTTTGAAATGGGTTGATTTTATTTTCGTCTATGAAATCCGTACATTATAATTGGCCGAAAAATCCATGGAAAATGTCCCGATAAGATTTGTATATCGTCGTTGTCTTTCTAAAACTTCGTAACTACAGCTTTATTCAAGCTGTAGTTACGAGGCTTTTGAACAACAACGACGATACAGTCATCTATACTTACGTCTGCTGCGACTGATATCACGTATTTACCCCAAGGAGACCCATCCGTCAAAATAAAATTATGTAAGATTGCGGCCGGTCGAGCCTCTCTTCTTCAGAAACTCCAACAAAATTTGCATGCTGTTAAGCGAGTAATCGTTTCGTTCGTTTCATTTTCTTCGCCAAAGTATACGTTCGGTGAGATCTATAGCTTTAATCTTTGATGAAACCAAAACAACGAAACCCAGATATAGATTTATACTTTGCGCGTAAACATAAGGTTGTCCCTGCCACGACAATGAACCCGAATATTGCAGGTGCACTTTGAAATATAGCAAACGATTTAGAGTGAGTTATCGTTGGCATACCAACGGCCTTTCGTAGAATAAACCTCTGAATTGAAGGGTAATCAAGGATATCCAACTTTACGGAATATTTTGTTTGACATCAACAACGCCCCCCCCCCCCTCCTCGATAAAAGCACAACAAAACGCAATAAAAATTAAAACGACTGGGAATTATGCGCCTTACGGGAATTTGAAATATTAATCTATATCTGACAGAGATGTAATACAAAATATGACGAAAATGCGGAAATGCTGCAATAAAATTAATTATTTAGAGAGTTTCTAGCCAGAGAACAGCCTTTAATTGTTATATGATGTTTATCCCAAGTAGGTGATAGCTAATCAGTGCTGTGTCAGTCCTTCAATAATTTTGAACCCACAATGTTTAAAATTTCATGCTACAACCTCGATATTTAGATGAAAATAACAACAACAGAAATTCGAGAGATAACCCTTTCCCGTTTTTTTATTTATTTATTTATAGACTGGTCCAATTTGAAATACGTTGCAGGCGAGAGTTAAAAGTGGGAGTAATTTGAAAAGTAATCAACCTAAAGGTTAGAAAATATTGTAGGAAAACAAGAAATTGCTTGCCTAAAGTAATTTCTTCTTTTCCCACAACGTTTTCTCAAGTATAAAATCACAGTGACGGAAAAACAAGAAATTGTATAGGAAAGGGATAACTTAAAGAACAATTTTTTGTTACAGAAAGAAACTCTCAAACCTCCGAGAAGGACCATTATGACCATTTCTGTTGAGTTCCCGGACCCCAATTTATTGCTGTTTGGCTAAAACCCTCCCTCCACATGTATTTTTGGAGACAAGAATCCAATTATCAATAGAGATAGATGGCCATAGGTCATTAGCCTCGTGATGATGATCGTCTCCTGATAAATGAAGCATAATAACTGAGTCCATGATAGTATTTGAATATTAGACCTCAGTGGTATTTCACGAGAAGTATGGAAGTTGCATTTTATTCTTTACATTCTGTTTAGAACTAACATATATCGTCGGTGTAATTCTAAAACCCCGTAACTACAGCTTGAATCAAGCTGTAGTTACGAGGTTTTAGAATTACACCGACAATGTTTTTTTTAAAAGTATAAATAACGCAAATATTTACTAAGATAACTGTGTGTGTGTTGTATGGTGGCAAATTGCTTCCATGAGATACGAGATAGTTGCACCATGCTGATTCGTCAGCTATGATGGTGAACTATAACTTCTTAGAAATCTATTGTACAGTTTCTTTGACGAGAAAAGCGTGGTATTCCTAACAGTCATTCGTTTTTACGCCCATCTAAGAATTGACGTCCATATATATGTATTCTAATAAAAGTAGCTCGATAGTTGGCGACCTAAACGTCATAACTACAGATTGAATAAGCTGTAAGTCCACGGCGCGGTCACGTACGAGCTATTTAAATTGATGATATCTATTAATAGAAAAATACATCTTTCGTATGAGCTTTGGCATTTAGGTAATTTTCAATCATACAAATTAAAAAGTGTACATTGATAATATGAAATTGTAGGTATCAGCATACAAAAGTTGTGATAACAAGTAAAAATATCACGATATTAAAATTCTTTTGGATCAATGAGATAATGTTTCCGGGAAAATTTCCGTTATCGCGACAATTTACAAATGACCGTTATACTGCTATCTCGTGGCAGAAATATGTGTGTTTTCCGTTTATTTATCGTCGCTACGTTAGCACATGTCCATATGAGCGACGTCCCCGAAGGACCGTTACATGTAGTTGTTACGGGGGTTCGTGCTAGGCGGAAAGTACCGTCACAAGGTGCCTCAGTTTAACCCATTACTAGACGGCACAATTTTAGACCGGTCCAAATCGAAAGGATTTGCAGACGACAATTTAAAGTTTATTAAATTTTAGATTTTTTCAACTTTCTGGGTAGTAAACATAATGTAAAATGAAGAAATTGCTTGGTTATATTTTTTACAAAGATTTCCCAATAGTTTTACTTGGGTGGGCCTCATAAAGCGTCATTGTGTGGGAATGGGTAAAGGAGAACTAGTTTTTTAGTTTGGTCAACCCGGTGAAATGTTCTACCACACCGTTGATATGTTTATAGTATACGAATAAGATTGCAGCAGTATAATATCACATTCTATTATATAGATAAGGTCCGGTTGTAATCAATTTACGGTAAATAATTTCACACAAACGATCTCTGGTCTAATAACATTTAATCACTTTGTTGTGATTGAGGCTGGAGATGGCCCTTATATTGGTCAACTTCTTGGTGATTACTTTATTATGGCCATTCCTGATTAATGCGTGTGAACAAATTGAGGTTATATGGGACATTACCAGAAATACAAACTACTCATACAGGCGCTTTATTTCGGTTTGTGATTCGAGGGATTTTATCGCAAATTGGCGATTCGTGAACGGTTGCTAGTATTGTCTACTGTAACAGAAAATTGCTTGGATTGAAAGAAAATATACATTTAACCGTATGTAAAGGGTTGATAAAATCAAATAACAGAAAGGCATTCGAACGACTACTGAAATGTACCATATCTAATGAACTAATTAATGAATTAATGAATTAATGAATTAATGAATAATGAATGAATGAATGAATGAATGAATGAATGAGTGGGGTTTTATGGCACGTCGACAGCTGATGTCATTTAGTGCGCTAAAAATAAAAAAAATTCTAGCCCATGTAAAATTCGAAGCGATAAAAATATACAGGGTTAGCAGTAATGTGTCTTAGATAAAAGGAAACTCTTAAACCACTATATACGTTTGTATATTGTTGAATCATTGAATGAATGGCAATTGAGAAATAATTGTTGTTAATGTTTGTCTAGGACTGACATAATCAATTATGAGCGCGAAGGTACATCGACTCCTTCAACTCCAGGAACATCCTGTGGACAAAGTCCTCCCCCATTGGAAAATTTATAAATATATATATATGATTTTTGAATGGTGATAAAGGGAGGCTAAATACTAAACCGGTATACAAGTAGATCCTTGTATTATATACTTATAAAAGATAGGGAGTAAAACCTGGCTGTCAAATACAACTCGACAGAAAAAAATCAATATTCGGCGTGTAGCAAAAAACCGTATTCGTCGAGTACCGTTAAACACGGTCTACTATTTTGTGTATGACTTTCCGGGTTTTTCGTAAAGTTGGTTATTTCTTAGCCATTTAAGAGAATTTTCTTAATGTCATTTCCTAAAAGGTATATAATAAAAGGAATATTACAACAGTGTGTTTTTCTATTTGTTATTATCGTGTTCGAGAATCGTGTGTAGGTATTTTTATTGGATTCGACCTTCGGTCTCATCCAATAAAAAATACCTACACACGATTCTCGAACACGATAACAACGCATAGAAAAAGACACTGTGGTAATATTCCCTATATATTGCATCAATCGTCTATGACGTAGGCAATATTTTCGAAGGGTAGGACTAACAATTCAGTTTTATTTATTTATTTTTTTTTTAATAACTTTAGCTTGAACATAATGAAAAGAAGCGAATTAGTTCCCTTTTCAAATAATTTAATTGTTAGTTTCGAGCGATCTTATTGGTCGAAAAATTTAATTCATACCTCCATGAACAAACTTTTGAGTACGCAGCCATTTTGAATGCTTCCGCACAAAAATAGTTCACTACATAAAGGTATCAAAATTTGTTACGTTGTTGCATTTTTCGCTCGATACTATTGAATTATAAGAAATGAAGATAATATTTTTTGTTTTCATGGAGGTATGAACCAAAAAACCTAATCATACAATGTATGAATCCGCTTAGCGTATTCATACAGTGTGATTAGGTTTTTCGGTTCATACCTCCATGAAAACAAAAAATATTATCTTCATCTCTTAAATGGGTTTTAAATAGGTGTTTTATTTGAGTTTCCAATTCTTTTATAATAATCAAATGGTAAGACATTCTTTGTTTGTCTTACCTTTTCGAAAGAGAGGCATCCGTGCGCAAAGGTTGTTTGTTATATTAGTAACAAATCTCTTGAATGGTCGCTGCTATTGGTGGTAAATGAAATACGATACCATTTTTATGAATAGAGTATGAACCCTTTTTATGAATAAATGTAAAGATCAGAAATAATCCAATGTGAGCCAGGAGGTACATCCGCTCTCCCCAGATTTGGAGCCACCCATGGACAAGTATAATAATCTTCTTAAATACTTACGTCACAAATAAGTGTTTTTTTCAGAGGGTACAGAGTTTCGAGACTTTTCAAAAACTTTGATAAAATCAAAATCATGATTTTTAATGTTAATCATAAACCTTAAAACTGACTTCATAATATTCGAGTATGTTAAGATATTTCTGAATCATTTATTAATTATATGCCGTAATACTTGTACATGGTCAGTGAACGAACCAAATTTCGTAACAACAGCTTTGATAAAACTGTATCTACGATATTTTGCTCGCGCACCGACAATATAAAGTTTTTCATCGAAAACTAATTACATTTAATGATTTATTTTGTAGGGTTTTTGTGATGTGTGGCTCCTTAAAGTCTCTATGGCTCTTGTTGGAACTTAATTTCTGACAAAAAGGAATTCCTGTAATATACAGACCTGTCTATCAGCAATTTCAGACTAGATCACAAGCTCGTTATGAAAAGCTTTGCCGAACAGAAATCGAAAGTAAATTTTAAAAAAATATTTTCCGTTGGCGACATGAAACAATTTTGAAAATCATTTTTCGTTATCTGATCGGCAAAGCTTTTCTTTACGGGCTTGTGACCTAGTAGAGGAATGAGTAAACATTTTGTAAGGATATTTCAGGATTCATTTATGTGAGAATTTTGTCCAAACGAGAACCACAGAACTTTTAAAGATTTTTAGCTAGCAAAGCGACAGCTTTGATAGCTTAAGTTAACAAACAAAATTTTGAGGTCGTCTCAAAGTTCAACGAGTGCAAACTGCCATTGGAGGCTTAACCACTAAATCCATTAAATGCCTACGCCATTAAAAGTAGTTCTCGCGTATTTCAGGAATATTGCAAACTCTATTCAAATTGTATTGAACTCTCTTAAAAGCACGCTATCTAACCCATTCCCTATCAATTCCGCTTTGGGAAAAAGGCTATGGAAAACATTGTGGACAATGAAGAAATTGCTTTTATAAGCAATTTCTTCTTTGTCCACAATGTTTTCTACCCAACAAGGAAACGTTTTCTAAATTCAACCATGCTTTGCTAGCTTAGAGTACTTTCAGTACTTTAATTTTTCTGTTGGGAGTGATAAATCTGGATTCGGTGAGAATGGGTTAACCCATTACCAGACGAAATTTTTCAAGACTGGTTCAAATCGAAAGAAGTTAAAGGATTGCAGTGAAATTGAAAAATAAGTGCTAAACAGGGTAGAAAATATTGTTCGATAAAAGAGAAACTGCTTGTCACTAGCAATTTCTCATTTTCTGAAGAAGTTTTCCGTCATCGCATTCCTTCAGGATGCCAAGAAACGGTATTGTGTGGAAATGGGTTAAACTTACATGATAGAAATACGTATGGTTTTAGAGGGTCATTGTCCGTTATGTAATTATATTGCTATGACAACTTACGATACATTATTCTAGAAAGATATGTCTTTTATGATAGAATGGCAATCACAGGCGGTAATTACAGAAAGTAAATTGTTATGTGACTCTTTCGAACTGGTTCATTTTCATTTGTTCAAGACGTCAAAAGGGCTTGTGCTAGCCTTTGAAATTTAGGGGTCACTGACTCTTTGATCCTGAATTTCTAAGGGTCAAAAATAATTTTGTAGGACAACAAAAAGGATATATCATGATTACAAAATTGAAGGTTTAATCCACTTTCACGCAATGATGTTTTTGACGCCCATCAAGAAAACAATTGGGAAAACATTCTGTTAAATGAAGAAATTGTTTGGAACATGCGTTTCTTCATTTTACACAGTGTTTACTACCCAGGAAATAGTAAAAATCTAAGATTTCATAAAGTCGGATTTAGTTGTTAAGCCTCCAGTGGCAGTTTGCACTCGTTGAACTTTGAAACGACCTCAAAATTGTGTCTATTTATCTAAAGCTAGCTCAAAAACGGAATGGTGTCGGAATGAGTTGAGTGATGGCATCATAGATATAAAGCATGTAGTGAATCGATTCGGAAAATAAGGGATATACGATCCATGCTATTTAGGATTGCTAAAGACAGACAAGAAATGGCGACATAAAAAGATTATTTGATTTTCCTCAAATTTAGAGTATAAGAAAAGATCGCATATTTGTTGGAAAAAAAACAAAACAGATATAAAACAGGTTTCATTTTGACAAGCACAAACTCGAACTAGTTAAATTCATCCCACATTTTTAACGACAGGAAGGATAATTAAGTAAATTGATGAGACTAACTCGATTTTCTTTTTAACAGGTCACTAAATTGAATTCAAAATCCATCGATAACCTTTCTAATCAGTTTCGTGTGTACTGAATTTAGGTCATGATTAACTCTGTGACTTCATTCTTGACGGTTTAGCGATCGCATTCCCTCTCGTTTATTCTCTTTCGTGACACACGTATACTGAGAAAGGGGGATACAGAGAGGGGGTAGAGAGAGGGAGAGAGAGAGGGGGGAGGAGAGGAAGGGAGGGAGGTTTAAAAGAGATATATAGATATATACATACATACAGAGGGAGGGTGGGGGCATTTTTCTCTCTTCAAAAGTAGGAAACGATTTTAAAACAGAAGGTAAACGGTTTCCAGACTTTTAGCGTATTGCCATTTTTAATCTCAAGTTATTAAAGACGTAAATATTAACCTTTTGTAAAGCTAGGTTCAGAAAATATTTGCAGATCATCGTTTTCCAAATCAACTCGTTTACCACAAGAACGCACACTTGTTCTTTCCGCGTATTTTTCGACAGGAAACCAGCAAAGATCGTTGCTTCCTATACAAATTACGTTATCATGATTTCTCCTACGATTTATCCTAGATACTTTCACTATGGCTTCTTAAATTGTGTCCAATTTATGATTCCCTTTTGCATAAAGATTCTTAACCCTGAAAACCATACAAGCTACATTTATATTAATACATATTTATGTGTAGTTTAATAAACACATAATATTCCCCATAAAGATATAGGAGAGAAGATATTTCCTTTGAAATCGCCAAGGAAAGAAATGAAGACGACTTATTTCTGTTATCTATAGTTTACTTAAGAGATGAAGGGAATATTTTTGTTTTCATGGAGGTATCAATCGAAAAAAATGATCACACTGTATGAATCCTCGAGGCGGATTCATACATAAGTGTGATTAAACTTTTCGGTTAATACCTCCATGAAAACAAAAAAAACATTCTCTTCATTTCTTATTATTTAATAGTATCGAGCGAAAAAAGCAAAAACTTTACAAATTTTATATCTTTTTGTACGAGACTATTTTGTGCGCAAGCGTACAAAATCGATGCGTGCTCAAAATTTTGTTCATGGAGTTATGAATAATCTTTTTCGACCAATCAAATCGCCAGTTTTTGATAGACGAAACTGAAAATTAAATTATTGACAAAAGACGATTGTTTCATTCTCTTACCACAATTAAAGTGCATACCTATTCTAAATATGTGACGGAGCGAATGAAAAGAAAACAACATGGTTAAGGTTATTTCTGATATTTACCAGTAGTAATTTTGTAACAACGTTATTACATTAATTCAAGTATCTCCTGTTCAAAGACTGCTTCTCCGAATACACTTATCGAACTTTGCCAGGGGACAGTACTCAAATCAACAAGACAACTGTACTTGAAAATATACAATACATGTTATTCTGAGGTTTGATTTGTCGTTTGAACGAGACTGTTTTTATTGACCCTCGTTTATGGTTAATGGAAGTTTCTTCTCTAAGAGCCTGACCTCAATGGGTTTTGTACAATCCTGCCCTCAGTATCCATGACAGATCTGATTTACCGAATTGCTAGAGTGTATTCTGAATGTCATATGCTTATAGTTAAGGTTGTTTGTTGTTGTTGCTGTTTTCTCCGAGAGACCTGTCCTCGGAAATCATGGCAGAATGGAAAGAATGCATTCTCAATGGCATTTTTATCGTTTAGGTTATTTTTTCTCCGTCGAAGAAATCTGTCCTCAGTGACCATGGCAGATTTTGTGGAATTGAGTGAGTAAATGAATTTTAGATGACGTTTGTTTTTGTTGTTCCAGGTGGGTTTCGACTCTGAAATGACCTATCCTCGGTAACCGTGATGGATTGGTTTGTATAATTGATCAATCGCGGTGGCAATCAAATAACCAGTCGACCAATAAAATCATTCACTGAAACCAGAAATGAGTTTTAGTATCAAACATTGGCCGCCATTTTTTGTTAATCTTTTTTGTTGGTTTGGCGACTTAAACTTCGTAACTACAGCTTATTCAAGCTGTAGTTACCGCGTTTAAGTCGGAAAACACCATGCTATATTTTTGTTTCATGCTACTATAGTCATATTTTTTTCAAAATAATCCAAAATACTCAAAATAACTTTGAAATCGAAGCGGGATTCCTGTCGGTTCAATCTGCGGGGCAAATAAAGTGAGTGGGCTGGACCAGTGATTGGTCAATTAAACGCATGTTTTTTAAATGACTTTAATTTTTTGTTTCAGGTTAGTTTCTTCTCTACGAGCCCTGTTCTCAGTAACCGAGACAGATACCCATATTTTCTCCGCACCATTCCCTCTGATGTGACACAAGCCCAGGCGATGGTTGAAATAGTCCGCATGTTTAACTGGACCTATGTATCCGTGATATATGAGGAATCTAGCTACGGTGTACAGGTAAGCTACCGTATTGACCAATTGCATTCGATCCTTACAAACATGCACAGATTTTGTAGTTAATCAGGGTCTAAAGCAAATTCTCTGAAAGCAGAACTCATTCAATCTTGCTATTGACTTCTTTTTTATCCATAACCAGACGGCAAAAATGTACACTTTCTAAATTCAAAGAAGTTGCGGAACACAATTTCATATTGATACGGGTATGATGCTAAGTATTTGTCTTTCTTGAAGGAAATCAAAATAAAAATGTTACAAGCAATTTCTTCATTTTTGATATTACTTTCCTGGGATCTTTTCCAGAGGGCTATGAAAAGGAGGGATTGTGTAGGATTGAATTGAAAAAAAATAATGATGCGATTTCCATCAAAAGCACATTGTACTTTTTTCAAACAAGAGAATCGACCAACCACGGCTGTCCATCAAATAACCAATCGACCATTCAAATCTATTAACTTTGAACTCAAACATTGAACGACATATATCTTACGTATTTATGTTTACGTATTTACTTAAACGTCGTAACTGCAGCTTATTCCAGCTGAAGTTACGATGTTGAGATCGTCAACCAACCATTTTCTTTCTTTTTTTTTGTATATGTTACTGGCAATTGATTTCGTAATAATACCACTATTTAGAATCACAATGAAACTTCCTGTTGGAGTCAGTGGGCTGGGCAAGCGGAGTCAGTGATCCATCAATGACATTGAAACCTTTCCGCGAAACACATTTAGGTCCAGCTGTTTTAGTCGCCAAACCAACAAAATTTTTCAGCAAAATGGCGGCCAATGGCGGAGTTCAAACTTCACTCACGGACTGAAATAATGGTGATTGGTCGACTGTTTCTTTGATTAACAGCCGCGATCGGTTACTTGACATAAGTGTCGTTGTCTGTCACCAATAGACATATGAAAAGTAATGCGCAGATGTTAGACGAGTGACTGGTGCTTGTTGTGGCTGCCCTGGTGTGAGAAACGCAAGCTATTTCCCTTGATTTTATCTCCCTTTCACAGTCATCTTGCACTCAAAGTTCATAGTTTATACCCTTAAAGAAGCAGAGTTATCACAAAATTCATGTATCGAATCAATCCTTCATATCTAATGCAAAAAAGTGTACTAAGCGACCTCGAATAAGCGACGACATTAAGGTCACCTTTTTTGTTGCACGTTATTGGCCTTAAATTCTGCAAAATAACGTAGTTTAATATCAAAGTGGATGTTTTTAACTCTGATAAAGTCGGTGATTGTGAAGAGAGAATATTTGAATTATTTGAACTGTGCTAGATTAAGGAAAAGAGTTCTGAATGTTGTTAATTTAGATGAAACCCATCATATCACAATTTATCGTTTCTATTCATCAGCAAGTATTCATTCCCAAATTTTAGGCGTTTATGAATTAAGATAATTCATTTCAATTAATTTGTTTGGAGTCAGCAATATTAATCTTCTCATTCCCTCGTCGACGAAACGGAAAGCATTTCGGGTCTTATTTTAGTTCCAATTTAGACTTTTCTTAACCTATTACCAGACGCCAAAACTTTAGACTGATCAAAATCCGAAGAATTCTCAAACGGTAATTCCTTATAGGTGACATTTGTAAAATACCATGGTCTTTTAGGGTATAAAACATAGTCAGAAATTAAGATATTGCTTATTTAACTCTTTCTCGTTTCTTGAATTTAAGACTTTTCCAAATTGAAAGATCTTGCAGACGACAATACAAATAGGATGATATTTGAAATGAAACCATTCTTTGTGGTGGAAAATATTGTGGAAAAAGGAGAAATTGCTTGTTACAAGCATTGTCTTCTTTTTCCACAATATTTTCTCCAGTAAAAAATCGTAGTGATATAAAATCTAGGGTTTGTAGAGGAGAGGGTTAAATCAATTTCTCAATCCACCACAATGTATCCGAACCAGTTAGCTTTAATGACGTATAAAAGCTTGATTATCCGGGCATGTTACCTTGCCGCCGTCATAGCGCAGTTGGAAGCGCATCGGAATCTCAATCTTCAATCATGGGGTGTCATGGGTTCGATCTCCGCTGGCGGCACATATCCTTTCCGACATTTGTCTCTCACCAATGGGTGGATAATCGTAAACCTAAGTGAGATAGCAGCTTGAGGGTAGGAGGTGATGTAATCGTAATACTGGTTTTGATAAATACCAGGAATCAATTGCTAGGTGCTTCAGCCGCCGCGATATGACTGAAAGGTGTAAAAAGCGGCGTCGGCAAAAGGAAAAGATGTGACCTTAACAATTTGTTTTATTTGGAATTCTATAATAAAAGTCTTGTCGTGTAGGTATTACAAGTGCGCTCGTATCTTAGGGTTTCATTGAGAAATATGTATTTTGAAATGGACAGGTTTCACCCATGCCCACACGAACAATATTTAGACTGGTCCAAATTGAAAGAAGATGCTGACGACAATTTTAGGTTGATGAAATTCTAAAGTTCTTTGTCTTTTGGGGTAGAAAACATTGTGGACATTGAAGAAATTGCTTGGGACAAGCGATTTCTTCTATGTTAACATTGTTTTCCAAAGCTTTTTTTTTTTTTTTTTTTTGAGGGGCGTAAAAAGGAGGGCTTGTGTGGGAATGGTTAAATCTATCCCACCAATCCCTTATCGCATTTGTTACGTATCGCATTCTTGTACATATGAACTTATTAGAAAATATGATAATGATTTTTTAACATCTTCGATGAAAGCTTTACCACTCAATCTATTACGCAAACAACTTTGTGCATGCATGTCTGACCCCTCAGACGGAAAGGGGCCTACTGAAAAAGGCGAAAAGTATCGACCCTGGTCAGACTACTGTCTGAGCACAGGCTGATCAGAGTTGAAGCTTTCGACCCCCTTTGAAACTAGAATGGCTAATCTACCATATCATATCTTTATGATTTTAAGATTGATTTATTGATTGATTTAATGGGTTGAACGCCACTTTTAAAAGTCTTCCATTTATTTCGCGACGGCTGGTGCACCTACTATGGATTCCTGGTATTTCTCACACCAGTAATACAACCACATCCTTTCCTAGCCTCCAGCTGCTATCCCACTTAGGTTTACGATTACCCGCCTATTTTTTTAGAAGTTTTATTGTATTTTAGTGAACCCTGCTGGATCCTCTATCTTTTTTAGATATTTGTTTATATATCCGGTGAGAAATTCCTATTCCTAATATGTGTCACATTCGTTTTTACCACAAAAGTAAAACAATGTCCTTTTTACCCCCTCCTCCCCCGGGCTATTAGCTTCGCAAAAAATAGCTTATACCTTGTTTGTGAGGAGGTCATACTAAAAATGTCGGGCACCGGATTTGCTTAAAGGTCTTGGGGAAATTACAGCTCCAATTTTGCCATATTTATAGTTGCCTTTAACTATAACATATAGTACGTGTTTTAACATTGCCATATGACCGAGATCACAAATGTTAGTAATATCCCTTTCACACTATTACGTTTTTGCCAGCATTTATCGAACATTTTGGGTTTGAATCCATTACCACTCATCCCCTCTTTTTTACGCGTTTTGGAAAAAACATTGTGGAAAATGAAGAAGTTGCTTGTATCAGTCAATTTCTTCCTTATCCACGATGTATTCTACCCCGAGATACTGAAAAATTAGATTCAACCAACTTGAAATTGTCAGCTGCATTTTTTTCTAATTTGGGCCAGTCTAAAATTTTGTTGTAATTATTTACCGTGTTGGGCCAACGATAACATGTGGAAACATGTCTGATTTTCATTGTGCAAATTTTGGCCAAAGCCAAGCCTTGTGACTTTGGTATCTTTTCTAGAATATTCTTCCCCGTGCACAGAATTTAATTTGTTCATTTAACATGTTAGAGATTTATAAAAACCGTTTTACCAAATTCCTAGTACTGTATCACAATTGTAATTGTTACTATTGTTATATGAAAATGCTTTTTACCACGGTTAGGGGTCTGAAATCTAATAAAGTATATTGAATTTAATTTAATTACACAGTAAATATAACGACCAATCTATATTGTTATTAACAATAAAACTGAGTCAACATAACGATCAATCTATAATGATATTAACAATAATATTGAGTCAATAAAAGGATCAATCTATATTTCATTACATGTAACAATAATATTGAGTCATTATTAGGATCAATTTATATTGTTATTAACAATAATATTGAGTCAATATTTTACATAAATTCAAAAACATTATGGCATCAAAAACGCGATCGACAATTTAAAATTTAGCAAAACTCATATACCCAGCTTTTAAAATTAGACCAGACATTTAACAGAAATTGATAAAAAATGAAATTTCAGTATTGTTTATACCATTATTTTACAAAGAATAATCCTCTCTTGAAAAGTAATATGTTTGTTTTCTCCAGGCATGTGTTTGTTTTTGTTATTATGTACATCAGCTATGAATTTGTAATTTTATGCTGAATAAAATTGAGTTCAGTTGAATATTAGGACCAATCTGTGTTGTTATTAACAATAATATTGAGTCAATATAGGCATCAATCTATACTTTATTACATGTAGCAATAACAATGAGTCAATATTAGGATCAATCTATACTTTATTAGACGCAGCAATAACAATGAGTCATTATTAGGACAAATCTGTATTGTTATTAACAATAATATTGAATCAATATTAGGATCAATCTGTATTGTTATTAACAATAATATTGAGTCAATAAAGGGATCAATCTATACTTTATTACATGTAGCTATAACATTGAGTTAATATTAGGATCAATCTGTATTGTTATTAACAATAATATTGAGTCAATATTAGGATCAATCTGTATTGTTATTAACAATAATATTGAGTCAATATAGGGATCAATCTATACTTTATTACATGTAGCTATAACATTGAGTTAATATTAGGATCAATCTGTATTGTTATTAACAATAATATTGAGTCAATATAGGGATCAATCTATACTTTATTACATGTAGCTAAAACATTGTGTCAATATTAGGACAAATCTGTATTGTTATTAACAATAATATTGAGTCAATATTAGGATCAATCTATACTTTATTAGACGCAGCAATAACAATGAGTCAATATAAGGATCAATCTATACTTTATTACATGAAGCTAAAACAATGAGTCAATATTAGGACAAATCTGTATTGTTATTAACAATAATATTGAGTCAATATTAGGATCAATCTGTATTGTTATTAACAATAATATTGAGTCAATATAGGGATCAATATATACTTTATTACATGTAGCTAGAACAATGAGTCAATATTAGGACAAATCTGTATTGTTATTAACAATAATATTGAGTCAATATAAAGATCAATTTGTATTGTTATTAACAATAATATTGAGTCAATATAGGGATCAATCTATACTTTATTACATGTAGCTATAACATTGAGTCAATATTAGGATCAATCTGTATTGTTATTAACAATAATATTGAGTCAATATTAGGATCAATCTGTATTGTTATTAACAATAATATTGAGTCAATATAGGGTTCAATCTATACTTTATTACATGTAGCTATAACATTGAGTCAATATTAGGATCAATCTGTATTGGTATTAACAATAATATTGAGTCAATATTAGGATAAAACTATACTTCATTACACGTAGCAATAACATTGAGTCAATATTAGGATCAATCTGTATTGTTATTAACAATAATATTGAGTCAATATAGGGATCAATCTATATTTTATTACATGTAACAATAATATTGATTCAATGTAAGTATCTATCTATATTGTTATTAACAATAATATTGATTCAATATAAGGACCAATCTATATCTTATTACCTATAACAATTATATTGAGTCAATTTAAGGATCAATCTGTAAATACAGTATCATCAACACTGTCAATAAACGGTAAATTATACACAATGGTAGCTCGCTGGTAACATTGAAGATTAATCAATTTATTGATTCGATTTACGTATTGTCAATAATGATAATAGAGTATATACACTTTAACCCATTCCAATACAAATCCGCTTTTTGACGCCCAGATGAAAAAAGGTTTTGAAAACATTGTGGAATGTAAAGGAATTGCTTGTTGCAAGCAAATTCTTCATTTGCCAAAATGTTTTCTACCCCTAAAATCAAATATTTTAGAATATAACTTATATTGTCGTCCGCAACGTCTTTGAATTTGAACTAGTCTACAATTTTGACGTCTGGCAATGGGTAAACACATTTCGGCTACAATTCCAATTCAACATTCGACTACGAGTAAAGTTTTTCGCTGGAAAGGAGTTTTGCCTTGTAATGTTATCGTAATACAGGATGTTGTGTTAAACAGAACCGAAAGGCATTCCTGACTTGATTTCTAATGTTTTCCTGACATATCCGGAAGTTGGTCGTAAATTCGTAAGTGCACGACATTTTCTATTATAAAAGAGAAAATGTTGGAAATAAATATAAGTTCATCTCTCCATATTTTTAGAAAAATATATTAACCAAATTCCCACACAATAAAGATTTAACTGGTCCGAATGAAGCTACAAACGACAATTTCAAGTGATAGATTTTATTCGTCTTTTTAGAAAGAAAACATTGTGGATAATGAAGAAATTGCTTAATACAAGCAATTTCTTCGTTTTTAACCGTGTTTTCCATAGCTTGTTTCTTGTGTAGGAATGGGTTGATGATTTTAATAATACTTTCTTCATAGCCTTGCGAAGGAAAATGCTTGTCTCCCTTTAACCCGTTAAATTTTTTTTTTAGACTTGTCCAAATTGAAAGGAAGTGCATATAAGTAGATCTTCAGCTGGTGAAGCATTTTATTTGTCTTTTTTTATTTTTATTTTTCAGGTAGAAAATGAAGATAACGAAGATATTGCTAGTCACTTTTCTTCATTTTCAAAAATTTTTGTTAACATTCTTTTTCTTTGGGGGCGTCAAAAAGCGTCAATAAGTGGGAATTGGTTAACAAATTGAAGAGATAAGGAGATGTTTTTGCTTTATTTTCATGCGGGCCCGAAAACCTAACTATATATAAAGAAATGTAATTTGGATTTTCGTTTCATATCCCAATGAAAATATAACGAATATTCTGTTCATTTCTTATAATTTCGTCGTTGGGCATGCAGAATGTCGTAACTACAGCTTTGTTAAAGCTGTAGTTACGACATTTTGCACGCTCAGTGACGATTTGATACGTGTACTCTTAAGGTGTACAACAGAAGAGTTTATATTTTAAGCAAGGTTTAACTCTTGCCCGTACAGTTCTTGATTTTTACGTTCCTTTGATATTATACTAGAGAAAATATGAGAATAACAATTTCCTCTTTTACCACAATTTTTTCTAGGATGGTAACTTTTTTAAATTTTGCTAACTGTTACTGTCATCTGCTACCCCTTTGAAGTAGGACAAGTCTAAAATCAGGAAAAACAGTAAAGGTTTAACCCATTCCCAGACGGAAAAAAATTATAGACTGATCCAAATTGAAAGGAGTTGCAGACGACAATTTAAAGTTCGTGCAATTTCAGATTTTGTCCACTTACTTAGTAGAAAACATTGTGGAAAATGATGAAATTTAAAGCTCTTTTCTAAAGGGCGTCTAAAGCGTCACTGTTTGGTTGGGAATGGGTTAAGAAGGGTTTTGTAGAATAATAATGTATACAATGGGGCTTGGCAAGAATCTTTAATTCTTTTTTCTCTACTTATCATAATCAATGAATGGTGATGGACATAGAAATAAAATCATTTATTCAACTTAATTTACCAATTATTACTTTTACTGGTAATTTAGATACTGGCGCTGTTGTTTCTGTTGTTTTTGTTATAATACCTTGGTTTAAATCTATCCTTTTTACATCTATTGGGAAACAAGTTTTGTTTTTTTCAAACTTAGAACAATCCCTTTCGACTCTGCTTCCTAGAGAAAACACAAGTACTCGCGCCGACTATTTGGGCCAATGATAGAACCAAGATCGATAGCTGCTCCCGGGAAATCGAACTCGGGTTCTCTTGATTGGGAATCCGACGCTTTACTTCTCGACCACGGACAAATTATTATTACGTTGTAATGTTATAATACATGTGACCCAACAAAAAGACAATACGTTTTTTAATCAACAGACTAATTTTAGACTGGTCAAATTTGAAAGGAGTTGAAGACGAGTTTCAAAGATGGGTGCAATTCGAAAAATAAGCAAGCTACTGGTTGGAAAATATTGTGGGAAAAGAAGAAATTGCTTGTAACAAGCATTTTTTCCCTTTTCCACAATATTTTCTCAAGTATAAAATTACAGGAACATAAAAACAAGAGATTGTGCAGAGAAGGGTTAAATGCATTGTTACCGTAGGCCCTAATCTGCCAAGCGTCCGGCAATGCATAGAAGCGATTTGAGAGGCGCTGCGCACACAAGGTAAAGGTGTCTCATAAATCAAACCTTGCTAGCCATTTTATAAACAAAGCCTTTATATACATGTAAAACAAAAGTTTGACTTCTTTCTTTGATTTTACTATGGTCTTAGAACATCGATTTCAGGGCCTGAACGAGCTAGAAAAACTTCTTGGATACCACGGTATTTGTATCGCAGAGACTCAAGCCTTGATGAAGGACTCTGGCGTACAGAAGCATGAAGACTACGTTAAAATAGTACGGCGCCTAAAGAATTACCCGAATGCAAGAGGTATGTATTTTTTGTATTTCAAAACCTTGGGGATGATGATAACATTAATTTCATTTTTTGAATAAAAATCACTTTATGGAGTGTCGGTGGGTGGGCAAAAGCTCAAAATTGTAAAGCATCAAGATAGATCTACGAGGTAATGGTCGTCCATTCCGTTTTTATTAGTTTACCCATTCCCGCACAGTGACACTATCTGAAACTGCTTATGAACAATGCTTTGAAAAACCTTGTGGAAAATTAAAGAATTGCTAGTTACAAGTAATTTCTTCACTGTCCGCAATATTTTCTAATACAAAATACAAAGATTTTCAAAATTCAACCAACTTGAAAATGTCGTCTGCAATTTCCTTCAATTCGAACAAGTCTTTTGTCGTGTGTTAATGGGGTAAACATTGATTTGTCATGAACAACACGTTAATTTGTTATTAACATAACGATATTTTACTGTTATTCATGAATAAAAATATCTTTTGTCGACAAATTTGTTTTGTCGGCGGTATCTTTTACATTATCATTGTCAATTAAAAATGTCTCAAAATATTGAAGGGTATCGTATGCTATATATTTTTGTATGCTTTGTCATTAACCCATTCCAACAAAATGACGCTTCTTGACGCCCCAAAGACAAAACTATATGTAAGACTCCACAGTCTTATCGCACTTTGAAAATGTTTCCTTTTTGTGTGACGGACCAGAACAGTTAAAATAGAGATTTTTTATATATATCGTTGGTCATTTCTTTTTTGACAGCATCGTCCACTGCATCGATTTCTTGTCTTAGTAAATTGGTCTACAAGTACATGTACATTTCAGTTAAGATTTAATGCACTTAGAAACTCTCCACTTAACAGATTCTGCGTTTCAAAATAATTTAACTTTCGTCTATCAAGATTAGAGTGTATTTATGGGCGATTTTTTCATATTTTCCAAAGAAAACATGAACACGCAATTCTTTTGTATTCTTGCGTACAAAATAGACCCATAAAATGTTTCTCAAAACTAGTAAAATATATGCTTTGATTTGATGGATGGCATCAAATTATAAATCAAAGTACTGAAAGTACTGTAAGCTAGCAAAGCATGGTTGAATTTAGAAAATCTCTACCTTGCTGGGTAGAAAACATTGTGGACATTGAAGAAATTGCTTGTTACAAGCAATTTCTTCATTGTCCACAATGTTTTCGAAAGTTTTTTTTTTCTTGAGATGCTTAAAAAGCGGAATTGAGTGGGAATTGGTTAGATAGCATGCTTTTGACGGAGTTCTCTACAATTTGAATAGAGTTTGCAATACATGTACATGTATTTCTGAAATACATGAGAACTATTTTTATGGTGTAGGCATTTAACGGATTTAGTGGTTAAGACTCCAGTGGCAGTTTGCACTCGTTGAACTTTGAGACGACCTCAAAATTTTGTCTGTTAACTTAAGCTATCAAAGCTGACGCTTTGCTAGCTAAAAAAGAGAGGAATATTTTTCCATTCATTAAGGGAATAGCGAATTCATACAGTATAATTAAGTTTTTTGGTTCATACTTCAACGGAAAAAAATAGAATATATATATATAATTCTTTCCTTTCTTGAATAATTAAATTCCATGAACAAAATTTTGTGCACGCAGCCATTTTGTATGCTTCTGCCCAAAATAGTTCAACAAAAAAAGTATCAAAGTTTTTTTTAGTGTTTGCTGTTTTTGCTCGATGCTATTAAATTATAAGAAATGAAGAGAATATCTTTTTGTTTCCATGGAGGTCTGAACCGAAAAAACTAATCACACTGTATGAATACGCGAATACTTAAATGAAGAGGGCTATCTTCACGTTTATATGTAAAACATGTAATTAGTTTATGGATATATGAAAATGCGTGTAAATATGTACACGCAGAAACAGTATGAGAGTGCGTATTTCCAAAATTATTCAGGATTTTTGAAAAGCCAGAGGAAATTGCGACTATTGTTTGTCTGTTTATTTCACAACAGAGTGACAGGCCTGACACGTTATTCTAGACTTATTTCCTTACTGGAGAAATAAATGACATGCTTCGTAACCTAGACAACTGTCTCCTAGTTGAATGATGTAATAGAAATAGACCTATCACACAAATCTTAAATACCGATTGATTATTTTTTCTGAAGATTTAAAGCAATAAAGCACGCAAACTGTGCGTTTTATTTCCTAGCTGGTGTTATTTTTTGAAGATTGTCTTTCCTGTACTCTATTAAACAGTATAATTGACTTTTGATTGATTAATTCATTGATTGAA
Source organism: Fragum fragum (assembly GCA_946902895.1). Classification (NCBI taxonomy): domain Eukaryota; kingdom Metazoa; phylum Mollusca; class Bivalvia; order Cardiida; family Cardiidae; genus Fragum; species Fragum fragum. Next base: position 32,117,577 of record OX336378.1, on the reverse strand, counting down.
AAAGGTTTAGCGCCACTTTTAACAATATTTCAGTCATATCGCGGCGACTGGAGCACCTTACCATGGATTCCTTATATTTCTCACAACCTATACATCCTTTCTGAGCTTTCAGCTGCTCATCACATATCGATGGATGACAAATGACAGAGAGAATATTTACCGCGAGCAGAATTTTAACCATGAACCTCAAAAAGGAGTCCGACACGCTACCAACTGCCCTTTGGCTGCGGCCTCAAATTGACTTTTGCAAAAGAAGAATAATTGACATAGTTAAAACATCTTTTTTATCTCTGACTCGTTAAGCGAATGGGTATCTCCTGGGGTGTCCGAAAATCAGATGATTACTTAAAAAGAGATTGGATCCCTCAGAGGCCAACAGGAAATCAAGTTCCGGAAATGATTGACGGATCAAAGTACTGATCAACAAATGAAATCTTCCATTTAGGCCGGGGGTTAGCTTTGGAGCCCGACATTGGCCGACATTTATGTGAAGCATTTTTGTTGGTTTTGCGAATATACATCGTAACGACAGTTTATTCAAGTTTTAGATACGCCTTTTAGCCCGCCAATCAACTATTTTTCTTTTTTATATATCACTTTCGCAAACTTAATACAATTTCATAGAGTATCATATTGATGTTCATAGAATTCGAAATTCTTAAACTCATCAAATAAAACAGATAAAAACGAGGCTTTGGTAAAGTCAGTCTTACTCATTTTTTTTTTCTCTGTTTTGTTTTTTTCACTTTTTGTCATTTTTTAAATTTTCCTCGCTCTTAATCGGTATAGCGTGACAACTCATTCTATGTCCTCATCATATTCGTGTTCATAGAATACGGAATTTTCAAACTCGTCAACTGAAACAGATAAAAACGAGGCTTTGATAAAGCCCCGTTTGCCTTTTTTAGTTTTTTATTGCCTCGTTTTTAACCTGTTTATAGATGATTCGTTCAATAGATTCTGTATTTTGAGACAATTCAGCCCTTATCCTCATTAAACCAGATTGTTAAAGGTTCAAATGGTTTTCACAGCCCTTTGCACCGCCACATTTTTTTTCAAGTATTAAAGCATAAGCGATGTCTGGGTAAAAATATAATGCTCTTAATTTGAAATGACCGTCTTAGATTGATTGATTGATTGACTGATTAAATAGGGTTTAACGCCACTTTTAACAGCATGTCAGTCATATCGCGGCGGCTGGAGAACCGAACTTTTTTCAAGTATCAAAGCATAAGCGATGTATGAGTAAAAAAATAATCTTAAATTGAAATGACCGTCTAAGATTGATTGATTAATTGGTTGAATGGGGTTTAGCAGTATTTCAGTAATACTGGTCGGCTGGAGCAACTAACAATGGATTCCTGATATTTCTCACACCAGTACTACCACTACATCCTTTCCAAGCCTCCAGCTACAATCCCACTTAGGTTTACGATTATCCACCCTTTTGTGAGAGATAAATGTCGGAAAGGATATGTTTTGCCTCCGGGGATCGAAACCATGACACCCCATTATTGAAGTCTGACGTGCTACCGACTGCGCTATGACGGCGGCGACCGTCTTGCAATTTGCAGATTGACAGCCTCTCCACAGAGTTAATCCTTAACCCTTTACAAATCTTAACAAAACTTTAGAGCTTTAGAGCTCTCCAAATTGAAAGAAGATGCACACGAAAATTTTTAGAGAATGAAAGTTTAGAAATCTTGGTCTTTTGGATAGAAAAACGTGTGGAAAATGAAGAAATTGCTTATTACCATTATCATTTTCCACAATGTTTTCTCCAACTTCTTATCTTGAGGGACATCAAAAAAGCGTCATTGAGTGGGTAAAAGAAGTTTGATCAGATCTCGTATCATAGTTAAAATACGTTTTGACTTTATAATCAGAATATGTTTACCTGTTTTTCGCCTTTTGTAATTAAGGTGTTATCATATTTGCGTCTGACCAAGAAGTTGGTGAACTGATGAAAGCAGTGAAGAAAGAAAAGGCAACCGGCAGATTTACCTGGATTGGCAGTGATGGCTGGGGAGGGCGTGGTCTGGCCTACCTTGGAAAGGAAGCAGAGGTAGGAATTTAGCCAGTTTACTGTAGTATTAGTAAGTGAACGTTACTGAGTTCCAGTTCAATCGATTTGAATGCCATCATTCAATCTGCAGCGATATATCTGATTTAATCCAGTCCCACGCATTCCAATCTTTTTTTCGCACTAAAGAAAATTAACCGGAAAAATGCTCGTTGAAAAAAAAGAAAATTCCACCCTGATACAGAATTTGAAGATTAACCACATTTAGAATGTCGGCTGTAACTTCTCTCAATTCGGACCAGTCTAAAATTTTCACGTCTTATGATAAGTTAATATAGTTTGATTACATTTTTACTATATCTACATTCTTCTATACATACTTGCATATGAATGTATGTATGTCTATGCACGTACAAGGAAATTGACACGGGCCCGTCATTTTTTTAAAATAAATTTAATTTCCAACCAACGAAATTTTGCCATAAAAAAAATAAAGAGCATTTAACTATTTACTGATATGTGATTCTTATCCAGCCACATGCCTCAATGTAGTTACCTTAGCATTTTGACGAAGTACTTAAATTTTATTGTTTAGTATGCTAAATGTCAAAAGCCTTTCTTTTCTAACTTTAGGTTGAGGGGGCTATAACTGTCCAACCTCTTGCATACGAGGTAGAAGGTTTTAAGGAGTACTTTCTTCAGCTAACACCATTCAACAACCGACGAAATCCCTGGTTTATAGAATATTGGGAGCAAACCTTCGAGGTAAGGTTATTTCTTTACAGGGAATATAACTTAGTTTATTTCATTTTGAGATAAATATATTTTTAAATCCCTTGGTAATATGTCAACCTCTAACGGTTTGTACAATCGAGAGCATTGAAAGTTTTAATAAATTACAACAATTGAATGTTGTAAAAGGTACCTACTTCTGGCAATGTGATACAATCAGATGGTTTGACTTTGTAACAAAGTTGAGAGTTTTTTCTTTCAATTCCTTTAATCTCATTATTTCATTTTTTAAAGCGACGATATGGATTCATCACAATGTTTTAACTCTTTTCAGTGTAAGTTTCCCGGCGCACAATGGACGCCATATAACGAGAATTATAACTTCACGTGTACCGGAAGTGAGAGGGTTGACCCAGATTCATTTATCATGGAGGCCCAATTACAATTCGTTAGTGACGCAATGCTTGCTTTTGCACATGCGCTACACGTAAGTTAAGCCATTCCCACACAACAAAATTTTAGACTGGTCCAAATTGGAAGAAGCTGCAGACAACAGCTCAATTTGGTGGATTTTCTTTTTAATCTTTTTTATAGAAAATATTGTGAATAATGAAGAAATTGCTTGACACAAGCAATTTCTTCATTTTCTACATTTTTTATTACAAAGTCTCTTTTCTCGAGGGGCGTAAAAAGGAGGTATTGTATTTGAATGGGTTATTATTCCGATATCGAAACCATTTTGATTCATCATTCGTTTCACATTCGCCATTCTTTATACGGTTGTGTAAGGTTTTTTTTTTTTTTTTTTTTTTTGTCTGTTTGTTTTGTTTCGTTTGTTGGTCGATTTTTATCAACAATGCAAGACAACAAAGATATGCTAAAATCGACTAATTTAAGGGGTCGTTCTAATTTTGAATAAAAAGGGAATGTTTTGATTGTTAACTCTTTCATTTAAATGTTTCACTACTCTGACAAATCAATGCGTAAACAAGGCATTAAATGTTCCAATTAACGATTTCATATTTTATGTACAAAACTAGTAAACCATCTACGTTACCGTGTAGCGACCGTCTTAACCTTCATTTACGTATTCTTGATCAAACCCACATATACACGTAGTCTGATCTTTGTCTACACTTCCTTTTGGTTCTTTCTTGCAGTAAGATAAGGGCCACACAAAGACGCTTTACGACACCCTCAAGAAATACGATAATGGAAACTTTTGTGGGAAATGGAGAAATTAATTCTATAAAGCAGTTTCTCCTTTTATCACACTATTTTCAATTCTAGCTGGCAATTACTTTCCAGTCTTAGCGCAATTCGAATTGTCGTCACCTGCATTCAGTTTAGATCAGTTTTAAGTGTTATCTCTTGGTAATGGGTTAAATGATTTATTGTAGAACATGCATATTGATGTATGTGGAGAGAATTATCAAGGATTGTGTAATGAAATGGACCCGGTTGATGGGGAGCTTTTAAAGACATATTTACTTCGAGTAAATTTTACAGGTAAGAAAACGCCAGCATTTTTATTATTTTACTTAACCTATTCAAACACTATGACGCTTTTAAACGCCCCTAATTAAGACAGCCTTGGGAAACATTGTGGAAAATGAAGAAATTGCTTGTGACAAGCAATTTCGTCATTATCAACAATATTTCTACCCCAAACGACAAAGGTTTTAAACATTTAACCGACATTAAATTGTCGCCTACAACTTCTTTGAATTTGGTCTGGTCTTAAACATTATCGTGAGTGAATGGGTAAATCGTTCAGCTCGAGAAATCCATGCACTGACTTCATTTGTGTGTGATCTTTCCTAAGCAGATGGCATGAATTATTAGATTTTTATCTTTCTTTATATTGACTCCTCAGAAAATTCTGGCACAAACGTCCATCTATTCTTGCAAAGAATCAAAGTAGTCAAAAAATCAGTAAAATCGACGGATCGCTTGCCACGCCCACTGACCTCCAACAGGAAGTTCAACTTAGATATGAAATCGGTATTAATTAACCCTTTCCCGTACAATCACTTGTTTTCACGACCCATAGGTTTTGTATTGGGGAAAACATTGAAGGGAAGAAGAAATTGCTTGTTACAAGCAATTTCTTTTTTCCCTACAATGTTTTCTACCCTTCACAGTGGCTATTTTTCAATTTAAATGCACTTTGATTTGTTGTCTGCAGTCTCTTCCAAATTGGAGCAGTCTAAAATTTTATTGTATGGGAAAGTTTAAATGGCCAGATGGCGATCTAAACGTATTCACTACATCTTTATTAAAATGCTAAATGTGAATGTCGTTCAAGGTTGGATTTTGGTCTAAATGTATAATTTGATTGATCGATTGATTCATTAATTGTGAGTCGCGATCCGTCAATTTGAGAAAAAAGGTTTTATTAAGTTTCTCGTTTCATACCTCGTTTCATATCTTCATTTCTTATAATTTGATGGCATCTAGCGAAAAGGCAAATATTTTACAAATTTTGACTCTTTTTTGTATCGAACTTTTTTGTGCGGAAGCATACAAAATATCTGCTTGCTCAAAATTTTGCTCATGGAGGAATGACTATTTTTTAGGCCAATCAGAACGCTCGTTTTAGATTGGTTTAAACCTATTTATTTAACATCGATTGGGAAACAAGTTTTTAGCTGTTTTGTAGGACAAAACCGGTATTTCACATCGATCAACCGGAAACAAGTTTTCACGAATTTTCTACTAATTTCCACGCATGCTCATAAACTTGAAGTGAAAATCTGTTATTGCCTCCATCTTGTTTCATCGCCGATGAAGAAAAATAACTTACTTGCTGAATGCCAACAGCCTCCTTTTAGTCATGAATATCAAGCAAAATGGTTTAAAAATTCGACTTAATATATCCATAGTAAATTGTCTAATGAACTGTCTAAATGAACGAAATAATCTCCTCGCGTTTCATGATTGAATCTAGGTCAGTGGTAAATGTCCTAACCCTGTCTGTTAGCTACGCAGTATATGCCATAAGTTACAACCCTGTAGCGATTCAAGCGCCTATTTAATCCCACCGAATAAAACACCCTTTTACCTCTCGAATTTGACTATATCTTTGAACGAACATGAAGTACGTAATAACAATATGCCCAAAGCAAAAAGAATTCAATGATAGCTTTGATTGCTTTATCTTTTATCATTAAACCTTTTACCATACAACCACAATTTTCACGCACTGGTGAAATAATATTAAAGAAAACTTTGTTATCAAATCAAAATAGCGATTTCGGTAAACAGAAAAAAGGGTCATGATTAATTGAATGGGGTTTTAACGCAACTTTTAATAGTATTTCAGTTATATAGGGGCGGCTGGAGCTCCTAACCATGGATTCATGGTAGTTCTCACACCAGTATTACCACTACATCCTTATCGAACATCCAGCTGCTCATCCCTCTTAGGTGTACGATTTATTTACTCATCTTGATGATAAATGTTGGCATTATTGGGCGCGGTTACTGATAAGCCAGCAAAACCGCTCTCAGGACTTTCAGTCCTTTGATTCCAACTTAGATTAATCCCTCTCGATTCTGCTTCCTGGAAAAGGCATCAGTACTCGCGTCGAAAGTGTGGGCCAATGACAGAACCAAGATCGATAGCCGCTCCCGGGAATCAAACTCAGGACCTCTTGATCGGGAAGCCGACGCTCTACCTCTCGACCACGGACACCGTTTTAGATAGAAAAAACTGAAAATTAAAATATAATTAAAAAGTTTCTAATTGAAGAGGGTTTTCTCAGTACCGATAATTCAATCTATTAGCACTGTTTAGAACACCCATTCCAACACAATGACGCTTTGCGCCGCCCAACAACAACAACAATTACAAATAAAAAGGAAACACAGTGGAACATGCAGAAAATAACAAGAAATTTCTTTCATTATTCACATTGTTTCTATGCAATAAGACAAAGAATTGCGAAATTGAATCTACCAAAAATTGTCGTCTGCACCTCTTTTTGAATTCGGACAGGTAAAATAAATGTCAGTTAATCATGTACTCGGAAAGATACAATCTCCTTTCCGACGAATGTTTCAGGTCTAACTGGACAAAGATTTCATTTTCTACCTAATGGAGATGGTCCTGCCAGATACCGCATCTTAAACTTTCGCCAGAACCCGCCAGGGGTGTATTCCTGGGACACGGTTGGCTATTTCCAAAATGGCCAGCTTGTTTTGGTAAGTTTTAGAAACAGTGAGACTAAAATATCGATATTTTTCAGATTTGTCTCCCTTACTTAGAATGATCGGTTTCGAAGGATGATCATGGTTAAAACAGCTGAATGTTTTATATGTCAGGTGTGTGGTAGGTATTCTGCGCAGCCACATAGTCTGACCCGAGTCTTTGACGCTTACAATTGAGAAAACATTATGGAAAAAGAAGAAATTGCTTGTAACAAACAATTTCTTTTTTCTCAGAATATTTTCTACCTCACTGAATGATTTTTTTCATATAGAAATTCCATTTAATTGTCGTCTTTCAAAGACTTTGAACTTTCATTCAAATTTCCCTTTAAAACACTGGAATTACTGTTCAACCAACCTTACCAGCACTCATCCCAAAACACCAATTTTTACATGTAGTTTTGGATAGGAAAGACAATTTTAAGTCCTTAATAAAAGGAGCCCTTTTGCTGCATTGTGAAATTAAAGACATATCAAAATTCTAAGGTTTTGCACACGAACATTAAAAGTTGGTTTTATTTGAAAAATATTCATCCAGTAGGCAAGAAAATAGTGTTGAAAAGGAATAAATTGCTTGTTCCAAGCAATTTATTCTTTTTTCCATGTTGTTTTCTCAAGTATAAAAACATCGGGGAGTAAAATCGGACTCCAAATCGTTTAACGTATCTATAGTCACGCAAGTACATTGCAGTTACTTCTGTTGAAATACCCCGTTCATTTTAGATTGTTTCACAAGAAAAATTATTTTGAATAGAACAACTTTGTTTCTGTAAAAAGTGTCAGATATAATCAATTCCCTCTTTTCCAAGGTTACAAAAACTGCAATCTTTAGGGGAACGCCGTAATTTAATCGCAAAGACTCTCGAAAATGGTTTGTATAAGGCACTTTTTCGTATTAGATTTCACAACTTTAAAGGGAAAGAAATTACCACTGTTGTATTACGCATAAAGGAAAAAAGTAAAGTATATCCAACCGATCAATGTAAATGTTGAAGATTTTGTCGTTAGACTAAAACGATATCATTCGCAAGTAAAGGCTAATAACTTGTTGCTTAAGCTCGCAACGAACATAGCGCAGTTAGTATCCTTGATATTATAATTGTAGATTTTTCCCAAGAGCATAAGCCTATAATTCACACATGTTTCAACACTTTTATATTCCAGACTGAAAATTTACAGTTTCGTTTGGACGAGAAGATCCACCCAGAATCGTATTGCTCAAAACCCTGTAACTTTGACGAAGCGGTGAGCTATCAAACTGGCCACACGTGTTGCTGGGTATGCGTTAAATGCCACCCATTCGAGTATCTACCCACGAAAACCCATTGCAAAGAATGTCCCCCTGGCCGCATACCAAGCGCCGATAAGACAGAATGTATGATAATTGCGGTGAGTTATCTAAGTTTTGACGAACCTATTGCGGTCGGCGCCATGGCTTTCTCGTCAATCGGAATTAGTCTAACGTGCTTTGTGATTGCTGTTTTTATTAGATATTCAGAGACACCTATCGTCAAAGCTTCCGGTCGAGAGTTATGTTTCGTGTTATTAGCGGGTATTTTCTTCTGCTATGCAATGACATATATACTTGTTCTCAAGCCACATAAGATTTCGTGCGGTGCTCAGAAGTTTGGTTTGGGATTATGTTTTGCAATTTGTTACTCCGCCATTTTAACTAAAACTAATCGAATTGCTCGAATATTCAGATCCGGAAAACGGACAGCCAAACGACCGAAATTCATCAGTCCGAAATCACAGTTAATCATTTGTGGAGCAATAGTTTCTTTTCAATGTATAATTGGAGTAATGTGGATAATAATGAGGCCACCAGAGGCCGTTCCTTTTTATGCAAGGCGAAGTGACCACCAACTTGTTTGTAAGGATGCTGTAGGAGGGTATTACATGGCTGGCTTTACATATCCTATCATTTTAGTAATAGTGTGTACTATTTATGCTATATTAACTCGAAAGATACCTGGTGCATTCAATGAGTCTAAATACATAGGTTTTACAATGTATACAACATGTATCATTTGGCTTGCTTTTGTTCCAATTTACTTTTCTACGGCAAGTGACATTAGGCTCCGAATCGCTACTATGTGTTATTCCATAAGTTTGAGTGCAACCGTCGCCTTAGTGTGTATGTTCACGCCAAAACTATACGTCATTCTTACTCATCCCGAGAAAAACATTCGAAAACCCATGATGACGACAAAGACCTTGACAACGGCGTCGTATAATCCGGTACCTAAGAGTGTCGGATATACATATACTAGCCCGGGTGGTACCGGATACATACCGGTCAATCCTGTACCAAATCAACATCCTGTCCACCATCCCGTCAAGGACATACTCAAAGGTATATTCGATGTTGTTGTTCAAGTATTGTTTTTAAGTTAAGATTCGTTTGCGATGTACTTGTATTGAAAATATTTGGAGTTTGATTTCCCTTTTGTCATAGTTTCCTTCATCGTATACCTTTCTTTTGCACAGGCCCTGAGTTTATTTATGCTTGATTTTGTTTGGTTTTCTGTTCTTGTTTTAAAGTAGTTGAAACATTTATGGTTGTATGATTAGATAAATACTCTATTTAAGAGATCAAGGGAATGTGTTTGTTTTCATGGAGGTATGGAACAAAAAACCTAATCACTCTTGCATACTCATACAGTGTGTTTATTAGTTCTTTCGTTTCATACCTCCAAGAAAACAAAACACATTCTCCTCATTTCTTATAAAAACATCTAGCGATAAAGCAATTTTTTTTCAAATTAAATACTTTTTGTGTTGAAATATTTTTCGCGGAAGTATCAGAAATAGATGCTTGTTCAAAGTTGTGTTCAATGGGGTATTTTTTTCGACTAATGAGAACACTCATTTCTGATAGATGAATCTAAAAGTTAAAATATTGGGTAAACTTTAAATCAAATATCTTACGAGTATCATACATACTATTATCCATATAGATCTACTTTCCCTAGATATTGGACAGAAAACTTTGTTTTGTGAAATTGCTGTAAATGACTTCATTTCAAATTGCATTTATACATAATCACTGTAATTTTCAAAAGTTCTGCAAAAATGCCTTTATCAAGAAAAAGAAAATGAATCTAATATCTAGATATATAGGTTCATGAATCAGCATGGATCAAAAAGTTGCAGCCATATGGTTGCAACGTAAAGGACGCGCAATTCCATTTAACGTTACTTGACGTCTGATTAAGCGCGGGAAATTTAACGTCGCGCAAACGTTACCAAACGACGTTGACGTCATATCCAAATTTAGATAAAACAAAATGGCTATTATGAGTGATCGTAAAGTTATGTTCTAGATATTAGATTTATTTTCTTTCTTCATGACAAAGGCATTTTTGCCGAAATATTGAATATTAGAGTGATTATGTAAAGTGCTTAAACAGTTCCCTGAGGAACACTATTGTAATACTGTGTCAAATTGCATTTAGGTTTTCTGGATTCGTTTGACAGTATTCTTTGCTTTTTTTTTTTTTTTTTTTGCTGCTGTCAATCAAAGAATAGATAAACAAATCAAATCGCTCATTTAGACTAGAAGTGATTTGTGATTTGCGACAATTTGAATGTATTTGTTTACCGGACGCTAGGCGCGGTGCATTCTTTCTACATTACAAACATCTCACTTTCTTGAAGTCAAAAGATTTTTATATTCTGATAAGGTGATAAATATGCTGCAAACAGTTATGTTTTTCGTGTAAAATTTGTTACTGGGACCTGATTATACAATTCGTCATTAAATCTTGCTGATCTTATGCTAGTCAGAATTTCAAGTCACACCAATCATGCATGCGATGCAGCAGGATGTGCTAATACTGTATGACTTCAAGCAGCCTTGGAGGCTATCGAGTACGCGGAATCAGTGCAATTTCCACTGGCCGATCCTGTAGACACTTTTAAAAGGTCTCCCACAAACATGTTTCTGAAAGTAGTCACATATGGACATTTATTAGAAGGTGTGTGGTAATACAAGCTTTATATCAGAAACTGTAGCATGTATATGACAATTCTATGAAGCATTGTGTTCCATCATGTTTACAGACGGTATTGTGTTATTTCTTTGTTTTGCATTGCGCCGGGAGGGTCGTATTATGTTAAGGCTCCGGTCGTCCGTCCGTCTGGCTGTCCCTCCGTTAGCGATTTTTTGTGTGCGCAACCCCTCCTAAACTATCAATGGGAATGAGCTGAAACTTGGCACAATTACTCCCCGTGATGTCTAGTTATGCATAAGACCTTTGAAATTCAAATTGCCCCAGTCATTCTTGAGTTATCTTGAATTATCTGCCCTTGAATTGAACGAAAATTACTGTTTATTGTGTGCGCAACTCCTTCTAAACTATCAATGGGAATTAGCTGAAACTTGGCACTATTACTCCCCATGATGTCTAGTTGTGCATTAAACCTTCGAAATTCAAATCGCTCCAGTCCATCTTGAGTTATCTTGAATAATCTGCCCTTGAATTGAACGAAAAACTCTTTATTTCTTGTGAGCTTTATTTCTCCTACATTTTGAATGGGAATTAACTAAAACTTGCCACAATGACTCTGTATGATTTCTAGTTGTGCTAAGGACTAAAATGTGTTTGATATGTCAAGTTGTTACTGAATAATCTGCCCTTTACTTAACAATATAGCTTAAAATTACAGGTTTTTTTTGTGTTAGTGTGTGCACAACTCCTGAAAATTCTATTGGATTGAACTGAATCTTGTCATAATGTATCTCTGATATTTAGTTGAGCATAAGACTCACTTCAGAAATTCGAAAAGGTTGGTTCGTTCTTGAATTGTCTGCCCTGAAATTGATTGAATTAAAATGTCAAGGTCATTTTGAGCTCTGAAAAACCTAAACTGAACCATTGTAATTTTTTTGTCAATATCATTTTTTCAAGGTCATATTTTTATTGCTTGTGGTGAGTACTTTCTGTTGAAACTTGTTTCAAGGTCATTGGTCAAGGTCTTTTTTTTATGTCAATTTTATTCAAATTATAGAATTTAACTATTGTACATAATGTTGAATGATAAGTTATTATAAAGCTGTCTTGTGTCTCAAGTGTAATCAGTATTCTTCGGGTGAAAACATCATTTTTTTTTACAAATATCATTAGCTATCATTCAAGCTCAGGTTCCTGAAAAGCAAAGGTTACTGACAAGCCCCTTCGGGTGTATATGCGCCGCTCTGCAAAGCTCTTGTTAGCAGATATATGGTAAAGTTTTACCTGTAAATATCATTTGAGGGGCTGAGGTAAGCATTGGTTTCGTTTTTATCCTCCGCCGTTTCGGAGAAGGGGATGTAGTAATGATCTCTGTCCGTCATTCCGTCCTTCCGTCATTCTGTCTCTAATCTTGTCCAGGGCATATCTCTTAAAGTATAAATGCTATCTACTTGAAACTTCATAGGTAGATTAAACTCATGTAGGAGAAGTGTAGTGCACAAGAACCACAACTCTTGCTTGCATAATTTTGGAGTTATTGCCCTTTGTTATTTTAAAGACTTAGATTTTGTCAGAGGCGTATCTCTGAAAGTATCATAGCTATCTACTTGAAACTTTACTGGTGGATAGATCTCATTGAGGAGAAGTGCAGTGTACAAGAACCAAAACTCTTGCTTGAATAATTTTTAACAGTTTTATGGGTCATGGGTCAAAGACTTAGATTTTGTCTGGGGCATATTTCATAAAGTATAAATGTTTTCAACTTGAAACTTCATAGGTGGATAGATCTCATTAGGGAAAATTGCAGTGCACAAGAACCACAACTCTTGCTTGCATTATTTTGGAGTTATTGGCTTCAGTTTACTATCAAGCTATCACAGCGGGGGATGGCCATGTCCGACATGGCTCTTGTTACTTATTTGCATTTAATTTTGTTCCTATTGTCATAATATTAAAGATGAAAATAATGTACAATGAACATCAGTTGCATGTATTTGCAAGTTTCACACATTTGAACGTACTTTACCCATGATCTCATTCTGACCTGAAATTTGAAACAGACACTAAGCAAGCATTGCTTAAAGTAGTCTAGAAAAGCTACCTTCAGTTACACGAATACCTTGGATATTATGTATGTAATATCAAACCTTTTACTCATGTTCAATCAAAATTTTATTTAGTATCGTGCTTTATTTTGTTATTGGCCATATCGTTTTTTAGCATAAATATGGTAAAATTCTGTTTGAAAATGACAATATAGAATCTAGGGTAAGCCTCTGTTCTTTCCTGATTCAATTTATTTGTTTTCGTTCACATTGCTTTCATTATGTGTTGACGCAAATAAATTTGCTTTAGCTACAAGCCATTTTTTCTTGACTTTTGAACTCATTGACCTTTGACCTCACTGTGACCTTAAATCAAAAAATCACGCTGGGCATCTACCCCTATCTTGTTTGTAATAGTCTAAGGAACAATTCTAGCATGGATGCCGAGCATTAACAAAAAATGCCATCAGGAGTCATCGTAGGATTTAAGGGAGGCAGACTACAAGATGGCTGGGAAAGTGATCCGTTTTTTATACAGGTGTCAATGCTATCTATTCTCCGCCGTCAATTCCTTCAACGGTTTCAATCTTCTTGGTATAACTTTGCTTCCTGTTGATCAGATCTACCCTTTATTTCTTTTTTTTCAGGATCTGCTAACAATGTTAACCAAGAATCGTACAGTAGCGGGTTAAGTACAACTGCACCTACAAATGGACACAACATAAGTACTCAAACACTAGACAGTATGGATGATGTGCTCGGAGACAAAGATGAACAAATGTAGATGTATATAAAACTTGTAAGAATACACTGCAACAACAATACGCATTCCAAATCCGCGAAGCTGCCGAATAGATATACCGTACAGTCCATCTTGCTGAAGCGGTCACCTGTATAAAGCGACCACTTAAGCGGCGAGAATCAAAGCCCTTTCTAAAAGTAAAAATGATCTCCATAATTGGACGATTGTCAAAACTAAATCCTTTGTCAATGAATCTCATTATAAGTATCCCAAAGAGACGATTCTAATGAGTTTCACCAACAAAGGATTAGCCCTTCACTGCACAAACCCGGGATTTTACGTTGCTGTGATTTTATACTTCAGAAAACATTGTAGAGACAGAAGAAATTTCATGTAACAAGCAATTTCTATTTTTCGCCACAATATTCTCTGCCATGTAGGATGCTTTCATTTCAATTTGCATCCAATATTCATTATCGTCTTTAACCTCTTTCAATTTGGACCAGTCTTTAACTCCAAAAAAAGGGGAAATGATTAAGTGAGAACTCTGCTGTATTCGATGCATACAGCCTAACAAATTCTTCATATATGTAACAAGCAAACGTATTAGCGATCATTTTCTTAACTACCACATCTTGGTCTTGCCTTGAGTGGTCGCTTAACACAAGTTTTACCTTACTTACAAATAGGTGCAATATTGGTACTGGAACACTTGTTAGTATGGATGATGTATTTGGTGACAAATATGAACACATGTAAATCTATGTATGCATATGTATGAATTTAATGTATCCACATACATATAAGAATGCAACGAAAAGTGCTCTTCGCAAATCGATGTGCAGATTTGTTTGTTTGAATGGGGTTTAATGCCTCTTTAAACAATTTTTCCGCGGCGGCTGGAGACCTAACAATGCATTCCTGATATATCTCGCATCAGTACCACCATTACATCATTTCCTAGTCTCCAGCTGCTAACTTACTTTGGTATACGATTATCCAACAAATGGTGAGAGACAAATGGCGGAAAGGATTTGTGCCACTACCGGGGATCGAACCCATGACGCCACATTCTTGAACATTTGGAGTCTGTGCTATGGCGGCGGCTCGATTTGCCGACTGAAGATCTAAAGATTACAAATGGAAATAACATTAGAACTAAAAAGCTCGAAAGTACGGGCGATTTTCTTGGACACAAAGACGAGCAAATGATCAAGTAAATATTTGTGTGTATGTGTAATAATCCGTAGAAAATTTTTGTTTGTTTCAGTGTAAAATCGATTTATCTTTATTTAATTAAACCGGGAATGGAAGATAATTCGGTCTTACATGATAGACAAATGATTATAATATTTTTTTTAATGTCAAAAAGAGATATTTTATGTTTTTTTCTTTCAAAATCTCTAAAAACGCTTTTATTGCGAAGGTGAATTACATGGCATGGTACTTGAGTCATACTTAACCCTTTCCTGTTTTGCATAATTTTAGACCTGTCTAAATTCGAAAGTTTTGCTGATGAAAAATAAAGGTCGAATTTATTTGAAAAACAACCACCCAGTAGGGTAGAAAAGAATTGTTGAAAAAGCATTACATGGCAACATAATGAAGTCACCATTGCTAGAGTCTTACTTAACCTCTATTTGTCTCCCACCAATAGGTCGATAATCGTAGACCTATGTGGGATAGCAGCTGGAGGCTAGGAAAGGATGTGATGGCGGTACTGGTGTGAGAAATACAAGGAATCCATTGTTAGGTGCTCCAGCCGCCGCGATATAGCTGAAAGATTGTTGAAAGCGGCGTAAAACTTACTTAACCTTTTCCTGTTTTTCAACATCTTAGACCTGTCCAAATTCGAATGTTTGCATGAGAAAAAAATTAAGAAGAATTCTATTTGGAAAAAAATTACCATTCAGTAGGCTAGAAAATATTGTGGAAAAAAAGAAATTGCTTGTAACAAGCAATTTCTTCTTCTTTTTCAATTTTTTTCTCAATCATAAAATCACTGGGACTTAAAAAAAACAGGGATTTAACAGGAAAAGGTTAAATGAAGTTCGTTAGCTCGAGCAGTTCGAAACTTGGTCTAAATCTTTCAAAGCAGTAAATTTATCATTTGAATAATTTCACTAATCTTTCGTGAAATTTACAAATGATACTCCACCGAGAAATACCAATAATCCACCGAAAAGTGTAAAAAATGGCAATAATATTCATTCAACCTCGATGTAGCTGTGTTTTTCGTGATTTAATTAGTTTACCTTTACTTAATATAGTTGAATTATCTAACTTATATACAGCCGCGATTGGTCAAATTCAAGTTTATTCGCTCTTATTGGAAATGTTGCTAGTGTTACGAAATTTTAATGTTGAAGTATGACATCTTTCTTAAATTTGTTATAATATTCTGATTTCGGTGATTCGTTGATTTTCTCATACCATGTTTGAATGAATTGATCATTCACTTTTCGCCAATTTATTTTGTTATAATAATAATTACTGTTTAAATTATTCCCCAGAATTTGAAAACCATAAGCTTTTTTTATTGTCTTTTTTTTCTTTTCCCGAACTTTCAAGTTTTTTTTCACTATGTATGATATCTTTCGTGCTTTTTCTAGATATATTTTATTAACAAGTTCCTACGGATCGCTAGCACGGATTGCTATCACCGCCCACTATCCTCCAGGAAACTTCAGGGCTAGTAAAATTGATAAGAATAACACAAATGGTTGGTTGGTGACTTAAACGTCGTAACTACAGCTTGAATAAGCTGTAGTTACGACGTTTAATTCGCCAAACCAACATAAGTGAATCTCATACATGTCGTCCAATTGTCGTAGTTCAAAGTTCACTGCCGGTTTAAATGAAAGTTTTGATTGATCAATGTCTATGGCCAGTAATAAAATGTAGAAAAATAGTAAAATGGTTTGTTTGGAAAAAAAACAAACACGTAATTAAATCTTGAATGGATTAATTTTCACTGTTAAGACGACGTCATTGTATATATCTACAGTTTAAATAACGTCGCAATTTCTCTCCACTCTCTTCAAAGAACTGCTCCCTAATTTGTTCTAAGAAAAAACTTATTCAAAGAATTATTGTCTAAATATCTGTTTGATGTGTTATGTTATTTTCTTTTAGGGACGTATGTCTTAACCGTGTCTAGAATTTTTTTGAGCGACCCGTTGTGAGCTTAATCACTTTTTCCATCAAAGTCATGTTCAAATTGATTTTTATCTATGTCTTCCTATTAAACGTCATTAGAAAAACCACTAGCGTTCATGTATAATTTACACACCCGATGGAGAGCAAGGACCGAAAGGTAACAGCAAAGCAGTGTTCCTTGTGTACCTTAAGCATTTATTAAGACTTAATTTATATGAAATAGTAATGATAATCCTTAACACTTAAGGTAATCTATTCGAAAAACAATTCCATACGTGGTCAAAAACTTGTTCTAAACTTAAGACGGCTGACTCAGTCGAACATGAGGTAGGTTGTCGAAATCTTCGTTTAAGGTGAATAAGGTGGATGCAACTACATTCCTGTATAGTAGACATGGCAAAAGTGGACCTGTATCCTGGAGCACTATCCTGATGGAAGAGCAAACACGATAAAAGTTTTTCTAGCCACTTTCCTCGACTTTTTACACGCCCGAAGGGTCGTATTATGTTATGGTCCCGGTCGTTCGTCCGTCTGTCTGTCTGTCCGTCCGTTAGCATTTCTTTTGTGTGTGCAACTCCTCCTAAACTATCAATGGGAATGAGTTGAAACTTTGCTCACTTACTTCCTATTATGTCTAGTTGTGCAAAAGACCTTCGAAATTCAAATCTTTCAGTCATTTTTGAGTTATCTTGAATTATCTGCCCTTGAATTGAACGAAAAACACTTAATGTCATGTATGCACATCTTATCCTACAATTTTAATGGCAATGAGCTGAAATTCTCCGCAATTAGTCTCTATGATGTGAAGTTAATCTGTTCGTCTGTCTGTCTGTCTGTCTGCCCGTCTGTCCGTTAGCAATTTTTTTTGTCAGCGCATTTCCTCCTAAACTATCAATGGAAATGAGCTGAATCCTTGCACAGTTACTCCCTATGATGTCTAGTTGTGCATAAGACCTTCGAAATTCAAATCTTTCCAGTCATTTTTGAGTTATCTTGAATTGTCTGCCCTTCAATTGAACGAAAACACTTAATGTCTTATATCATACATATAATACTTGTGATGTGTACTGTAAATAGGGAAATGTTTGCATCAATTTATTTTTGTGTTGGCCAGACTGACAGAGGTATCTGTGACTCAATGATTTAGCAAAAGGACAGGATTTTCTCTTCAACAAAAATAAAACTCTTGCAACTAAAACCCGATTTACAATATTTCTTTAGCAATGAAGTGTCTGTTTATATTCATTTTAATGTCATATGTCAAGGTCATTTTAGCCCTGAAAACATAAACTGAACCGTTGTAATTGTTTACTTGTCAAGATCGGCCCTGTATTCAGGATGACAAAATGTTGTAAACAGTTTTAAGATTATACCCCTTTACCAATTATACCCTGCTTTGCACGCAAGTACATTTGCAAAGCGGGGTATAATTGGCAAAAAGTTTGTACCGTTTTGTCATCATGAATGCTGGATAGTTTTTCAAGGTCATATTCTTTTTTGCTGGTTGGGAGTCCTTTCTGTTGAAACTTGTTTCAAAGTCGTCAGTCAAAGTCAATTTCTTTAATGTCAATTCTGTTCAAATAATAGAATTTAACAATGGTTTTGAAAGCTGTCATGTTTCTCAAGTGTATACAATATAATTCAGGTAACAAGATCTTTCTATTGATAAAATGCATGAGCTATCATTTAAGCTAACATAACTGACAAAGCAAGGTTACTGACAAGCCCCTTCGGGCGTATATGCGCCGATCTATAAGCTCTTGTTCACGAAGCTGTCACGTGATGTCAGCATAAGTTCTCCAATTTAAAGTTCGACCTCTTTCAACATACTACATACATTCATTATATTTTCACTATTTTTCGTAAACCTAAGTGGAATAGCAGCTGGAGGCTAGAAAAGGATGTAGTGGTAGTACTGGCGTGAGAAATTCCAGGAATCAATTGCAAGGTGCTCCAGCCGCCGCGATATGACTGGAATACTGTTAAAAGCGGCGTTAAATCCCATTCACTCAATCAGTCAATCTATTTTCACCGTTGCTTTGTCTCAGGTTATGTAAAGGTTGTGAAACTATGCTTCATCAACAGTTACAAACTGATTGAGAAATTTCTCGTCATCCCACTGACACAAGGCAACGTTTTCAATGTGCATGTTGCAACGAGCTCTTTCTGAACAACATTACTCCTTGTCACGCTGAATAAAATCGTCTTTAGAATTGCATTAAAATCAAAGGACTGACAGTACTGGGTGTGATCATTTGGGGTTATTAATTCTTTTGAAATTTTATGTTTTAAATAGTTCTAGTTTTCAAGGGATGGACAGGAGTTGTAGACTAAGATTAGACTGCACATATGTGCAGGCTGATCTTTGTCCATACCTCCTGCCAAAACAGGAATATTCCGGGTTCAGCATGACAAGGGTTAAGGAGCGTTAGGACTCATCATCAGACTGCACATATGTGCAGGCTGATCTTTGTCCATACATCCTGCCAAAACAGGAATATTCCGGGTTCAGCATGACAAGGGTTAAGGAGCGTTAGGACTCATCTTGTCATTTGCAAAATTACTAAGGATCATTGCATAGACTTGTTCCTGTGAGATACAAATCTTGCGTTACGATGTATAATACGCCTTTTTGCAATGGTCATAACAGGAATTGACAAATCGCAGCCGTCATTAAATAATCAGTCGACCAATGAAATAATTCATTTAAATTGGAAGTAAAGTTTGAACTCCAACATTTGCCGCTATTTTGGTGAATCATTTTTTTGGTTTGGCGACTTAAACGTCGTAACTACAGCTTATACAAGCTGTAGTTACGACGTTTAGGTCGACAACCAATCATTCTACTTTTTGGTTTCATTCTACTGGCCATACATTTTGCAAAATAACACCGTATAAAATCGAAGCGAAACTTCCTGTCGGATTCAATGGGCGGGGTCAAAGGAGTCAATGGGCGGGGCCAGGGATTGGTCAACTTTATTGATGGTGTCCTTTGAGGTGACATAAGGCCTTTCAGGACGGGGTTATCATAAAGACCCTTTCTACCGGGTTTAAATTCAGCGGCACATTTCTTCACCGTGATATAACACGGGACATACTCTCCAAATATTGCTACCAATATCCGTCTGCGGTAGTCATGTTGAATAACCTCACAACGACCAATTTGTTTAGAATTCATCAAAGTGTGCAGGTTCAAATTATGTCAAAATATAGAAAAACAACCCCCCTGCCAATGCAAAGTAAATAAAATACCTTATCTACATTGATATTAGTATATAGGTAGATCTGCTTCTCTCCTAGGTCACGTACTTTTTAATCACCCTTCGTAAAATTTCAATATTTCATTGTAAATCTTGAATTCTGTAACACTATGATATATCTGTCATGAAGTTAACCAAACGCTGGCCTCAATCACTTACTCCTTAGGCCACGCCCATTGACTCCCGCAGGAACTCCCGCTTCGATTTTACACTTTTTATTTTTTTTTTTTTGCAAAATTTAAGGACAGTAGTATGTAACAAAAAGTAGAATGGTTGGATGGCGATATAAACGTAGTAACTACAGCTTGAATAAGCTGTGGTTACGACGTTTTAAGTTGACAAACCAATAAAAATGATTCACCAAAATGGCAGCCAATGTCGGATTCAAACTGAACTTTCAATCTAAATGAATGATTTAATTGGTCGACTGATTATTTGATTGACACACGCGACCGTTATACGGAGAAAGAAACAATATCGGCAAGGAAGTCCGCGATTATACATGTATACTGGGCTACTTGTTAGGTTTGGTCTGTCTTTTCCCGAACTAATTACGAAAAATATTTACGGATCTCGGCTGTCAATCAAAAATTCGATAGACCAATCGAGTCACACAAATAGACTTGAAGTAGACTTTGACCGTAGTACGCTCGGTTGTAGTCTAACATAACTTTGAAAAAGTAGCCATCCGAGGGCGCGGGCTTTTCGGATAAAGTATTTAGATTAAGTATTAACAGTTACATCAGTAAAAAGATCCATATCGCTTGTACATGTATTTCAGTTTTTCGAGGGACATAATTATAGTACTAACTGCAAATCTTTTTTTACTTCCTTATATTAACAAAACGCATGTCATGATATACAAACAAACAATAATAACAAAGGTTTACAACACACAAACCAAAAAATCGTGTTTGCAGACATCGATGACTTGTCAAAAGAGAATTTATATTATGAGCAGACTGAAAGTAATACAGTGGTCCAAATTCCTACAAGCTGCTGGCGACACATTTTAGAAGTTTGAAAACCAAAAGTCCTTGTCCATAGTGATTGAAAACATTAAGGTTAATGAAGAAATTACATGAAACAATTAATTGATTGAGGTTTAACGGCACTTTCAACAATATTTCAGTCATATCGCGGCGGCTGGAGCACCTAATAATGTATTCCTGGCATTTCTCACACCAGTACTAACACTACATCCTTTCCTAGCCACAAGCTGCGTTCCCACTTAGGTTTACGATTATGACAAATGTCGGAAAGGATAAGTGTCGCCTCCGGGGATCGAACCCATGACACCCTATGGTTGAAGATTAGGAGTCTGACGCGCTACCGACTACGCTATGACGGCGGCTGCATGTAACCAGCGATTTCTTCATTTTCCAAAAAGTTTTCAAAGCTTTTATCTTGGGGGCATCAAGAAAGTGAGATTATGTTGGAATGAATTAAACATAACCATTTAACTCATACTGGTTAGGACAAGCAGAAAAGCATTATGCTCGCCAACCTTTCTGCTAGCCTTTGAATTTACGGAGTTATTGACTGCATGACCATAAAAAGTCTAGGAGTCAAAACTGATTGTGGAAAGGACAAATCAAGGCACTTAAAATACTGTAAGCTAGCAAAGCATGGTTTTCTTAAAATATCTTCTTTGTCAAAAGCAATCATGATAAATAAGCAAGGTAAAGTAACCCATTACATCATGACAAACTCTTAGACCAGTTCAAATTCAAATATGTTGCTGATGATGGGATTTAAAACATCTTTCCCTCATAGCGTAGAAAGCATTGTGGACAATGAAGAAATTGCTAGTTACAAGCAATTTCTCCATTGTCCACAATGTTTTCCAAAGCTTTTTGTCGGGATGCTTAAAACGTGTAATTGAGTGGGAATAGGTTTAAAAACATGCTTTTGTAATATTCCTGAAAAACATAAGAACTTCCTTTTATTGCGTATTTGTTTAATGGATTCGGTTGATCACTTCAGTGGTAGTTTGCATTCGTTGAACTTTGAGAAGACCTCAAAATTTTGTCTGTTGACTAAAGCTATCAAAGCTAACGCTTTACTAGCTAAAAAACAAAACAGATTGAATCAAACATAGACAGATATAAATAAGTTTAAATTGTCGACACCGGGTATTTGATCATTTCTGCGGATATTAAAAACTTGATACATTGTATTTTAGTATTGCATTAGAGGCTTGTTTTGACTACAAGCACAGTGAAAGCTACGGCTTACATATTTCATTTAACAGAATTGTCATCATTTACATTACCCTTTCCCAGGTAACATAATTTTAGACGGTGCCAAATTCACTCATGTTGCAGACTGCAGATTTTGACGGAATTCTAAAATTATTGGCCTTTATGGGTTGAAAACATTGTTGAAAATGAAGAAATTGCGTGTAAAAAAATCGCTTCATTTTCCACAATGATTTACAAGTTAGTAATTTAAGGTGTATAAAAGCGGGGTCGTGAAGGAAAGATTCAAAAGGAAGGAAAAACGGAGAGAGAAAGAGAAGGCTAGCTTTCAAATAGCGTCTCAGACATTTGCGTATCCGAAGACATTATTATACCTTGGTCTGAATTTACATATTTTTTTTCTTTCAGAATTTACTCATATTACAAGTTAGGATCTAATATGTATTTCGGATTAGATGATTTGGTAAATGCATGAAAATATATTACAATATTAAAATTAAAAAGAGATATTTATCCAGCTTGAAGTTTGATTAAGTTCTCAATTCAGTAAAAAAAAAGTTTTATCATCTCGGGCCCTAATATATAAGCCACCCGTGGATCCAGATTATTTTCTCTAGGGGACAAGCAATATGTATTCGATTTACGATATTTGTTACAAGCAATTTCTTCCTTTTCTACTATATCTTGTTAAGAATAAATCCAACTGGACCTAGCATACCGGGACTATACAGGTAAAAGGGTTAACATGTATGTAATAATGAGCTCATTCATAAAACTTTGATCCAGACTTCAAAAAAAAAAAAAAATGCACAAAGTCGCGTCCAAACGTCCGAAAGTTTTATGTACACCTTTTCATACACAAACTACTCTTTAAACAAAAAAACACCAGACTTTCAATAATGTGCAAGGTCACGTCCTGGCGTCCGAGACATTTATGTACACCTTTTCATACATAAACTACACTTTAAACTAAAGACACCGGGTAAATAAACATCAATGTACAAGGGTATAATACTGAATACTGACGGATCGCCAGCCACGCCCAATGACCTCCGACTTAGCAGTTCGAGTTGTGTAGGGCAGCGTTTTGCCTTTCATCATTCTCAAAACTTAGTCGAAAAAATATAGTTTAAACCCATTCCAACACAAGAAAATTTTATACTGAAAGAAGCTGCAGACGACAATTTAAATTTGATGGAATTTGAAATTTGCCAGTATTTTCGGGTAGAATACATTGTGGAAAATGAAGAAATTGCTTGATACAAGCAATTTCTTCACTTTCCACAATGTTTTCCAAAGCTTTTTTCTTGAGGGGCGTAAAAAGGAGGGCTTGAGTTGGAATGGGTTTAACCCATATCTTTACAAGTGAATGCAATTCCTCGACTAGTCTACACAGAAGGAGGTTTGAGACGGCATTACCATAATTGTTCTCTGACCACGCCCACTGAACTCAGTCGGGAACTTCCACCTCGATATTAAAAGGTTTTTTTTTGCAAAACTTATGGGCTTTTAACAAAAAGTAAAATGGTTGATTTCAGATCCAAATTTCGTAACTAGAGCTTGAATTAGATGTTAATACGACGTTTAACCCATTTCAACCCAACAAAATTTTAGACTGGTCCAAATTGAAAGAAGCTGCAGACGATATTTTCAAGTTGCTGGAATTTAAATTTTCTTTGTCTTTTTGGATAGAAAACATTATGGATGATGAAGAAATTGCTTGAAACAAGCAATTTCTTCATTTTCCACAATGTTTTTCAAAGCTTTTTTCTCGAGGGACGTAAAAAGGAGGGTTTGTGAGGGAATGGGTTTAGTTGCCAAAAACCAACAAAATACTTCACGTATATGTCGAGTAAGTTCACAATGGTTCGATTGGCGGTCGGTAATTTGTAGTGAACCCATTATCAGAGGGCAAAATTTTAGACTGGTCCAAATTGGAAGAAGCTGCAGACGACAATTTCAAGTTGATGGAATTTTGAATTTTTCCGTCTTTTTGGATAGAAAACATTGTGGATAATGAAGAAATTGCTTGATACAATCAACTTCTTCATTTTCCACAATGTTTTCCAAGGCTTTATTCTCGAGGGGCGTAAAAAGGAGGGATTGAGTTGGAATGGGTTAACCCATTATCAGAGGGCAAAATTTTACACTGGAACAAATTGGAAGGAGATGCAGACGGCACTTCAAAGGTTATGAAATTTTAGGTATTGTCGACTTTCTGGGTATAAGATAATGTGGAAAATGAAAAAAATTGCTTGTTAAAAGCACTTTCTTCCTTTTACACAATGTTTTCATTAATGTTTTTTTTTTTATTTTTCTTCAGGGGCGTCAAAAAGCGTCATTTTGTGGATACAAGGTTATGTTCCGTTTTTCTCAACTGGTCCCATACGAAACAACAGAAATTGCCAGCAAAGACAATTTTGCACGTAGTTGATTATTTCATACCGGCCCGGAAGCTTTCTTGAAACTTCGTCAAAGGGCCGTTGTCATGGTATATTGCTGTAGCATCCTAACTTCAACATCATTTAGGCTGCAAATGCAACGTTGGCAGAAATTTGCCACAAAACATCCTCTAGTCCCGTTCATATCTGTAGAAGCGTGGTTGAAGAGGCGACGTTGTACACAGTTGATATTTGAAATTTAACGACGAATGCTTCATTTTGGACGCGTAAACTTTGTCAAAGGCATGTTTCTGCTCGTAACTGAACCAGTTCTTCCAGTCACCAACTTTACCTAAAATGGAAAGAAATCAAAACGATAAATTATACAGAACTCACAATAGCTTTATCTTAATATGTCGATTCAATTTGTGAGCGTGCGAGGAAATACAAAATTACTTTTGATTGTTTATTTAACTTGAAATGTTATGTTGCCTTGTAATTGACGAATCGCGGATGTCAAATAAAAAATCTTTCGACCAATCAAATCGTTCATTCATACCGGAAGTGAATTTGAACACCGTCTAGCGATCCATCAAATAGTAGCCGTACAGCCTAGCCCGAGGCTAGTATTGTCGTCAAAATTCAATTGGGCAAAACGCAACTGAAGCTTGATCTGTATCCAAGAATATAAAAATAATAATTGTTAAGAATAAAACCAATAATCGAGGAAAAAAACTGGCAATACAGGGTTGTTGTTGGTTTTTTCTGTTTGTTTGTTTCGGTTTTTTTTTTCATTATTTTTTTGTTATTTTTCTACACACATTGGACACGAACGAACTCGAACTTGATTTTAAACGTGTAATTGACCTGTAGTTACGACGTTTACGTCGACAAACCACCAAAAATGATTCACCAAAACGGCGACCAATGTCGGAATTCAAACTGAGCTTCCAGTATAAATGAATGATTTCATTTGCCGATCTGTTATAGGATTGTCAGCCGCGAGTGCTCCATTGCAGAATCAGACACAAAACAACGAGGATAAAATTTACTACCGTTTAGGAAAATGTCCGAAAAATGGCAATCAGAAATGTTTTTTAGCTTCGTGTTCGTCATACACCAAAGGACCGAATCGAATCTTAGAATGGATCCGCACTAGATGTTGCGAGCCCACATACCGTTAGTCATGTATATATATACTAGGGTTTTTTCCAGTACCCGAATTTCACCAAAATTGAATGGTTTTTAACTAAAGCCGAACTTTACCTGTAATCTACTCACCAAAAAACTGAATAAACGAATGAATAAATTGTTGGGGTTTTACGGCGAAACGGGGTCATTTAGCGCGCTTAAACCGAACAAAGAATCATGACATCACGACAATGACGTCCGACCAAGACATGTTGATTTGACATCATCTTAAGCGTGACAGTAGAGGTCAGTGTTAAAAAAAGCAATCGAAAAATATTCTATTCAAGAAGTTTGTACAGAAAGTACTCTTCCATATTGTCATGTTTCCACGTATTGTACGTTGCCGTATAAAAAACGAATCTATTCCATAGCCAGTAGGGCACCAATTTAAGTTCTTAACGCGAAATCGACCGAAGAACACGGGGCTGACGTCATATATGAAGTTGAATATGTTGTGACCACTCCTTTAAAACTTTATAATTTCGACCCTCTCATCTGGACTAAAAGGCAATGCTATATGTCAAGGATAGCCTTTGATTTTACTACATCTGTTTATTCTTTATCTTTGAAAGAAAAGACTTAAACCATTACAAAACATTAAACTTTTCAAAGTTAAAAGAAAAGGCAGGCTGCAATTTAAAGTTGATGGAATTTTAAAAATCTTCATCTTTGCGGGTAAAAGTTGTGGATAAATTCGTTTTCCACATTTTTCTATTACTTTTTTTATGTTTTTCTTGTTGGGGACGTGAAAAGGCGTCAATGTGTGTGGGAATGGGTTACTTTGCATTATATGCACTAAAATGAACTCACTCGAAAATACCAAAGTGACGTATAGGCTACAGTGACGTCAGGATTTTGAAATAATGAAACGAGCTACATACTTAAAACTATTGAACTTTTGAATGTGCTTATTAAATTTGAAAATATTCCGTTGAGTAATATGGAAATTATTAGGAAAATTGTATTACTTTTTTCACCAATTCCCACACATTCCCGCTTTTCACACACCTCCAACAACCTTTAGAAAACACTGCGAAGCATTAAGAAATTGCTTGTTTACTACCCAAAATTCAATTATTCACTTTTTTTTCAAATTTAATCAACTAAGAATTGTCGTCTGCAACATTTTTTCCATTAGACCAGTCTAGAATTTTGCGGTTTGTTAAGGGATTAATTAGTTGCCCTTTGGACAGATTTTGAGCCGGCAAAAGGCTCGGATGATCATTAGTTACAAGAACAATTGTTTTAGGATTTTTACCTCATCAGGGACAACATATGTGCCAATTGGTTTTCAAATCCAATCACTATATGTGTGTATTTTCCGTTTATTTATCGTCGCTACCGTAGCACATGTCCATATGAGCAACGCCCTCAGAAGACGGTTAGTTGTTACGGGGGATAGTGAAAGGATACAGGACGAAACTGCTGAGAGCACCACCTGGTTCTTTAACGTGCTCGGTGGATAGCACCGTCAGAATGGGTTACGGTTTAACGTCTCATCCGAAAGACAATTAGTTTGTTAGCTGATATGGTCAGCCCAGGGCTAGAATCCGTGATCTTGATGTTTGAAGTCAAGTGCTTTACCAACTGAGCTTATCGGGCTGGCATTCATTATAATAGGTTATCCTTTTATAATTCAGTTTCAGTTTCGTCAATCAAGATTCAAGCATTTTGATTGGGTGAAATCTTCTTTTCATAATTCAACGAACAAAATTTTGAACACGCAACCTTTTTGTATGCTTGCCTACAATGTAGACTCTTGAAATGTCACTCATTACTAGTAAACAGGGGTCGACACTAACTCTGCTTCAGTGGGATCCCACAGGAATCCTACCTATTACTTCAGGGTTTCCGCTAGATAATCAGGGATACCTCCTTGATAAGCATTAACCCATTCACACGCAAACCTGCCCTCCCAAGCCCAAACGAGAAAAAAAAAGTCTTGAAAAACATTGTGAAAAATGAAGAAATTGCTTGTCAAAAACAAGCAAGAAATATTGAAGGATCCTGACGGAATTCCTAGCCTGATATTGCTGGGGTTCCTTCAAATTTTGAGGGATCCTCGGGATCCCGGGATACTGTTAGTGTCGACCTTTGCATGACCGCATTGAATTATAGGAAAGCAAGATAATTTTTTGTTTTCATTGAAGTATAAAGCTAAATTTTAATCTCAATCATAAATGAATCCGCTTCGCTTCTCGTCATTTCTTAAATATATATTGACAAACGAACGGAGAAATGAGGAGCATAACGAACGAAACGTCTTCGCAAGGCAAGGGTTCTAACTCCACCTTGTTCCTTACGAACAAGGTGGAGTTAGAACCCTTGGCTTGCGAAGATGCGAACGAAATTGCAAGGTAGGTTTTCATTACAGCTCAAAGCAAACCGACTCGCCAAACACGCTGCATACCTACCTTTTCTAAACAAATTTGACTGGTGGTTGGGGTCCATGGCCTCTGGCGGGTAAGGGTGGTACTTCAGTTTGTGACCACTCATACTGTGGAACGAGGTCTGGGTCAGTATCTCATCCACAAGATCTTTTGTTACTTCAACGTCGAGAAACTCGGCGATTCTACGAATCTCTCCTCTAGCGTCCTGAAAGAGTGAACACATTTGTTTTGAGCCGCCGCAATAAAGCAGTCGGTAGCGCAACGGACTCCTAATCTTCAATCATGGGATATCGTGGGTTCGATCCCCGAAGGTAGCACATATCCTTTCCACCATTGTCTCTCACCAATGGGTGGATAATCGCAAACCTAATTGGGATAGCAGATTTAGGCTAGGAAAGGATGTAGTGGTAGAACTGGTGTGAGAAATACCAGAAATCCATTGTTAGGTGCTCCAGCCGCCACGACATGACGGAAATACAGTTAAAAGTGGCGTTAAACCCCATTCAACCAACCAATCAACATATTTGTTTTTGGATACGCCTTGCGAAATCCGCGGAGTGCGCGGGTCAATCAAGGAATCAGTCGACAAATCAAATCATTCATTTAGACCGTAAGTGAACTTGATAAACTCCAACAGTAGCTGACATTTACATGAAATATCTTTGTTGCTTGGACGATAAAAGGCGTAACTACAGCTTGTTTAATTTACGTTTAAGTCGCAAACTAACGATTTTACTTTATTGTTACATGATAAATGCCATAAATTTTGTAAAATAACGCCGTTTAATATCGAAGCGGAACTTTCCGTCTGAGTCAGAAAGCGTGGTCAGCGGAGTCAGTGGGCGGGGCCAGCGATTCGCCAGATGGGCCATGCGACAATCAAGGCATTTAGAGGCAATGTCTTCATTATCTACAGTGTTTTCTGTCCCCAAAAGGCAAACACTTTTAAAATTTTGTCAATTTGAAAGTGACCTCTGCAAATTCTTTCAATTTTGACAGTCATGTTGGTCAGTTTGCGTATCAAGCTATTCGTCGATTAAGGTAGACGTGTGTAACTAAAAGATACTGTAGATAGAATTGCTAACAACCAGCATGCTACGGGTCACCAGCCGGGTCACCAGTCAATAAACCGATCGCTTGCCTCGCAAACTTGGAACCGGCAAGAAGTTCCATATGTAGTCTATATTAAACGGCGTTATTTCGAAAACTTGTGAATTTTGAGCTACATTTGTATGAAGCACTTTTGTTGGTTTGACGACATGAACGTCGTTACTACAGCTTTGTCAAGGTGTAATATTTTCCAAATGTTTTCATTACAGTCGTCAAAAGACGGGATGGTGTAACCTATTAACAGACAACAAAATCTATAGGCGGATATACATTGAATGATGTAATACTGAATTTTTAAAGTTTAAGGCAGAATACCCGTAGGGTGCTTTTTTTCTTTTTTTTTTTTTTTTTTTTTTGAATCGGCACGACGTCGGGATTCTTCGGTAACGTCGAAACATTTCAGTTCTACTTTAATGACGTAATTACTACGTCATTTTACTATATACCGCTAGCAAATCAAAAGGCACGAATTTACCTGAAGATTTCCGAAATTCAACTTTAAAAGATATTTTACTTCTATTTTTCTACCGTTCATAAAAATGCAGAATTGTGTGGCAATTGGATAATTTGTTACGCACCTTTTGTACGTCTTCATAATACACAAACAAAATTTGATCATTTCTGTCCTTGTCTCGTGCTCTTTCCCAGGAAGTCACGTGATCAAACCAGGATGAATACGCAACTGAAACGAGAATAAATTACGTACACAATAAAAGAAGTAACAATTATCTAAACCTGCTCCCACACAATGACGTTTTCGGACGCCCCTCGTGGTAATCGATTTGGAAAACATTGTGTAAAATGAATAAATTGCTTGAGACAACGCTTACTTAGACAAGCTGGTCATTCTACGTTTAGAAAAAATCTGAAAAGAAGCGAAAGTGTTAACCATAGTCAGCCTACAAAGGCTGGTCAGTGCAGCAGTGCATCCAACACAAATAAGATTTGGGTTCGAATTACAGTTCACTATTAACAACTGATCCCTAATTTTACAATTCGTCTCAGATTTAAAAAAAAAATGTCATTTTCAAACATGTATGGTCATTGGGCATACGATGAAATGTTATCGTTGTTTTGTCGTAGTTTTGATAAGCTGTAGATACGACAAACCAACGAAAAGGGGACTGACATAGATATCACATTTTAACATTCAAATCCGGTTTAACAAATGATTTGAATTGTTTGATCGAGTTTTTATGATAGCGACGAAAAAGGGAAAGTTTATGTGCTGTACACTATTGTGACTTTCTGTAATTCAAAAAAGTTCAGACGCAAAGGAAACTCAAACTCACCCGGATGGTAAACGACTGAATGTTTTTAATTAAGTTGACAAATAGAATGTCCTTCTTATTTTGGTTTTGTTATTAGCTTTTCACAAGTCAAGGGGATGGTAGGTTCAAAAAGAGGTCAGTCTAATCGACAAGTAACTCCTATGAAAATGCCAAGTGTTTATTCATCTAGAGTTATTGACACGTCATTAAAAAAATGTATTTTGTGCAATAACTTAGAAAGTTGCACAATAAAATAAAGTGGTGTATGAAACCCATTCTAGCCAATCAGAATTCTTGATCTCTAACCAAACGACAACAATCTAGACTGATTCAATTTGAAAGTAGTTGCAGACGACAATTTAACGCTTATGAAATTTGAGATCTTTTCAAGTTTCTGGATAGGAAACATTGTGGAAAATGAAGAAATTACTTTTCACACAGTGTTTTTCCAATCATTTTTCCTTGAAGGGCGCCCAAAAGCGTCATTAGGTGAGAATGGGTTAACCCATTCCAACTCAATCCCTCCTTTTTACGCTCCTCCAGAAAAAAGCTTTGGAAAACATTGTGGAAAATGAAGAAATTGCTTGTATCAAGCAATTTCTTCATTATCCACAATGTTTTCTATCCAAAAAGATGAAAAAATGCAAAATTCCATCAACTTGAAATTGTCGTCTGCAGCTTCTTTCAATTCGGACCAGCCTAAAATTTTGCTGTGTTGGAATGGGTTAATACATTTAAAATAATAATATGTTAAAATCGATGAATGATGCAGTCGTAGACAATGATCAGACAATCCTTGTAACTACGAAATGGTTCTTATGCCATGTTTCTGCTACTAAAAGCAAACCCTGTGTGCGTTCTTATAATGGATAGCTGAAATTGCTGGCGGATTTTTAAGCAACGCTTAATGGAAAACCTTGTTTTTCATAGGATTAACCCTTGCCTGTTCAATCCCTGTTTTTTGCGTCCCTGTGATTTTTTAATTGAGAAAACATAAGAGAAAAAGAAGAAATTGCTTGTAGCAAGCAATATCTTCTTTTTCCACAATATTTTGTACCCTACTATATGGTTATTTTCCAAATTAAATCCACTTTTAAGTTCCGTTTGCCAAGCCTTTGAGTTTGGACTGGTTAACAAGAAAGGTTTAAGTACAGATGCATTCATCTCAGGCCGTAAACATTTCTTTTTGTCTGCCATGCTTTAGTGATAAAAACAACTCCATTTGATTATATAAATAATCACGTTTGCCTATCATACATCCTTTCTTGGAATCGGTCTTTTCAGTGTGAACAACAGGGTTCAACCAAAGTTCGCAAAAATATGAGAAACATGTTAATGAATCAGGAGTTTCTCAGAAATACAGCACCATCCGTAAAATTCTGTCGACAGAAATTTTGAGATGTAACTGATGCAATGAGTATTTTGGTTTGGACACATTTCAACACAGTGACGCCTGCCAAGAAATGAAATTGGGGAAACATTGTGTAACATAAAGAAATTGCTTGTAACAAGCAATTTCTTCAATTTCCACTATGTTATCTACCATCAATTGAAAAAAGATCTTAGATTCCATAAACTTTAAATTGTCGTTTGCATCTCCTTTTAATTGGGACCTGTCTAAAAATTTTACCGTCTGGCAACGGAATAAAGACAAACATTTCATAACGCTTCACAAAGGAATATACTGTCTGGCAAGAAGGCAATAAGGGCCGTTTTCAAGAAACCCTTTTATCGTACATTCAATCGCATATCGGCCGCGGCCATAGCGGGTGGCGCGTAGGACTCCCAATCAAGGGATCCCGGGTTCGATCATCGATCGAGGTGAATATCTTTTCCGATATTTGTCTCCCACCAATGGCTGGATAATCGTAAAGCAATGTGGGATGAGCAACTTGAGGCTCGGAAAGGATGTACTTTTGTGAGAAATACCAGGAATCCATTGTTAGGTGCTCCAGCCGCCTCGATATGACTGAAATAATGATACAAGTGGCATTTGACCCGTTCAAACCAATCAATCAATCGCATATCGTCTTTGTAAAGACCCTATCTGTCAAATATATACAACTCATATCTTGATTCGATTTTAAAGAAATTATTTAACTGTTCCCGAAATTTGAATTTGAATTTGAAAAAGAGGCTGCACTTAGGATTATCGTTTTCCAATCATTAGGAAAAGAAATCTCATTGCAGCTGAACTTCCTCGAAAGACCATGTCTTTAAAGTGGCCACTTCCATTTAGGTATCACACCTAGAATTCCCTTTTCAAAAGCTCTAAAAGTGGAAGTAATTTATATTTGAAAGTTGTCATTAGCGAATTCTATTTATTAGACCTAATTATAATCACCTAACTTCGACGAGCCTAATGCGTTCCAGCAATTGGTTTAATTAGAATACAATGTATATTAAATGAAATAAATACGCTTGACAACTGATATCACAAAAAGCCGCCGTCATAGCGCAATCGGTAGCGCGTCGGAACCCCAATCTTCAATAATGGGTTGTAATGGGTAGGCACATATCCTTTCTGACATTTGTCTCTCACCAATAGGTGGATAATCGTAAACCTCTGTGGTATAGCAGCTGGAGGCTAGGAAATAATGTAATGGTAGTACTGGTGCGAGATATACCAGGAATTCATTCTACCATACCGTATCATTATAAATGCGACCCCTGGTGATCTATTCTGGAATGCATCTATTTTTCAAGTATTTGTTTAATGGGTCACCCGGAAGGTCTCTTTTCGACCAATGGGCCACGTATGTGCACATCATTGAATAACAAAAGTTTAATTAGAAGAAACAATATGACAGCGTCTTGTTGCAAGCGAGGATCATCTACTAATGCTTTGAAACCAGTCGCCTAAGAAAGATCTTACCATTTCCTACTAAAAAATCTGCCAAGAACTCTTCCCACGTCCCTTTATACTGAACCGCCATCAATTTTCTATTAAAGTTGAACAGAGACACGGCAAGATCTTTGGGATTTCTCAAACAATACACGACTTTAGCGCCTGAAGCGCGCGCATCCTCCGGAAGTTGATTCCATCTAAGATGGCTGGCAAATATTCGAGGCGAGGGGATTGTATCACAAGCCACAGTGGGTATAATGTCCAAAATATTGAATTCTGACGAGTGGTCGGCTGAACCTTTCTTCAACATAGAAACTATCTCTAGCAACCAGTGTGTGCCTAGAAAAATAAAAGAAAAATGCATTATTTTTATGTTAGATAGAAGAATCATAAACTTGTGTAATTTACAAACATGCAGAAGCCGATAGGAGCGTATCTAAGGTATGGATCTTTGACCCTTTCCTATTCAATTCCTGGTTTTGCGTCCCTGTGATTTTACAATTTAGAAAACATTGTTGAAAAAGAAGAAATTGCTTGTAACAAGCAAGGTTCACTTTTTCCACAATGTTTTCTAACCTACTGAATGGTTATTTTCAGATTAAATCCAACATTAATTTCCGTCTGCATAAACTTTGAATTTGGACAAGTCTAAAATGTTGCAAAACAGGAGGAAACTTAAGAAATAGAAAGATCTTCTAAGTCGCAATGTTATATCATATTAGATTCGGTCTGTACATTACAAATTCCAACATTAAAAAATATTTGAAAGTAACCAGTGCTTCTTATATGCTGTCATCAGCGATCAAAGCGAAATGGTAGCGCCTCCGACCCTCAATCATAAGGTGCAGTGTTCGATCCCCGGTCCCGGCAATTATCCTTTCCGACATTTGACTCACACCAATGGGTAGATTATCGTTAAAATAGGGGGGATGAGCAGCTGGAGCCTCGGGAGGATGCAGTGATAGTACCGGTGTGATAAATGCCAGGAATCCATGGATATGTGCTCCAGACGCCGCGATATGACTGAAATGTTGATAAAAGTGGCGTTAAGCCCAATTCAATCAATCAATCTTATAAGCCTTTTAGCCCGGTATTCTTGTTAAGTTTAAACACATTTATTTGCGATACTTTATAGAAATATACAGAATACCAAATAAATATACAAAATAATTTCAATATATAGATAAATATCGAGTAAAAAGGATTACAACTGAAGCACAAGTTAGTAATATTTTTCTCTCTAATTGTGATTTAAGAGGTGAACTAATTAATATTTCTAATACATTATTCTGTATTCTTATGTTTGTACAAAAGAAACTACCAAACGTAGTTGAACAACGGAATTCTGTTAAACCCTTTCCTGTTTAATCCCTGGTTTTTATGTCCCTGTAAATTTATAACTGAGAAAATGTTGTAGAAAAGAAGATATTGCTTGTAACAAGCAATTTCTTCTTTTTCCACATTATTTTCTACCCTACTGATTGGATATTTTTCAAATTAATTCTGCTTTCAATTTTCGTCTGCAAAACTTTTGATTTTGGACAGGTCTAAAATTTTGCAAAACGGGGAAAGGGTTAAGATCAATCATTAGAAATCAAATGAGTACATGTTTCAAATAAAAGCTGTAACCAACGGTTTAACCCAGCTCCAAACAACCGTGCATAAAACGCAGCTTAATTAACCCATTTCCAGACGACACAATTTAAAACTGGTCCAAGTTGAAAGAAGTCGCGGGCTATATTTCCAAATCGCGCTTACATTGGAAAATAAGTGCCAAAAAAGTGAGAGAAATCATTGTGAGAAGAGAAGAAATTGCTTGTCACAAGAACTATATCCTTTTCTCACAAAGTTTTCTACGATCGTATTCAGGCGTTAGAAAATGTCATTGTGTGGTAATGGGTTAAAACTGTTTGAAAGAGCTTAAACCCTTGTCATGCTGAAAACATATATTTTCGGAATTGCACCAAGATCAAAGGGCTAAATGCATAGAAGGCACTAGTTATCGGCCAATATTTCTTTTAAAATTTATATTAAATAAAAATCTGATTTAAAGGAGCAAACAGTTGGTGTAGACTAAGTGGACAGGTCTTTGTCTTTACCTACTGTTGAAGCAAGAAAAGTATCTATTCAGTATGGCAAGGTTAAGATTCATCTTTGGCTAAGAGATTACGGGGTTGTTGCTCATACAATTATATAGAAAGACGTTCGAACGAATGCGTATAATTATTTTATATAAAATAAACTGTATACAAGAAATGCAAACGCTCCCTTTTATCTTTTTCCTGAAGTGACAAGTATCTTCTAGCGTTTAAATGTCACCCTAACATACCTTTCAAACGCCACTTGTCTATACCTATTTTGAAAGTGATGATTAACTTACTATATGCAAAAGGACCTCTTTTTTACCAAGATCAGTTTGCGCTTTCACAGAATCTTAAGCCGGGTCATTTTATTTATTTTTTTTTTTAGGTAATGACTCGTATTCTGTGTTGTGAATCGTCATTCTATCACACTTAACATGCTTTTTTGATTTATTGGAACACTGGTGAGCTTTTCTTTTGGTACCTCATTAATTGATATGATATATAGTATGATAGAATAACAGACTGTTGAGTCAGAAAAATCTACAAATATAAATAAGTTTCTGCCTTTTTCATTCTGCGTATTCCGCAACGTTACACAAGAAAAAAAATCGCACTTTGTAGTCTCAAGCAATTCATTCACTACACCGTAAGTGCAATGTTGACCTATGACATGTATGTCAAATATTCTCGTTGCTGGTCGACCGAAACGTTGTAAATAAAGATTAATCTAACTGCAGTTTCGACACTTAGGTCGACAATCAACGATTCTAACCTTGTTTCCCCGACCATATATTCAAACAAGTATGTCGTAAGACATCTCTGACAATCTGACAAAAACCCATGTTGGAGTCGAATGATCATTGCAAGCGATCAGTGAATTAAACGGTGTTTAAAGTTCACTCCCAGTCTAAATGAATAATGTAGAAGGTCGATTTGTTACTTGATTGACCATTGCAATCAGTAACTTAAGAGGTATTAACTTTACCTGATTTCGGGTATGCACACACGAATGTATCACCAGCTTTATATGGCATGTTTTGGATATTTTTCAAGTGAAGACTCGGTTCAACGGGAAGAAAGGGAGGGTACTTGATTCCCTCGTGCTCATACATCCAGGTACCATTTGATTGGCTCTTTTTTGATGACGTCGTTACATCGCTGTCTGACGCCATTTGACCTCTCCTACAATTATAAATAAAAACCTTTATAACCCGACACGTAAAATAGGACCGTATCGAAAATATATAAACAAAGTCGACCCCGACCATTCTGCACTCTTCATTCACGGATCCATGGGGAATTTGGGCAAATAACAAAAATAATGGTTATCAAAATATCGGCCAATGTATGAGCTCAAAACTCATGAATGAATTCAGTGGTCGATTTGACTGACAGTCTCGTTTGGTCAATTACGTCTGTTGAGTCCGTACTCTAGTAGTAAAACTCAGACAGCGTGATCGGAGGGTCCATGTTCGATTCCCGCCCGGACCATTGAAAATTTTCAGAACAAAAGTATAACTCCACGTTGCTCCTCTTCACCCAGGTGTATAGATTTGTTCCTTTTAGGGTCGTAAGCCAATGTGATATGGCTACCTTATGAGCTGTATGCTCAGTAAGGACCTTTAAGTCGCCAATCGAACATTAATGCTTCACATAAAAGAAACATCGGCCTTCGTCGGGTTTAATTGGTCGATGGTTTGTTTGATTGACTGCCGATATTCGTCAATCATACTATAAATCAGAAGTTATCTTGAGCGCACCTAGTGAACAGAACAGAACATAACAATTCTTTATTTTCACCCAATTCATATAATTTATAAATACAATAAGGGCAATATACATTATAACAAATATAAGGATTATAAAGAGGAACTTCTGGTGTATAACATTAATAACTTATATCAATTTAGTGAAGACTCCCACAAGAATGCACAGATGCAAAGGTTGTTTTGTGTCTTTCACAGGCGAATGATTTTGATGGAAATGTGACGCATAGGCTAGAATAGTTAATCTTTATTAAAAATAAGTGAACCAAATCGAACATAATTATACTTGGTGGCCTAGTGTAAGGAGTACTTGATTGGTAATCTGAAAATCAAAGGCTCGATCCCCAACATCGCCGAGATTTGTTCATAAGCTAGATAGACGCTAAATAGCCAGTCCCAATCTACCCATCTGTCTAGTTGACGAATCGCTGGCCCCGCCCACTTACTCCTTTGGCCACGCCCATTGACACCGACAGGAAGTCACGCTTCGTTTTTTTAACGACTTTATTTTTCAAAATTTATGGCCAGTACTAAAAGGTAGAATGGTTGGTTGGCAACCTAAACATCGTACATGCAACTACAGCTTGAATAAGTTGTAGTTACGGCGTTTAACTCGCCAAACCAACAAAAATGTCTAAGACAAATGTCGGCTAATGTCGGGGTGCTAATCTCAATTACGGGCTGAATGAATGATTTGATTGGTGATCCATGGTGTCAATAAAGCTACGGTGTCAGTACGAATAAACACGATTCCGCTACGGTTGCGCTACGAATAAGACTACGACCAATAGCCACCACGATTCGCCACAAATATTTTATACATTTTAAAACTTCTGTAGCCCTACCATTGGATTTCCCGAATCATCACGATTCATCAAGATTCGCCATGATTCAAACGGTTTTACTACGAATCACCACGGTACACGACGGTTTTGACAAATTGTGGCGAATCGAAGCGGCACCGTAGCCCAAAAACGTGAATGGCTTTAAGCAACAAGAAAGAAATATTACACAGAATGGTATTTAAATTGCGTGTCTACAGCTTAGAGAGCACCTCTACAAGATTAAGCCTTTTCAGTTTTGCATAGTATTAGACCTGTCTAAATTCAACGGTTTTACAGCCGTCAATTGAAAGTGGACTTAACTTGAACCAAGAAACAACATTCAGCAGGATAGAAACTATTGTGGAAAAAGAAGTTATTGCTTGTTACAAGCAATGACTTCTATTCTACATTGTTTTCTCAATCATAAATTTACAGGGACGTAAAAACCAGGATTTGAAGAGGAAAGAGTGATTGTCGCAATTAGACAAAAACAAACTTGTATAAATTCATTTAACATCGTCGCCGTCATAGCGCAGTTGGTAGCGCGTCGGACTGTCAATCTAGAGGTCTCGGGTTCGATCCCCGACGGCGGCACTCATCCTTTCCGACTATTTGTCTCTCACCCATGGGTCGATAATCGTAGACCTATGTGGGATAGTAGCTGGAGGCTAGGGAAGGATGTAATGGTAGTACTGGTGTGAGAAATACCAGGATTCCATTGTTAGGTGCTCCAACCGCCGCGATATAACTGAAAGATTGTTGAAAGCGGCGTAAAACCCCATTAAAACAAACAAACAAACAAAATTCATTTAACAAAACATGAATTACAAACATCATATTACAAAAGGCTAAAAAATTTATCCCCAACAAAGTCGTCACCGTAAGGCCTTATGAACCACCTTGGCTAACGAGTGAAATCAAACTAAAGATAAGGCAAAGGAAAAGATTGTATAGTAAGGCTAGGAAATCCAATAATGAACACCACTGGAATAGGTTTAGAATACTTCGGAATTCCATCATTTCTCTTATTCGTCAAAGAAAAGAAGAACACTTTCAAAACCTTGCAGCTAAATTGAATTCTGGATCATTAACTTCTCGTGACTGGTGGAATACTATTAAACTATTTTTGAATCCATCTAGAGTACCCAGTTCAGAAATACCATCACTCTTTGATGAAGAGCTTGAGACACTTGTTACAAATGAAACTCAAAAGGCTAATTTATTAAATTCATTTTTTGCAAACCAATCGAAAGTCGACGACTCTCTCAATACATTGCCTTCTGAACAACGCCCTCCATACGAATTAGCCCTTGAAACTATAGCTGTTACTCAGGATGAAGTCTACAATACTCTAAAAGAACTTAACATCGGAAAAGCTCCTGGTCCGGATGGAATTAATAATCGAATATTACGTGAAGGAGCCTTTCCACTATCAAAACCACTTTGTGATCTTTTTAATTCTTCTTTAGAAAAAAGTATAATGCCAGAGGCGTGGAAAATTACAAATGTCTGTCCAATTTTTAAGAGTGGTGATCCTGCTATTCCATCAAACTACAGACCAGTCTCTCTTTTAAATACTCTTGAAAAAGCGTTTGAAAAAATAGTTCACAATCATGTATTTTCGTATCTTTCGTCGAAAAACTTTTTCACTCCATTTCAGTCTGGCTTTTTACCTGGTGACTCCACGGTAAACCAAACGCTTTTGTTATATCATAAAATATGTAAAGCTATTGACAGCGGTAACGAATATCGAATGGTCTTTTTTGATGTTAGCAAAGCTTTTGATAAAGTATGGCATAAAGGTCTTTTGTATAAATTGCATCGTGCTGGCATAGATGGTCGACTCTTAAAATGGTTCGCCGATTACTTATCAAACAGATATCAGAGAGTTGTCTTAAACGGAAAATATTCGGATTTATGTGTCCTAAAAGCAGGTGTCCCCCAGGGTTCAATACTGGGTCCCTTACTGTTTTTAGTTTATATTAACGATATAGTCTCAGATTTGGAATCTAATATTAATCTTTTCGCAGATGACACCAGCTTATCACTAGAAATTGACAACCCTGACTTATGTGGACAAAAATTACAAGCAGATATTGATAGAATTAATACTTGGGCTCAAAAATGGATCGTTAAATTTAATCCTTCGAAATCGGAGTCACTAATTATAACACGTAAATTTAATAGACCTTCTCACCCCCATCTCTACATGTCATCTACTCGAATTCCAATTGTTCAAAGTCATAAACACCTAGGAATATTTTTATCAGATGATGGCACTTGGGATAGTCATATTAAGCACTCTATAGGAAAAGCATGGAATAGAATAAACTTAATGCGCAATTTAAAAAACCGTTTGGATCGGAAGTCGCTTCAAACTGTTTATTTTACTTTTATTCGCCCTATTATTGAATATGCAGATGTTGTATGGGATAATTGTACAAATCACCTGAAGGATCAACTAAATAAAATCCAAAATGAATGTGCCAGAATAGTAACTGGTTGTACTAAATTGGTATCTATTACAGATCTTCATATGGAATCAGGCTGGGAATCTCTTGAAAGTAGAAGGCGTAAACATAAGCTAATACTATATTTTAAAATGGTGAAAGGAATAAGTCCGAATTATTTAAATTCTTTAGTATCCGAAAGTATAGGAAGCACATCCTCTTACAGCCTGCGCGGGTCACGAAATCATAGAATTCCTAGATGCCGAACAGAGCTATTCAAAAGATCCTTTCTTCCATCAGTCATAGAAGACTGGAATGAATTGCCCATTGAAATAAGGGAACAAAATTCACTATCAATCTTCAAGAATCATCTTGATACTAACAAGCCTATTCCTAACAAGTTGTTCTTTATTGGAGAAAGGAAGCTTCAGGTCACCCATGCGCGAATCAGAAATAAATGTAGCTCTCTAAACCACCATTTGTTCATGAAAAATGTTGTTGACTCCCCCCTTTGTATTTGTGGTGGAATTGAAACGACAGAACATTA
The DNA here is from genome assembly GCA_946902895.1 of Fragum fragum. Taxonomy (NCBI): domain Eukaryota; kingdom Metazoa; phylum Mollusca; class Bivalvia; order Cardiida; family Cardiidae; genus Fragum; species Fragum fragum. The sequence continues at coordinate 32,076,385 of OX336378.1, read as the reverse complement.
TTTTTTTGAATGTGCTAATTATATTATGATTAGAAATAGGCTTCTGAACGCTCTCTTGAGGTTTGGCAATATTGATACTGACATATTACTAAATGGAAAAAACGAGCTAACGTATCAAGAAAATGCAGTTATTTTTCACGAGGTTCAGTGTTACATTGAGGACAGCAAACGCTTTCATATCTAATTACCTCTTATCCTGACTTTGCTAGCTTTACTTAGTACTCCTTGGTCTGATCTTTATACTCATAGATATATAGATTTAGAGGTACTAACTTTTTTTTAACACAAATATATAGTAAGAGCACCTTTCATCCAAAAATTTAATAACCATCATTGACTATCATTTTATATCATAACATAAAGCGAACGATTTATAGAAGTAAGCACTCTCAACCTTTTTATTGATATTCCTATTTACATCCTATCAATTAGTTAGTAATATTGAATACATTTGTACACGTCTTGAATAAACTACAAGGAGAAGAACTTTATAAGCTATGCTTCCGTTCTAATCCTTTTTGCATGATTTCTATTGAAAATGAACATGTACATGTCTGATATATGCAAATAAAATATGTTTAAACTAAACTAATATAGTTCGCGCTCAATTTCACGAACAGTAGTATTTAATACATTTCTAAACACATCCGCGAACTGACGGATAGCTGGCCCCGCCCACTGACTCCGCTGACAACACGTACTGACTCCAACAGGAAGTTCGACTTCGATATTAAACGACGTTTTGGTCTATTTTTTACTTACATACACTTACTCATTTGGCCAAGCCCACTGACTCCAACAGAAACTCCCGCTTCAGACGGCGTTATTTCCAATTTATATTTGGCCAGTTACATGCAACAAAAATTCAGTAGTTAGGTGCCGACGTAAATGTCGTAACTACAATTTTTTCAAGCTGTAGATACGATGTTTAAGTCGCCAAACCAGCGAAAATGCTTCACAAAAAATGTCAGCCTATGTTAGAGTTCAAAGTTTACTTCCGGTCTAAATGAATGTTTTGACTGGTCGATTGATTCTTTGATTGGCAGCCGCAGTCGGTCAATTCTATTTGTAAGTGGAACAACACTTAAGAGATGAAGAGAATATTTTTTGTTTTCATGGAGGTATGAACCGAAAAACCTAATCACACTAAACTAAAATCAAATTAGTTTATCTTCAATTATATTGATTCATACATAAGTGTGATTAGGTTTTTCGGTTCATACCTTCATGAAAACAAAAATTATTCTCTTCATTTCTTATAATTTAATAGCATCGAGCGAAAAATACAACAACTTTACAAATTTTGATACCTCCATGAAAACAAAAATTATTCTCTTCATTTCTTATAATTTAATAGCATCGAGCGAAAAATACAACAACTTTACAAATTTTGATACCTTTTTGTATGGAACTATTTTGTGCGGAAGCATACAAAATGGCTGCGTGCTCAAAATTTTGTTCATGGAGGTATGAATTAAATTTTTCGACCAATCAGATCGATCGTTTTTGATAGACGAAACTAACAATTAAATTATAAAGCAATGAATACAAAACTCAAACCTGCAAACAACAAACCAGTCCCTTTAATCAATTCAATACGAGTAAGTGGAGTATTGAAGCCTTACACCTTTGTCATTCTTGTCTCACAAGCCGACAAGCACAGAATGCAATTAGAGTTTCCTGGGGAACAATTTATAGGACTTCCTACTCCGATCCGTTAGGGCCCTACCCTATTTCTCGTCTTGAACTCCGATAATTTTGTTATGACATATCGTCTGTGGCAACCAAACCTCCTAACTACAGCCAGAAAAAAGGTGCAGTTGCGACGTGTAAGTCGCACAGAAACGATATGGACCATTGCGAAGAGGGAAACCGTCGGAAAGAAAGCCTTAAATTTCACTCCTAACTGCGGATTACTAATATTCAGTTTCTAAAAATCCCTTCGTTCGTGGTGACAAAGCGATTACAAGCGTTTTGGATATGTTTCTCTGCATATGTACAAATACATTGTCTATCTAATTAAATAAAATACCACTTTAATGATTTGCTTTCCTTAAATGAATTCCTCGTGTATAGCATTACCATTATAATCGATGTTACTTGTTTGCTTGTTATTGTTTGAAAGTGGTTTAACGCCGCTTTTTAACAATTTTTCAGTTATATCGCGGAAACTGTCGCAACTAACAATGGATTCCTTGTATATTTCGCACCAGTACCACCATTACATCTTTTAGCCTCCAGCTGCTATCCAACTTAGTTTTACGATTATCGACCCAGTGGTCAGAGACAAATGTCGGTATGGCTATGTGCCGCTGTCGGGGATCGAACCCATGACAACCCATGATTGAAGATTGGAAGACTTATGCGCTACCAAGTGAGCTATGCCGGCGGCTCGATGTTACTTGTACCATAAATGTAACTGTTATATGTGACCCGTAAACTAAAGTTTTATTAAAATAGCTTTCATACAGCTCGTGTATGTTTAAATTAAATGTTTATATACTATTTAACCGTTGCTGAAATCATTTAACTGAATCCCAAACAACAAAATTTAAGTCTGGTCTGAATTGGAAGATAATGCAGACGACAAACCAAAGTTGGTTAGATCTGACGAATAAGGGCCACGTGATGAAGAAAATATGGTGAGAAAGGAGAAATTGCTTGTTACAAGCAATTTCTCCTTTTTTCACAATGTTTACGAAGCACATTTTTTAGCACGTACAAAACGGAATTATGCGGAAACGTGTTAATGAAATAAAGAGAATATTTTTTTTTATATTTTCATTGGGGTATGAACGAACTTCAATCAAGCTTGAGCAAAAGTTATGGCCTCTAGGGTGTAAACAAAGAAAATACCGTTAAGGCCCCTTTCCCATGTTTTCAATCGATTCTTCTCATTTTTGATAGGGTTGATCCTGATTCTCACAACGTTTCATCAAGATTGAGTAAACATTGTTGCTTCTATAGAGAGTAAACAAAGAAAGAAAATACCGTTAAGTCCCCTTTTCCCATGTTTTCAACCCACTCTTCTCATTTAGATAGGGTTGATCCTTATTCTCACAAAGTTTCATCAATATTAAGATAAACTTGTGGCTTCTAGAGTGTAAACACTAATATTGTTGACGACGGACGACGGACGACGGACGACAGACGACTGACGGCAAACATTCAAGTATCACAGAAGCCCACCGTGAGCACGCTGTGCTCAGGTGAGCAAAATATCAGCCAATCAAAACTCTTGAATATTGATTGGCGAAACTAAACTCAAATAAGTTTAACTTCAATCATATTGATTGATTGATTTAATGGAGTTTAAAGCCGCTTTTAACAGTATTTCAGTCATATCGCGGCGGCTGGAGCACCTAACAATGGAATCCTGGTATTTCTCACACCAGTACTACCATTACATCCTTTCCTAGCCTCCAGCTGCTATCCCACTTAGGCTTACGATTATCCACCCAAACTTCAATTATAACCAATAGAAATATTTTTGGTGAATTTTTGCACTTCAATTAACTGTTCTCGTGCACCTAAACATAGTTCATTTAAACCTAACCTGAACTTATTTTAAACAGATAGAAAACGTTAAATGATCTATCGGTTTGGTAAAACGAGGTCTTTTTATTATGTTATCCTTTCCTGTTTTGCAAAATTTTAGATCTGTTCAAATTCAAAGGTTTTGCAGATGAAAATTTAAAGTAGATTTAATTTGAACATTAACCATTCTGTAGGGTAGAAAATATTGTTGGAAGAGAAGAAATTGCTTGATACTTCTTTTTCTACAATTTTTTTTCTTTCTTAATTATAAAATAACAAGGATGTAAAAAACAGGGACTGAACAGGAAAGGGTTAATGTCATGTAATCAAAGATGGATCCCTTTTTCTTTTCTTTTTTTTAATACAATTCATGTATGCAATCTTCTACTTATCTACTCAATGGATCGTTTCTGGCAATTAAGAATCAAATTGACGGATGAAATCATTCATTTGGACCGGAAGCAAACATTTAATTCCAAATATATTTTAAGTAATTTTGGCGAGTTAGCCCTTTCCTGTTTTAAGATTTTTTAGACCTGTCCAAATTCAAATTCAAAGGTTTTGCGGACGAAAATTTATTGTGGACTTGAATTGAAAAATAACCAATTAGTAGGGTAGAAAATATTATGGGAAAAGAAGAAATTGAAGAAAGCAATAACAAGCAATTTCTTCTATTCCCACAATGTTTTCTCAAGTATAAAAACACAAGGGCGTGAAAATCAGTGATTGTACAGGAAAGGGTTAAACGTCGTAGCTATAGCTTACCCAAACTACACTAACGACGTTTAGGTCACCAACCAGCAGCTGCAATTTCATTATGTCACCAAACACATATTTAAGAGATGAAGGGAATATTTTTTGTTTCATGGATGTATGAACCGAAAAAAAACAAAAAAACGAATCACACTGTATGAATACGCAGAGCGGATTAATACATAAGTGTGATTAGGTTTTTCGGCTCATACCTCCATGAAAACAAAAAATATTCTCTTCATTTCTGATAATTTAATAGTATCGAGCGAAAAAAGCAAACACTTTACAATTTTTTGTACCTTTTGGTATGGAAATATTTTGCGTGGAAGCATTCAAAATCGCTTTGTGGTCAAGGTTTTGTTCATAGAGTTATGAATATTTTTTTTCGACCAATCAGAACGCCCGATTATGATAGACGAAACTGAAAATTAAATTATTTACCAATTAAAAATTACGTTTATGACGATAGCAGGATGACTAGCTGCGGATTGAATCTTGATGATATAAAAATCTTTCTTCTTCTGTTCGCCGACGACATGGTTATTTTAAGCGAAGATCCGAAAGATTTACAAAACAGTCTAAACAAATTATTTGATTACTGTAACAAATGGGGCCTCGAAGTAAATACTGAAAAAACAAAAGTTGTAGTTTTTAGGAAAAGAGGATCAATAAGAGCCAATGAAAAATGGTTATATAACGGCGATGAAATCGAAGTTGTTAACAATTTCCCCTATCTTGGAACTACTTTCTATTATACGGGCTCATTTGGTAATGATACCAGAATTTTAGCAGACAAAGCGCTAAAGGCCCTTGACCTTTTACTTAGTAAAACAAGAAGATTTGACTTTGAAACTTCGACATTATTACAGCTATTTGATGCGTTCGTTGGATCAATATTATCTTATTCGTGTGAAATAAACGGTTTTTGTAAGGCACAATGTTTAGAAAGAGTTCATTTAAAATATTGTAAAAAAATATTAAATGTTAAAAGCTCCACTTCCAGTGCCGCCGTATATCACGAGTTAGGGAGGTACCCACTTTGTATTAACAGATATTGTAGAATAATTAAATTCTGGGGTAAGGTATTAATGTCGAATAACTTAATTGTAAAATCATCATACGAGGCTTTACTTGCAAGCCACGAGAAAGGCGATAATTGGTGTAGTAATGTTAAAAAAATGTTATCAAAACATGGTTTTAGTTATGTATGGAATGATCCACTTATTGTTGATCATAAAGTTTTCTATAAAATGTTTAAACAACAGTTAATCGACGAATTTAGACAGACTTTGTTCAATGATATTCATAGGAGTACGGTGTTATGCACATATAAATTCGTTAAAGACTACAGTCAAATATCTCTTTATTTAAACATTCTTCCACGAAAATGGAGATTATATATTTCGAAATTTAGATTGTCATCACATTCCCTCAGAATTGAGACAGGCAGACATGGTCAAAATAGGATTGATAGAAATCAACGTTTGTGTTTGGCGTGTAATATGAACGAAATAGAAGATGAATATCACTTTTTATTGGTTTGTCCTTTTTTTGCAGATATTAGAAAAACATATTTGAAGAAGTACTTCTATACTCATCCCAGTATGTGGAAATTTAATAGATTGATGAATTCAACTAACAAAATTACTCTTTTCAATTTGGCTAAATTTATCAAGGAAGGCTTCTTACAAAGAACCAATTTAATCTATGATACGTAAAGTAAGCAGCTGGTGGGTGCGATAGTGTTTTAAGAGCAGATACATTATATCAGCATTTACGATAATGTCGTATTTACCAGCGACATAATTGTTCTCGGTAATTAACAAATTTCTCCAGCTTCTCTTCCATGTTATATATAATATGCCTTTGGACTGTTTGTCAATATGTCAACGATTTTTGTTTGTTTGTTTGTTTGTTTTGTTTTGTGTGTGTGTGTGTGTGTTTTTTTGTTATTATTGTAGGTCTGTATATGATATGACAAGAAACTGTATAGTTTACGTCAATAAAGTATATCTATCTATCTATCATGTCGGGGTAAGAGGGCCTGCACAGAGCTAAATTCTTTCCTTGACTTTATTTATTAATTTCTGGCCCATCACGCAAAAAGGGGCCTCCTAAGAAGTTCGTATTTCAAACGGGGCTTAATTAAACAGAGGTCAACAAAAGGTCGCATTTGGACAGGAAATCTGTGAAAAGCGAAAACTATCGTTCCAAATAATCCTGAGAGTTCCAGGTTTAATTAGTCTACCGACGATATGCGCTTCTGCAACCATATGAAGTATAAAAGTCGGCGCAGGTATGTTAAGTTTTCTCTAGCCACGGCTAATTTGAGCGTTTTGTACATAATGCGCAAGACTTACATGAAATGACGCTCTGTATTGGTGATATTGCATTAGTGTAATGCTTATGCTAATGAACTGAAACCTTTACGTAAACGCCTTACGTAACCAGGAAAATGACGTTATTTCTTATGAAATGACGTCATACTAAAAAGGTATCATATGTTTCTCGTAGATAAACATATCAAGAATGGTATAAATTTATCAATGAATAGAATTCCAAAATGCCGGTAAGGGCTTCCTAGGTTTGTGCTGTTAGAAAACTCGTCAAGCAGTTTCTTGTTTTGATTAGTTTTAGACTCGTCCGAATTGAAAGATGTTGCAGATGACATTGAAAATTGGATGCATTTTAAAATGAAACCATTCTTTGTTGTAGAAAATATTGTTGGAAAAGAAGAAATTGCTTGTGATAAGCAATTTCTTCTTTTTCCACAATGTTTTCTCAAGTATAAAACCACAGTGGCGTAAAGTCCCGGGTTTCTAAAGGAAAGGGTTAATTAAATCGGTTTAATCATATTTAAATCTAGAATTCAAATCTGTGAAAAAAAAAAGGACGAAGAAACGTAACGCCTTTTCCCGACGATTAAAGGCGGTCTTTTTTTTAAAAATTCTAAAATTTGAAAGTAGAAATTTAAAGAAGGTCCGACTTGGTCGACAGGTCTCTGGTCTAAAGGATCCGACATAGAATTCCAGCTTGAGACGTCCTTAAAAAAACACACAACAAGGCCTATACAGCGTCCTGTAGAGTGTCGGATCGTAGCTGCAAGGCATTTACGTGTTAACCCTTTCATGTTAAATCCCTGGTTTTTACGTCCCTGTGAATTTATGATTCAGACAAAATTGTAGAAAAAAGAAGAAATTGCTTGTACCCTACCGAATGGTTATATTCACTTAAAATCCAGATTAAATTTTAGTCTGCAAAACATTTGAATTTGGTCAGGTCTAAAATTTTGCAAAATAGCAAAAGGTTAAATTCATCTCGACATTCAATGTGTTGATAATTGACGGATTGCCGTCGTCAGTTAAACAATCAATCGACCAATCAAACGCTTCATTTAGACCAGAAGTAACTTTTGAACCCCGACATTCGTCGATATTTATTTGAAGCATTTTATTGGTTTGGGGACTTAAACGTCGTAACTACAATTTATTCAAGCTGTAGTTACAACGTTAAGGTCGCCAATCTACTAATATCCCCATATTTTAAACTTACCGGTCATAAGTACTGCAAAATAAAGAGGCGTTTTTAAACATAACAAAATAAATTTCGTGAAAAAATGTATACAAAAAAAACTTATTTTTCTCCTGTTTCATTAAATCATTCCCGACTAATCCCTTTTTTACGACCCTCAAGAAAATAAAAAAATTGGAAAGGATTGTTTAGAATGGAGATATTATTAGTTACATCTGCAGGCATATTCTTCATTATCTACAATGTTTACTACCCCAAACGAAAACGGGTTTTCTTTTATTTTCATAAACCCTTTCCCTTTTTTCTTTTTGTTTTAATTTTAGTCTTGTCCAATTTGAAAGAAGCTGTAGACGACAAATAAAAGTGGGTGCAAATTTGAAAAGTTACCAATCCACAGAGTAGAAAATATGGTGGTTAAAGAAGAAATTGCTTGTAACAAGCAATTAATTTTTTACCACGATTGTTTCTCAAGTATAAAATCACGGTGACATAAAATTAGGGGTATAACTTAAGATTGTCGTCTGCAAATGTTTTTCATTGGTTTGTTCTGGTCGAAATGACTGAGTTACCTTATTTCATTATCCATCCTCGTCTGCCTCATTCTATTTCCTTATTCACCTAAAACCTTTAAAATGAAAATAGCTTTGAATCTAGTTATCGTTAACTTTAATATATGACAACTTTACAGGTGGTTGGTGAAGCCTGACGGTCATTGGCTTTAAAACGTAGATGGGATAACTTTAACTATCAAAATCAAAGTACTGAAAAGTACTGTCAGCTATCAAATCATTGTATTTTGAACACGATGTGCTCAAGTGAGCAAACAAATGGCCAGGAAATGAACTTGCGTGCAGAGTTTGCAGTATTCCTGAAATACATAATAACTACTTTTTATGGCGTAGGCATTTAACGGGTTTAGTGGTTAAGCCTCCAGTGGCAGTTTGCACTCGTTGAACTTTGAGACGACCTCAAATTTGTCTGTTAACTTAAGCTATCAAAGCTGACGCTTTGCTAGCTAAAAAGAGAATCAAGTTTGCGATATACGAATAAGAAGTTTCGTTTCAAACCTCCTCCACCAAACAGGTGCAGTTTCTTAGTGGTCCAGACTATAAGGAATTCTGAGCGGGTCAATGACGACAATATTCAAGCTGTAAGTCCCCAAACCAGCAACAATGCTTCACATAAATGTCAATGTTAGATTCAAAATTCAATTGCGGTAAAAATGAATCATTTGATTGATCGACTGATTCTTGGATTGACAATCGCGGTTTGTCAAGTACCACAACACGCGCTAACGTTTCTGGCATCTCCATCTGACAAGGGTCGAAACTACAAGCTTCTTGTCGAAATTGAACAATCGCGGCTGTCAATCGGGGAATAAACCTACTAATCAAATAACTTATTCAGCCCGGACCTGAGTTTTTCAACTCCGTCATTTTCCGCCAATTTTGTGAACCTTTATTGTTGGTTTGGCGACATAAACGTCGTAACTACAGCTTATTCAAGCTGTAGTTACGACGTTTAAGTCGCCAACCAACCAATTCACTTTTTTTGTTAAACAACGCCGTTAAAAATCGAAGCGGAACTTCCAGTTGGGGTTAATGGGCGGGGCCAGTGATTGGTCAACTATTGATGACGTAGGAAGATTTCTAACCGACTTTATATTCTTTAAGGAAGTAAAAGAATATTTCTTTTTTTCTTTTTCTGTGAAGACCAAATCAAACTGTGTAGTCGCGAAGCGGATTTATTAAAGAGTTAACAAAATGTAAATTGGCTTTTCGTTCTAAACCTCTATGAAAGAAAACAAAAAATCTCTTCGTTTAATATATATCTACACATTACGAGACATATTTAATAACAGGAAATAGAACCAGCAAACACTTTTCAGTTTGAGAAAACTGTTTTAAAGAACTACTTTGTGCGGAGGCACACAAAATAGTTCCGTACTCAAGATTTTCGTAAAGGCATGAAATGTATATTGAACCCTGTTTGCAGACATTTAAACTAATAAATTTGTGTATGTATTAACATCCTGGTTGACCTATGCAGAATCTGGTTTTTGTTTTGTGGCGTTCCGGACGGATCACATTTTAACAGAGCTAGAATTCTCATGACGGCAATTTACAACGTTATAATAATACTAATATTATTCGAATTTGGAAAAAAAGAGGCTTAAGTTAAAATCGCGGTTTTACGGCTATCCGCGAGACTTCCGAGTTGCAAATGTTAATTCAAAGGTTCATTGATCACAAGTAGTAAATGTCGTAATATGCACCAATTGTGAATTTTTATCTGGTACAATGAACCTTTAACAGTTCGTGACAACGCACTTTGTGCACTTTACATCAATCCTGATAGGTCAAATAAGTTATGAATAAATTAACGAATCAACTGACTTTTTTAATGGATTATACAAGACACTTTCTTTATGTTTCCCTGGAAATACTTCAGTTTCTCTTGCTTTCTCTTTCACCCATACACGAACTCCCTCTCTCTTTATCATTTTTTTTTCAACCCTTCGCTCTATATCTGGTCCTCTATCCTGTTTCACTCACTCACTCACCAGCCTATACTCCATATCTTCTTTGCTCATTCTGTCTTTCCATCATTCAATCTTTCTTCTTTCCCCTTTCACTGAAACCGTAAATTACTATATGAAATATTATATTATGTATGTATGTCATAACCCCATTTTGTACACTACAAGTACCTGGGTGAATAAAGAATAGTTCAGTTCAGTTCAGTTCTGACAGTTGTACCTGTATAGATGAAAGCCTTCATCGTTTGCTCACATGCATAAAATTCCTGTAGTTTAGATATACGCGAGGTCAGGTACATGCAAGGTAGTTTAGTTACTTTTCATCACACTATTTGTATGGAAACCGATAGTAGACGGCGTGAACCATTCTATTATGATTTAATTCTTAGTTTCGCCTATCCAAAACGAGCGCTCTGATTGGTCGAAAAAAATATTCATAACTCCATTGACAAAATTTTGAGCGAGCAGCGATTTTGTGTGTTTCCGCACAAAATAGTCCCCAACAAAAAGGTATCTAAACTGGTGAAACTTTTTTTTTCACTCGATGCTATTAAATTATAAGAAATGAAGAGAATACTTTTTGTTTTCATAGAGGTATGAACCGAAAAACCTAATCACACAATGTATGAATCCGCTTCGCCTATTCATACAGTGTGATTAGGTTTTTCTGTTCATACCTTCATGAAAACAAAATGTATTCTCTTCATTTCTTAACTAAAGCGTCCAATTATCTTTAAAGAACTTAAAGAAGTTAAAGCTGTGAGTTTAAAGTCTGTCACCATGCTCTTGCGTGCTCTACCGACTTAACACCTTAACCCCACGATCATAGAGTTACAAGTCGGCTGTTATCACATGGCGCATGCGGCTAGCCACAGCTCACTCGCTTCTAACCCTCACATGTACCCATTAATATATAGACCTGGGTGGAGAGGAGCAACGTGGAGTTATTTTTTTGCTCAGAAAAATTTACATGACATGAGCGGAATTCGAACCCGGGACCCTCCGATTCCGAGTCCCTTGTCCTAGCACTAGGCCATGGACTCCACAAAAAGTGATTGACTGATTGGATTCTTTTACGCCACCTTCAACATTATTTCACCCGTTACCAAACAGCAAAATTTTAGACTGATCCAAATTAAAAGGATAGGCAGACGATAATTTAAAGTTTACGAATTTTAGAATTTTTCAAATTTCTGGATAGATAACATTATGTAAAATGAAGAAATTCGCCTGTTATAAATCAAAGTACACAAAGCACTGTAAGCTAGCAAAGCATGATTTTATTGAGTTATATTCTTTGTCAAGTGTTATCATGAATAGCGGAATTTAGAAAGTCTTTGCCTTGGAGGGTTGAAAACAGTGTGCACAATTAAGAAATTGCCTGTACAAGCAATTTCTTCATTGTCCACAATGTTTTCCATGGCTATATTCTTGAGATGTTCCAAAAGCGGAATTGGATTGGATTGGGTTAAATAGCATGCTTTTGAAGGAGTTGTCTATATTTTGCATAAAGTCGATTCATGGGGGCCATAAAAAAGCAGTGGCAGAGTTTGCAATATTCCTATAATAAAACTACTTTTTGTGAAAGCCTCAAGTGGCAGTTTGCACTCGTTGAACTCTGAGAAGATCTCAAAATTCTATTACTCCATAACATCGCAACCCATCGTTGAAAGCGACAGAAGTATTATGTTTAGTAAAACATTGTGGGAAGGGGAAATCGTCCTTAACAATCAACTTCTTCTTTCCTAAGATGTTTTACACCCTATTTAACTCTCATTTATCAATTCCAAACCACTTTGAAATGTTGCCTGAAATCCCAATGAATTTGAACCAGTCATCTTGTAACGTGATTGTAAAGCCACCATTATTGGATGTACAGATAGATGGGATTATTTTGATTTTGAATATTTTACAAATGAAGAAATTGCTTGAACTGGTCAACATTGAAAGAGGTTGCAGACGAAAATTCAAGGTGTGTTTAAATGAAAAGTCACACGGGATAGAAAACAACTTGAGAAAAGAAGAATTGGCTTGTTTCAATCATTTCTCCGCTTTTCACAATGTTTTCTAAACTCCTATTTCTTTAGGTCGTAAGAACACAGGATTGTGTGGTAATGGGTTAACCCATTCCAACACTAGTGCGTTTTTGGACATCCCTTAAGTAAAAAGCTTTTCAAAAGATTGTAGAAAATGAAGAATGTGTACCAACCAATTTCTTCATTATCCACGATGATTTCTTCTCAAAAAAGATAGAGAAATTTACAATTTCATCAACTGAAAATTGTCGTTTGATACTTCTTTCAATTTGGACATGACTAAAATTGTGTCGTCTTGTTTATCATTCAAAATGTTATTGTTCCATGCATGTAAATATATCATTTTGTACATTTATATTTGGCCAAAGGCACAAAAGTGCCGACATGCCTAATAAAGATATTTGAAGTTGAAGTTCATCTCAACTTGCCACGGTAATGGGTTAACCCATTCCAACACAAGAAAATTTTAGACTGGTCCAAATTGAAAGAAGCTGCAGACGACAATTTAAATTTGATGGAATTTTAAATTTGCCAGTATTTTGGGGTAGAAAACATTGTGGATAATGAAGAAATTGCTTGATACAAGCAATTTCTTCATTTTCCACAATGTTTTCCAAAGCTTTTTTCTTGAGGGGCGTAAAAAGGAGAGCTTGAGTTGGAATGGGTTAAGGTGTACATACATTCTTGTCACCGACCAAATATTGTTGTGTTTCAAGTAAGAAGGCGTTGATAAACTCTCTTTGCATTTATCAGTTTTCGTGACATAACTACAGTGCAACGGTTCACAATCAAACCACAGAATATAGGAGCAGGGAACGAGCCCCTCCAACTTTCAAACCGGGAAGCATGCAGGTCAGTGGCCCCGGATGCAAATTAGGCGGTCATTGGCCCCGCTTGACGTTCAGACTGATCGCCCAATTTGATGACTTTAAATCGACTTTAATGACTTTTTCGATCAGGATTCATCATTCATCGCGGGACATGTCTTTTCGTCATCCCCCGGTCATTGACCTTTAGCGTACATTGTGATTGAAATCAGCCGGCTGCTGTAAATCGAAAAGTCGCGGGAAACTTGGCGATCTGTTGACCTTCTCTGACCCATTCCCATTCGACAAAATTTTAGATTGATCCTAGCTGAAAGATACTGCAGACGATAATTACAAATTGGTGACATTCTGTAAAAAATAGGTGTCAATCTGGGTAGAAAACATTGTTGAAAATAAAGACTTTGCTCATAACGAGCAATTTCTTCATTATTCACAATTTTTTCAAAAGCTCTTTTTCATGTGGGTGTGTGGATGTGAAAAGCGTGATTGGGCGGGAATGAGATAGATGTAGACTTTTTCAAATTACTGGTTTACCTTTGCCGGCAAAGTTTACCAGTTTCATGCAGTTTACAAGCCGGAGACATTGCTCCTTTAATACTTCAGATTATTAAGCCACCGGCTTTCCATGATCATATGACATTGAAACTTAACCAATTCCAACTCAATCCCTCTTTTTTACGCCCCTCGAGAAAAAAGCTTTGTAAAACATTCTGGAAAATGAAGAAATTGCTTGTATCAAGCGATTTCTTCATTATCCACAATGTTTTCTATCCAAAAAGACGAAAAAATTCAAAATTTCACCAACTTGAAATTGTCGTCTGCAGCTTCTTTCAATTTGGACCAGTCTAAAATTTCCATGTGTTGGAATGGGTTAAAGAGGGTAAGAAAACTTTTCTCTTTGTTTAACTTTTATCTGCGAATTCCACTGATTTTTGTTTTCTATCGCAACTTTCTATTTTTACTATGATCTATTACGAAACTAACCATATTTGTTATTGAAAAAGGAAAGTTATCTAAAATCTTAAATTTGTTAATAAAAACAGTCCATGAAATCTGAAAATAATCGACTGCTTCAAACAAAAAATGTTGCTTTATTCAAGCTGTAGTTATAACGTTTATGTCGCCAATCAACGATTCAATTTATCTTATTGCATGTACTTGGTGGTAAAATTTTGCATTCAATAACTCCGTATGATATCTTAGTCGAACTTCCTATCGGAGGGCGATGGGCGTGGCAAGCGATCCGTCAATTGTCGGAGGTTCATGAGCGTTGCTAAGGAACTTACATTGCAAATGCTGCCTTTCAGCAAGTAGAAGAACGACCAATTTGTTTCCCGCGAAAAAAATAAACCCGGAATATTCGTAAAGTCAATGCTTGGAATAAAGGTCTCATCTGTTTAGCCCTTTACCACACAATAAATATTTAGACTGGCCTAAATTAGGAGGCGTTGCAGACGGCAAGTATGGTGTGGTGAAGTCTAAATAATCTTTCATTTTTTCATTTTCCCTTTGTAGAAAAAATTGTGGATAATGAAGATTTTGCTAATAATAAGCAATTTCTACATTTTCCACAACGTTTTCAAAAGCCGCTTTTCTAAAGGGGCGTGATAAAGCGGGATTGTGTGGGACTGGGTTATTGCTCGCTTTTCACGTCTGTTGACCTAAGGAAATACAGTTTTTGCGAAATTCCAAACGACAATAGTTTGCAAAATATATGATCGGGGCCATACAATTTAGCAACAAACCGACGGTGGGTGACTTAAAAGTCGTAACTTCAGCCTCGTCTATCAGTTTTTTTTTATTTTATTATTATTACTATTTTTTTTGTTGTTGTTGTTATTTTTTTTTTATTGTTGTATTGTTGTTGTTGTTGATTTGTGTTTGTTTGTTTGTTTGTTTGTTTGTTTGTTTGGGGGGGGGGTATTTACACCACAGTCCGTTGATAACCTAATTTGGACAAGATCTAAAAAATGTCTTAAATATTTTTTACTTTATTCACCCCAACAATTAGTCACTAGGGTATTCTTTTCAGGAAAACATCGTAGAAAACGGTGTTTTGTTTTATTTATTCATTTACCTTTACTTAACCGTCGTATCTACAGCTCATTTAAGTTGACAATAATTCCTGTAAAATAACGCCCTTGTACATCTAAGTCGAGCTTCATGTCTGGCAGATCAGTGGGCGTGGCAAGGGATTCGTCTTTTGTCTTGAGGAAATATTCGTGATTAATTTGTTGAATTTAAAACTCATTAAGGCTAAACGAACGCTTTATGTCTTACATCTTTTATCTTTTACACATTCTGATGACCAATTAAAATTACCTAAATAAAACCATAACGTTTCGCTAATAGAAATTAATGACAACGTGAGAAAAAATATTGGTCTCAGTGTTGGGGATAAAATATTTGTTATAAGCAAATCTGTCGTCTCAAGTATTGTTTTCCTGGTCTAAATACGAAAATGAACGTTGATAAAATTCGGGTTCGTACAAACTTTCGCTTTGCTAGCTAAATATGATGCTTTCTCAAGCCCTTGAGAAAATACTTTGTGACATTTGAATTGTCCTCTGTAACTTCTTTCACTTTGAACCAGTCTTTTTTATTATTTTTTTTCCTGATATTGGATTAAACAAAACTTGATCTTTGTTGCGCTGAAAAAGATACTGTCAAGAATTACACTAAATTAAACTAAAATATATTAAACTGATCCAAATTCAAAGAAGTTGAAGACGACATTTTTTAGTTAGTGGAATTTAACAAATATTTGTATTTTGGGAAGAAAAAAATGTGGATTTTTCGGAATTTTTCTTTTCACATGCAGTCAAGTTTCGTCGCTTATCAATTGGTTAAACTCCTGTCTGTTTTCACTGAGAAGGAAAAGAATAACAAGAGCACCGGCCACGGGTGTCAGCGCTCGGCTGCAGGTGCTGGATAATGCAAAAATTCTTAGTCGAAAAAGGGGCGTAACTCTAACAAAAACGCTTTTAGAGTTATCCTCATTGATAGACTAGATAGCTCTTGTGATGGTAAATACACATGCCAAGTTTCATAAGCATATCTTCATTAACAACAGAGATATGACCAAGTTTAAAGTTTGTCATGCCAACGCAACACCAACGCCGACGTCGACGCGAACGACGCCAAAGTGATCATAATACCTTGGATTTTTTCCGAAAATAGCCGAAATAAAAAAGGCTCAAATTTAGAAGTGTGCAGTTTTTTCGCAAGTTTCGTTAGTATTTAAACCTGGGTTCATCTTAAAGGGCGTTCATTTGCCTTGAGATTGATACCATTAAGGATGAACTTTTCGACAAATTCGATGAACACAACAACGCTTGAATCATTTTTGATTCGTAGCGGCCTAACGTGGAGGGGGCAACATGTCAAATCTTAACTAGTCCCTACAGAAATATATCAGCACACATGACTTCAGTGAAGTAGGGGTCTGTCATTGTACAGAACAGGATTTTAGATTTCTACTTATCGCTAAGACCCAACACGATATGCAAAAAGGAGAAACATTGGATATAAATGGAACTACTTTAGTGTACAAGGGCTCTAGGGTAAGATGCTGAGTGAAGTGTACAACGGTTCTAAGCTAAATTGCAGAGTTGAATGGGATCCACTTGTAATTAATGGAAACTTGGTCAGGTTTTCCACACAATTTTCAACGTTGTGTCCGTTCAGTAGTGCAAAACTTGCGAAAGTTTATTCTGCTATATAAATGACGTAATATAGAATGGTGTTAATGAATGTGCATGAATAAGAAAAATTTGTACAAATCAAGTTTACGTCTATTTGACTTACATAAGTCCATACGTTCGTAAGGGGGGGGGGGGCATCGTATGGGGGGGGCTGAAATATAACATCAGTCAATATTTGCCTAACATCCAAAAGTTTTAAAAGCACTGAAAAGCCCTCGTTGTAGTTAATCATTTGTTTGTTAAACACAACTGAATCACAACAGTCAAACATGTGTTGTAGACCAAGGTCAGTCTGCACAAATGTGCAGACTGGCCTTAATCTACATCTCCTGCAAAAGCAGGACTATTCCGGGTTCAGCACGACACGGTATAAGTTCATTATACCTTCAATACGTGACTTGTTCAGAGGAAACTGTTACATTATGTCATAAGAATGCCAGTACGAATATTAATTACGCAATTGCTTTCATTTATAGATTAATGATCGGTATTTTTATAGAGGATTCTATTGTTCCATGGTGTTCGAATAAATCAATCTTTTGTTTCATAGTACAACGGGCTTCATACGGCCAAGATGGGTTAGACGCTATGTCTTTGACCTTGGTTGACCCAAACTCGTTGTTCGAACCTAAGAATTCTTTAATTTTCTTGTAGTATATCCCTAGTAAATTCGGCCAAAAAGTCCCCTATGTGAAATTGTCAATGGTTTTAGTCCGATCAATTATCAAACAACATAAAAATTATCAATGACACCATATTTCATTAGGCAGTAAATTCATCAGCAATTAAGCTTAGGTGGCAGCGCGCTCTGCTGCCAATCCTGGGGTCGAAAGCTCGAACCACGGCTAGGTCAAAATTTCCTCAGACTTTTGACAAAATCTGCGTGACAAGTGTAAATTGTTTACCATGGAGGGAAGAAAGGAACGATTCTTTTCGCTTGACGTTCACAAATAATACGTACTTGCTTGACGCCTTCCATCAAAATGACAAGTTTTCCGCGACGCAGTAGCGTACAGCTGAAGACCTTAATCCTTGTCATGCTGAATATATTTTCTTATTGAATTTCTGTAAAATCAATATTTCTTTTATAAACAGCTCTGTCAAGAAAAGTACAGGCAGGAGGTGTAGACCAAGATCAGACTGCACTTATGTGCAGGCTGATCTTGGTCTAAACCTCCTGTCAAAACCGGAATATTCCGGGTACAGCATGACAGGGGTTAAAAACCCTATCATGTCGGCGGCATGCTTTCTTGATTAAGCTAACAATAAACTAAAGGAAAGATATGATTCGAATTGTCGGTGCGCGAGAAAAATGTCGTGGCTGTGGTTATGACATTTTGTTCGCACACCGGCTATACTCGAAGAAATATTCCTTCTAGTAAAGGTCTTCACAAATAGAAATTTGATAGGAGTAGTAACCAACATAAAATAATCCCGAAATTTACTTTCATTTTTCTCTTCGGCAAAGCTTCTCATGTGGGGGCTTGTGACCTGAACAAATTGCCAGGGGTGCATGCATGTAAACAATTAACCCTTGTCATACTGTATAAATTACCTAGCTGAATTGCTATAAATCAAAGGGCTGAAAGTGCTGACAGAACTTGTTGTTCAAAAATCAATATTTCAATTAGAAATCAACTTAATAAATAACTCTGGCAAGAAAATTACAAACAGGAGGTCTAGACCAAGATCAGACTGCACTTATGTGCAGGCTGATCTTGATCTACACCTCCTGCCAAAACCGGAATATTCCGGGTTCAGCATGACAAGGGTTAAACAGACTATTTAGGATTCATTTTTCGTGGGAAGTTTTGTCTCGACGAGAGCCATAGAGTCTTTAAATCTGTCTGGGACACCGTGGCCTTCAACTACAGAAATCAGGACTCCACGCATCGTAAGCCGGTTAGATATTTTTTTCCAGAAAACCAAAATGGAAACAGGATGCAAGTCGTTAATTATAGACCACACAGAGAAACATTGTGTGGTAAAACTATATTTAATGCATTTGTTTGCATAATGAAAGTAATTAATATGTCGCAAAGGCGGTCTTTAAATGGATGACACATCTAAAGGTAAACGAACTTGAATTTGAATTCAAATTTAAGGGTTACGTCTCTTTCCAAAGCCATAATCGTGTGTGAAATCTGCGCGACGGTTTCGATTTTCGGGAAAAGGTTGTCCCTTCATGATGAAATCGAGAATAGCGCGCCAAAACTTGTGTTTATCTGTTTACTTATCATCATAGTGTATAACCCCCTTTAACTCATTTCCACACAATCCCTCCTTTTTACGCCCCTCAAGAAAGAAGCTTTGGAAAACAATGTAGACATTGAACAAATTGCTTGTTTCAAGCAATTTCTTCAATGTCCAAAATGTTTTCTACCTCAGAGAAAAAGAATTTTAGAATTTTACCCATCAATGATTTGTCTGAGTATGCTTTTAACCCTTTCCCGTACAATCACTTGTTTTCACGACCCATAGGTTTTGTATTGGGGAAAACATTGCAGGGAAAGAAGAAATTGCTTGTTACAAGCAATTTCTTCTTTCCCTACAATGTTTTCTACTCTTTACAGTGGTTATTTTTCAATTTGAATGCACTTTGATTTGTTGTCTGCAGCCTCTTCCAAATTGGAGCAGTCTAAAATTTTGTTGTACGGGAAAGGGTTAATGGTCTTTGACCAGTCAAAAAAAATCATGGGTAATGGGTTAAGCAATGTTTCATTTTCGTCTATGTATTACAAGCATTACGCAAAGAGAAATAAAATATCGGGTAACGCGATATCGTGCCATCGTGATATCATAGACATCGTGAGTTCTAGAATGTTTTAACGGATCAGATGGCAGAGTATTACGTCGGTGTTCGAACAAAACTTCGTTACTACAGCTGAAATAAGTTGTAGTCACAAGGTTTTGTTCGAACAACTTCGATTATTTCAAGTCAAGTAATCCATAACGGATTTCGTACTGTTAGTTTTGTGGTTTTAGGTAAAGATAGCCCAATAAAAGAATAGTATTTTATATATTTGGATTGTGATTATGTCGATATTATCTTCGCGAAATATTTTCCTCATTTGAGAAGGTTTCATTCAATCCTCTATCATTATATCGAAAAAACCTTCTCGTCAAAATAAAGTTGGTCAATACGGTCGAGCGTTGTAATAAAGAAAAAAGCTCGAACTTACATTTCACGCATTAGGACGACCTGTATCCTTGTATAAAAAAAAATGTTAAAATATCAGGGATAAGTACGAACCTTGCCTTTATATCGGAAAACCATCGTGCTAAAATATCACAGATAAGTACGACCTTTGTCATTATATCGAATACCATAGTTCTTGAATATCACGGATTGGTATGACCTTTGTTATTATATCGAAAAACATCATGCTAAAGTATCACGAATTAGTATGAACACTGTCAACATATCAAAAGTCATCGTGGTTAAAATAATACGGATTACGACCTTTGTCATTGTATTGAGAAATCATTGAGATAGTATATCTTGGATAAGTTACATATTTGCCATCTTAATAAAATAACGGATAAGTACGACCTTTGTCATTATTTCGGAAATCCATAGTGCTTGACTATCAAGAATTGGTATGACCTTTGTTATTATATCGAAAAACCATCATGCTAAAATATCACGGATTAATATGACCACTGTCAACATATCCGAGGTCATCGTGGTTACAATATTACGGATTAGTACGACCTTTGTCACTGTATTGAAAAAAAAACATCGTTCTAAAATATCACGGAATAGTATGACCACTGTCATCATATCTCAAAGCCATCTTGCTTAAATTATTACGTATTAGTACGACCATTGTATTGAGGAATTATCGTGCTAGTATATCTTGGAGTAGTAACACATTCGCCATTATAGAAAAATCGTTATAAATATCATGGACTAGTACGATCTTTGTCATAATATCGAAAATCCATAGTGCTTGAATATCACGGATTGGTACGACCTTTTTTTTATATAGAAAAACCATCATGCTAAAATATGACTAGTACGACCTTTGTCATTGTAACAAAAAAAACATCGCGCTTAAATATCACGGATTGGTACGACCTTGTTATTATATCGAATATACGTCGTGCTAAAATATCTTGGATAAGTACGACCCCTGTCATCATATCTCAAAGCAATCTTGGCTAGAATATTACGGATAAGTACGACCTTTGTCCCCATATAAAAAAACATCGTGCTAAATGCTATTGATTAATACGATCTTATTTTGTAGCAAAGGGAGATAATATCGCCGTTGGGAGAGCAAAATGTCGTGAATACATCTTTAATAAAGATGTATACTCGACATTTCACTCCCCAAACGATGATATTTCTATTTGTTCGATAATGTGCAGTCTATAGGATTAGGATAACCGTTCTATTCTATTTCTATTGGCTTACTTACTGTAAAATTTACGGGCAAACATTACTCGCAGTTATAAAATAATAGGCATATACACTTATGGTAAGGAAAGCACCTTAATTGAGTAGAATCAAGCTTATTTTTTATGAGGCGTAACAAAGCGGGATGATGTGAGAAGGGTTAACCCATTCCAACTCAATCCCTCCTTTTTACGCCCTTCAAGAAAACAGCTTTGGAAAACATTGTGGAAAATGAAGAAATTGCTTGTATCAAGCAATTTCTTCATTATCCACAATGTTTTCTATCCAAAAAGGTGAAAAAATTTAAAATTCCATCAACTTGAAATTGTCGTCTGAATCTTCTTTCAATTTGGACCAGTCTAAAATTTTGCTGTGTTGGAATGGGTTAAATTCCTAGTGCATCGTAACACTTTATCTAAAAGATGTCGTGCTCTAAAATTTTCATGCTAGCAAACCATATCGACATCATTTTATCAAGATGTATCAAAAAGTTTTATTTCTGAATTTTAAAAAACCGCATAACTCAAGTGATCTACCTCCGAGGCAAATAGAGACATGAAATAGTGAAAACTGAATTAACCGATTCCCACTCAGTGACGCTTTTAGACGCCTGAAAGAAAACAGGTTTTGAAAATATTGTGGAAAATGAAGAAATTGCTTGTGACAAGCAATTTCTTCATATTCCACAATGTTTTCTACCCAAAAAGTTGAAAAAAATCTGAATTTCTTAAACTTTAAATTGTCATCTGCAACTTCTTTCAATTTGCGCCAGTCTAAAATCTTGTCGTCTGGTAATTGTTGGAAGGGTGTTGCTACTGTAGAATTAAATTCAAAACAGAAAGACAGTGAAACAAATAATTATTTCGTCTGGTAAATGCACTATTGTATCAAGTATCGTTGCTCACATAAGTTTTGCATTCATCAGTCTATTTCGAGACTACAGAGATTATTTTCATTTTTGTTATTATTAATTATTATTTATTTTTATTATCATTCATTATTTTTAATTATCATTATCATTTGAATGTGACAAGGTCGCCAGAGCTTCTTTATGAAAACTTTGTAAAAGCAATAAGTTTCTGTCAGAAAATAAAATAAAAACACTCTCGTTGTTTCGTAGTTCTGGGGAAATAATATTACACGTCCAATATTTTGAAAAAAAAAACGTAAAGCATTTTAAGCGATTTCTCTATTCTTTTCCGTCTAGACAGTTTCATGCTAAAGCATTTACTCACTATCAAAGGGCGAGCATAATGTCGTAACCACAGCTTTAATAAAGCTGTAGTTACGACATTTTGCTCAACTACAGCTTTTATAAAGCTGTAGTTACGTCATCTTGCACGCCCAACGACGATATGTTCCATCTTACAGGCAATCTATTGCTGTTACAAGGCATCTTGTAGAGTCAATCTCTAGCTGTTACAGTGTAGAAACCATAGCTTTGTCTTTTTGTTGAGATGTGGAGAACTGTATTCATTTTTTTTTCAAAACAGAGTTCAACAGCCCTTAAAATGACAAATGTCAAATATTCGTTCATATAATTTTCTCAACGTGTGGTCTGTCTGAACCGATTATGATGACGCAGATTGAGTGCTATATAAATCTAAATATATTATCAGTTAAAAGACACATGCAGTATTTTTGCAATGTAACACAATGCAACTAGCATGCTTCGTTCTATCCTTCTACGTAAATACGATTAGTAAGACCGATCAAGTACAACATCGAATGCTCTCATTTATTAACCTTTGTCAGTCTGAGCCCGGAATATTCCTGGTTATATAGGAGGTATAGACAAAGATTAGCATGCACATATGTGCAGTCTGATCTTAGTCTACACCACCTGCTTGTCCCTTTTAAGTGAGAATTGTTTATACGATAAAATTTCAAAAGAAATGTTAACCTACCATTTGTGTTTCTAGTGCTTTCAGTCCTTTGATTTGAATGAAAATCTGTTGAAGACACGAATTCTACCCTGTTATGATCTATTGAAAACTTCAGCACTGATTTGAACGCAGCCATGGCTCTTTTGGTAGCGCGTCAAACTTTTAATCGTGAGGTCATGGGTTCGATCATCGGTCGCGTCAATTATCTGTTCCGAAGACACGAATTCTACCCTGTTATGATCAATTGAAAACTTCAGCACTAATATGAACGCAGCAATGGCGCTGTTGGTAGCGCGTCAAACTTTTAATCGTGAGGTCATGGGTTCGATCATAGGTCGCGTCAATTATCTTTTCCGATAATTGTATCCCACCAATTGGTAGATTATCGTAAATTGGTAAGCATAATCGTAAACCGCAGTGGGGTGTGCAACTGGAGGCTGTATTGGTTGTACTGGTATAAGAAATACTAGGAATCCATAGCAATAAGGTGCTCCAATCACATCCCTATATCACTGAAATACTGTTAACAGCGGTGTTTAACCCAATTCAAAAAACAATCAAACTAAAAGACCTGTAAACATTTGTCTGAATAAAAAGGAATCATCTTACTTCTGTTTGACTCGAACCTGCACCAAATATAGTCATATTTTTTCTACTCTTGAACCATTGCTAAATATATTACCCCTTGTCATGCTGAATAAATTTCTTTCTCAGAACTACATTAAAATCAAAGGGATGAAAGCATCGGATTTAAATCTTTTAACAATGAATTCATGCAAACAACTTAAAGGGGACAGACGGGTGGTGTAGACTAAGATCAGCCTAAACATATATGCAGGCTGATCTTTGCGTTACCTCCTGCAAAAGCAGGAATATTCCGGTTTCAGTATAACAAGGGTTAAACCTACATTGATGTCTAGATAAGAGAGGGTAATAGCATTCTAAAATGCCTATATCTCAACGAAACCTTATGTTGTGGGTACTCATTTGAATCGTCTCGTCGAGACGATTCAAATGAGTACCCACAACATAAGGTATATGGCAGTACTGCTGAAATACTCAAATCTAAATTACTAATTACGCCCTCTATCTACTTGCAGCACTGTTCAGAAAAAATTCGATTTACCCATCATGTACCAGACGATGAAATTTTAGAAAGATGCAAATTGAAAGACCTTGAACAAAAAAAAAAAGTTGGTGAACCTTCAAAATCTTTGTTTTTTCGCGTAAAAAACGTTGAGAATAACGAAGAAATTACTTGTTACAGAGGAGTAAGTTTGCGGGGCCAGCGATTGGTCGAATTCCTTTTTAACACGGCTTTCGAGAGTAAAAAAATATGAAAAAAAAAACAACATTGTGATTATTTAAGAAATCGAAAAATCGCTAGTTTCGCGCACCGTGCTCCGACTTAGATATGCAACATCCATCGTCAGTAGAGTGTTACAAAACCGCAAAAGGGTTGGCGTCCTGAATTAGCTGTAGGTACAATTTTCAAGTCGCCAAACCAACAAAAAAGGCTTACAAAAATGGCGGCAAATATCGGAGTTGAAAGCCCAGGTCCGGGCTGAATAAATTATTTGATTGGTCGGAGTTGAAAGCCCAGGTCCGGGCTGAATAAATTATTTGATTGGTCGGCTGATTCCTTTATTGACAGACTGCGATTGGTCAATTAATTCTTACAAACAATTTATTTATAGTCAACATTGTTACCAAATTTTTAATTCAAAGGTGTTTTGAAAGTATTCTAAATTAGTCTAGTCTATAATTGTCGCATATGTTAAAGGATTAATATTTTTTCTGAATATAGCATGGTCACTTTTTTTAACCTTAATATATGAATACATATGAGCGCATGCCTGACATTTCCAACCATTACATATGTGCGCCATGTAAAGACTCAGATCAGCCTTTGCATCCGCACAGTCTGATCAGAGTCTTCACTCTGCGCTCCGTAGATAGATATTGACCCAAAGCTTCTTTAAACAATCAGAGAATATTCTAAATGCCCCAGGGTGCTCAATGTGTGCGAGTCACGTACATGCGAAATGGTTGGAAATGTCATGCATAGGCTCATATTCTAGAAACGCTCTGGATTATTGACCTCTGTTTGATCCGATCTCGTTTGTAAATAGTTGGTTCATCGAGCTCCAGCGAGGTCCCTTTAAGCTTGACAAGTCATACAATTCGTCATCGAATTCAATCATGGTACTTTATTATGTGTTATGGAAATTGATCATATTAAAAAAAAAAAAATGAAATAAGAAATGAATAATACGAATAGAAATTCGTTACGTGATTTTAATCCATTTAAACATTATTCATTCCATTTAAACATTATTCATAAATAAAATATATATATTTACAGAGCTATAGATAGAAGGCGTGATTTGGATTTAGATTCAAATATTTCAACAATAATGCGAATAACCCCACGTTGTAGGTACTCATTTGAGTCGACTCAACGAGAAATTCAAATGAGTAGCCACAACATAGGGTTTTATTGAGATAATGATTTTAAAATGCTGCTATCCTTTCTTATCTAGAGCTCTTTGTTTAGATACATACCTTTTAAACCTACGTTGAATGATTATCTTTTAAACAGGCCTTCGATCCACTCACAATAGTACAATTAAGGTATAAAAGTTACTTGCGTAAAAAGTAAACACAAAATTTAAAAGAAAAAAATCTTAATTGATATCCACTATAAATCTTAATGTTGCAAAAGAAATTTAGTCCATGTTTATTTGGCTGTCTTCTTCGATTCACTGATTAAGACTGAGTATAGTTTCTGGGTCATTTTGTCGCCTTGACGCACCGCGGGTCGTTTTAGACTATTCAAGGATTTTCTATAAATACCCGAGGGGAATGACCGGGTAGTTTAACCCACGCTTTAATTAGCTGTGAACGCTATGTCTAACCGACGGCAAAGTTCAAATGAGCATTTATCGGCAAACTGATGCATGTGTGCATGCCAAAAATTCGCTGCAAAATCATCGTAACTACTCGTATTAATTTACAACTTTTGACCTGTCACGTAGCGCTCTGACTAAATTCTTTTTTATCCTAATTAGTATTAGGAAAGAATCCTTATATAGACTTGACCCTTTCCTGTGTAATCCCTGCTTTGTATTCTCTTTAATTTCATAATTGAGAAAACATTGTAGAAAAGAAGAAATTGCTTGTATCAAGCAATCTCTTCTTTTCCCACAATATTTTCTACCCTACCAAATGGTTATTTTTCAAATTAAATCCACTTCAATTTTCGTCTGCAAAACCTTTGAATTTGGGCAGGTCTAAAATTTTACAAAATATGAAAGGTTTGAAAAGACGCAAACATCAGGTGAAATGATATAGTGTACCTCACGTCTCGATGTCGAGAAATGGCTATTGCTGTACCGTTCAGGATTCTTGTATTGTGACTCTTTATCTAGGTGGGAATCTTTTTCTCTTAGTCTTCCATTACCAAAGAATGACGCTTTTTGACACTTTCTGACATTTTGATAACAGGAAAGTTTGTGAGAAAAGGAGAAATTTATTGCTACACATTACCACACATTGACACCCTTTTACGCCCATAACATTGTGATAATAGAAAACTGTGTGGGGAAAGGAGAAATCGCTTGAAACAAGCAATTTCTCCTTTTCTCACAATGTCCCAAGTTGACATTTATTTGCCAATTTTAGCACAATTTTGATGGTCGTCTGCGACTTCTTTGAATTTGAACCAGATAAAATTTTGTCATCTGATAATTGGTTAAATCTCTTCGCGTGACCTCATTCGAGACTCCTGGGTGACGGATGGACATCCACGGCAATGGTAACCCGAAGTGTGAACTTGTCTGAAATATCAGGCGACATTAGTTTGAATGATGTTTCATCAGGGGTCTAAAAAAGGAAACAATTGAACGCGATCTAAACGACGTAACTACAGCATTCTCAAGCTATATTTACAACGTTTGGCTTAAACACCAAAGGAAATATTTCGAATACATATCAGGCGCCAACATTGGACTTTCGGTCTGAATGATTATTTGATTGGCCGTTCTCATTGACCATAACGATTCGTTAATTTGAAGAAAAATTAGATGGATAAATGAAAATGCTAGGCCTATTATAAGAATCTATAAAAACCACTGAAATTGTGGATTTGGCTCGTGGAAACTTTTCATTTTACCACAATCTTTTACTAAATGCAATATCTTGCAGACTTGCAAACAAATTGCATAGGTTTAAACCTATTTGTTATGCATCGATTAGGTAACAATTCGTCTATATATAGCCAAATGAGAAATCATTGGCCACGCCCACTGAGCTCCAACAGGAAGTTCCACTTAGATATTTTGCAGTGACGTCGCTTACCCGATTTCCAGTGACCTTTCTGTGACGCCGGTCAAGAACAGCAATTGGTAAGATATTGTGTAAAATGAAGAAATTGCTTGTATCAAGCAATTTCTTCATTTTATACAATATTTTCTTTCTAGGAAGTTGAAAAAAAAATCTAAAATTTCACCAACTTGAAATTGTCGTCTGCAACTCCTTTCAATTTGGACCAGTCTAAATTTTGTCGCCTGGTATTGCGTTATTGCACTTCTTACGGCATGCAAGAAGGATGAATTCGATAACATACCAAACATGTTATAGAGTTCTATTTTGAGACGACTCAAATGAGTTCAGGTAACATTGAATTAAATTACGAGTCTAATTTCATTTATTTGTTTTCGCCGTCATGGGACAGTTGGTAGCACATCAGACTCCCAATTTTCAATTATGGGATGTCATGGGTTCGATCGCAGGCTGCGGTACATATCCATTCCGACATTTGTCTCTCAGTGGTCGGATAATCGTAAATCTAAGTGGGATAGCAGCCGGAGGCTCGGAAGAGATCTAATGGTGGAACTGGTTGTAGATATACCAGGAATCAATTGTTAGGTGCTCTAGCCGCCGCGATATGATGGATCTCTTTTTTATAAAGCGGCGTTAAACTCAGTTCAAAAACGTTTTTATGTCTTCAGTCATTCACTTTGAAGCAAATACGTCGACTTCTTCAATGCCTTGGATTTTTAATTGTAGTCATTTAATATAGGAGGTTGCATGGGCGGGATTGACTATATCTGATTCATGGTTAATTTCGTCTATTTGAATAAAAGGATCCTTGACAAGACCTCCACCTTTGTAACAGGGACTTTACAGACCTATCGCGATTAGCCGTCAAAGAAAAATAAAACGACCAATCAAATCATTCATTTAGGTCAGAAGTCAATTCCGACATTGAACGCCGTTGTGCGTAGCATTTATATTGGTTTTGGTGGCTTAAAAGTCGTAACAACAGCTTATTCAAGCTGTAGTTACGACGTTTATGTCAGCAAACGAACCCGTCTACCTTTCCGTCACATGTTTAGTAAATTCAGCAAAATAACTTCGTTTAACCGTCAGCATGCTGTATAAACTACTTTACTAAAGTGCTATAAAATCAAACGGCAGAAAAAACTGATAGAACTTGTTGTTCAAAAATCAATGTTTCTTTTAGAAATCAATTTTATAAAGAACTCTGGTAGGAAAATTACAAGCAGGGGGTGTAGACCATGATCAAGACCGCACTTATGTGCAGGCTGATCTTGTTCTACATCTCCTATTAAAAAACCGGAATATTCCGGGTTCAGCATAACAAGGGTTAATTAATATCATAATGCACGTAGCACACTCCCAATAAAATGCGCATAACTGTATTTAATTGTTTTATAACAGAGATAAACAAAGTGATAAATAACCGGACATACACTAGATGTCATCATAATTCGGTTTTAGTCGCGTCCATCAAGATTCAAGCATTTTGATTAGCTGATCTTTTATTGCATGCATCCATGATAAAAATATTTAGCCAGCAACTATTTTGTATTATTGCGCCAAAAAGTAAATCCATAAATTTTTACTCGAAACTAGAAAAATATAAGCTTCGGTTTACTTGATGACATTAATTCATCAGAAATAAAGAGAATATGTTTGATTGTTTATTTGTTGTTGTTGCTGTTGTGAACCTAAAATGTATGAGTCCACTTCGTGGATGGAAACAAAAAATGTTCTGTTCATTGCTTCAATGCAACATTTGTCCGCGTTCATTGTCAACGTGCTCTATTCCTTGTTATGGGACGTTTGTTATTGGTTGCTTGTGGATTAATGCCACCTTAAATCATTATCACAATATGCTATTTTTGGCGCCCTGAACAAATATGATAATGGGAATCATTATAAGAAAAGGAGAAATTACTAGTTACTTCTTCCTTAATTGGCATTTATTTTCCAAGATTAAGGCAATTCAACTGCCGTGGATCAAGTGTAACATTTTGTACTGTGGTGAGGTAAAGGGTTATCCTTTATGTCGAAAATACATGAGCAAATTCCTATTGTTTCCTGTCGTTTTTCACACCAGTGCAACGCCAACATCATGTTCAATCCGAGACATTAGCTGCTTACCCCTACCACGCGTACTATTTATCAGTTGCCCGTTGTTGGAGACAAATTACTTATGTCGCGACATGTTTTTGTCAAATGTCGGAAAGAAAAGTGGCCAAGCTTAGGATCGAACATATGCCCCCATATTGAGCGGACCACTACGCGAAACCAACAGAGCTAACTGGGCTTCGCTCACGGTTAGGGTATCTTTACATATAGTAAATCTTGCATATAGTAAATAAGCGACCACTTAATGAAAAACCAAAAAGTGGTCGCTTAGAAGAATGGGCGCTTAATGATTATTTTCGGAACGTATGAAGAAACAATTCGATTTCATATATTAATCATTACAGTATCTTTCTTAATCCTATGTTGTTGGAACTCATTAAGACGATTCTAATGAGTTCCAACTACATAGTATTTAGTTACGATTTTACTCTTTAGCAAAATGTCTTCATCTATAAAGAGTATTTGCTTTAAAAATTTGGTTCCAATTATGGTCGCTTAAAGGAAGTCGTCGCACAAGCAAGATCGACAGTAGTTTGAAATCCACTGCAAATGGTGATATGTAAGAGGTTTACAGACGGACACTAGTGTTCTAATCGATAAAGAATCTTAAAAAAGAAAATAGACAAAATGCTAGTTACCGACTGTTTTCATTAACAATAATACATTTTATTATATACCTATACAAGATTTGGATGAAAATCTAGCTATCTAATACAACTCGAGAGAAAAAAATACGTATTCGGCGAGTACCAAAAAACCGTATTCGTCGAGTACCGTTAAACACGGACTACTTTTTTGTGTATTGACGTTCGTTTTTTTTGGAAAGTTGGGTTATTTCTTAATCATTTAAGAGAATTTTCTTAATGTCATGTCCTAAAAGGTATATAATAAAAGGAATATTAAAACAGTATGTTTTCTATTTGTTGTTATCGTGTTCTCGAATCGTATGTAGGTATTTTTAATGGATTCGACTTTCGGTCTCATCCAATGAAAAAGAATACCTACACACGATTCTCGAAAACGATACAACAAATAGAAAAACACACTGTTGTAATATTCCCTATTTACCTGATAGCGCAAACAATACGTTATTTAGGAAGGGGTTGAGTAAGTTTCTTCGGTTCGTTTTCGTTTATAAAGATGTTAAATTAATGACAAACACTTGACAAAATTAATTTAATTAATTAATCACGTTATGAAGTTCCTGGGTTGAAGAACCTGATGCACTCGTTCCATGCTGTCACTTCTAAAATACATTGACCTGGAAATGATTATTGTGTAAGGAAAAATTAAGTGTGAATAATTTATGACTTACCGTGGGAAAAATAACAACTCAAAATTAACGTGCATAAAGATATAGCGTCAGTGCTGTTGTTGTCGTTATTGTTGTCAATATATATACATGTCTGAATGTATCTAAAGTGGCTATTCTACCATGCAAAGAGTTTGCAGACATGAATTTTTAGTTGATGGAATTTTATACAACCTTTGTGATTCAGGGTAGGAAAAACTGTGAGAAATTAAGAACTTGCTTATTAAAAGCAATTTCTTAATCTCGAACAATGTTTTCTTAACCAATTCCCACTCAATCCTTCCTTTTTACGCTCCTAAATAAAACGGCTGTAGAAAACATTTTGGAAAATGAAGAAATTGCTTTTAACAAGCAATTTCTTCATTTTCCACATTGTTTTCTTCCCAAAAAGAAAAAGATCTTTAAAATTTCAACAACTTTGATTTGTCGTCTGCAACTTCTTTCAATTTGGACAAGTCTAAAATTCCACTGTGTTGGAATGGGTTAAGCTTTATGTTTTTAGCGGTGTAAAAATGTGGGATTGTGTGGAGATGGGATAGTATATTATTCGACCTGCCAGAAGACACAAACTTTTATCAAATTTTACCAATTTACCAAATACAAATTGAAAGATATTGCAAACGACATTTTAAAATTCACGATTTTTTTTAAATAGTTATCTTTTTGTGGAGACATCATTGAGGGAAATGAAGAAATTGCTTGTTACAAGCAATTTCTTCAATTTCAACATTGCTCCTAGTTTGATTATATGAGGGTCGTAAAAAATATGCGGGATTGTGGGATTTATAAATAGAACGCATCATACAATAGATCATTTTACGTGAGATTTTTTTCCTTTTTCTTTTTCTTTACTTCGGGCAGAAGTTCGTCTAAATTAAGACAAATATAGAAATGTTAATTAATATTTCACCATTATAATTAATTCTGACAAAAGTTCAGTTGAGATCGAGACAGATATGGAAATATTAATCAACGCTGAATTTGAAGAAATCCAATAAATCGTGCAGCAAGCATCTCAAATTTGTCGTGCGAAAATGGGTCAATTTTGATCATTTCGATATGCTTTGACTGTTTGAAGGGAGGGGTTTGTAACGCTACTATATACAGTATTTCAGGCGAAACTGGTGCATCTAACTATGGGTTCATACTACATCTCGCACCAGTACTACCACTACATCCTTTCCGAGCCTTCAGCTGCTCACCCCCTAAAGGTTTTCGATTATCAATCCGTTGGGGGAGACAAATGTCGGTCAGGATATTTGCCGCGACCGAGGATCTAACTTTTGACCTCGTGATTTAGAGTCCGACGCACTGCGAACTTCGCTATGGCCGCGGCATGATCTGCAACATTTTTTTTTTAGTTTACATCCACCTTTTCTTGAAGAGCCACCGACATAGCGCAGTTGGTAGCGCGTTGGAATGTCAATCTAGAGGTCCCGGGTAAGACCGGTCAAAATTGAAAGAGTTGCAGCCGATAAAACGATGTTGGTTTAAATTGAAAATTGAGGGCCACATCAGGTAGGAAACATAGTGAGAAAAGAAGAAATTGTTTTTGACAAGCAATTTCTTCTTTTCTCACTATGTTTTCCAAAATTATATTTGTTTAGTGCGTAAAAATGCGAGATTTTGTGTTAATGCGTTGATCATATACATCGACCGGCGAATCAAACGACGTAAATGCAGCTTACTAAAGTTGTAGTTACGTTATTTTGGTCGCCCGACTTCAAGCTGCCTTTTGTTTTATGTTCTTAGCCATATATTTTGAACTGTCTTGTAGAAGGTTTATTGGCGTAGCAAGCTTTCCGTCTATTAATGGATCGCTGGCTCCGCCCACTTTACTCCACTGACCACGCCCACTAACTCCTACGAGAAGTTCCATTTCGATTTCTTAACCCATTCCAACACAGTGGAATTTTAGACCGGACCAAACTGAAAGGATGTGCAGACGACAATTTCAAGTTGGTGGAATTTTAATTTTTTTTTTTCGTCTTTTTGGATAGAAAACATTGTGGATAATGAAGAAATTGCTTGATCAAAGCAATTTCTTCATTTTCCACAATGTTTTCCAAAGCTTTTTTGTTGAGGAGCGTAAAAAGGAGAGACTGAGTAGGAATGGGTTAAACGCATTATTTTACAAAAATTAATGACTCTAGTAACATGTAACAAAAGAATAAAAAAGTTGGTTGTCGACCTATACGTCATAACTACGGATTGAATAAGCTATATTAACGACGTTTAAGCCCAAAAATCAACAAAAATGATTCATATAAATTTCGACCAATGTCGGAGTTTAAAGTTCACTTCCAGACTAAATAAATGAGTTGATTGGTCCAAATTCCTATATGATAGACAATATTGTGGAAAAAGTAGACATTGCCTGTTTCTTTTTCCAAAATGTTTTCTCAAGTATAACATTATAGGAACTTAAAAATCGGGGACTGTATGAGGAGGGGTTAAGTGGACGTACTTTTTGCGGGATCAAAGATACTGATTACGTCATCAGGTTGCCATATAATTCACGTGCGAAATGACGTGATTTTTAGCGAGCAAAGCGTCAGCTTTGATAGCTTAAGTTAACAGACAAGTTTTGAGGTCTTATCAGATTTCAATGGGTGCGAATTGCCACTGGAAGCTTAACCACTAAATCCATAGATTTCCTACGCTATAAAAAGTAGTATTTCAGAAATATTGCAAACTCTGCCTGCAAGTTCACCCTGTGGTGTTTTAAGCTCACTCGAGCATAGCATGTTCAGAATGAGTCTGATCATATTCTCCACTATGCTGACTACTTTTTATGGCCATATTAATTGATTTTATTCAAATTGCAGAAAACTTCTTCAAAGCACGTTATTTAACACCCTGGTTACTTTAACCTCGTCTACTTATCACGATGACCTTTCACAAACAAGATTACCTGACAAAATCATACTTTGCTAGCTTACAGTACTTTCTGTACTTTGATTTAAATTTGAGTTCAAAAGGCCACACTTTGGTTTGTTTTAGCATCAAAGAAGTAGAATAATCGTTTGTTTTTTCGTGTAAGATCGATTTATCTTTTATTTCGTAATCAACAAAATTATGCTTTCACAAGTGGCTACGCCACTCTTGTAAATACAGCTTTTGTTATTCACTCAATGAAAGATAGTTCTACCTTACACCGAAACACACGATTAATCCATTCCCATACAATTACGACTTTTGACGTCCCCTTAATAAAAAAAGTCTCTGAAAATATTGTGAAAAATGAAGAAATTGCTTGTTACAAGCAATTTTTTCATTTTCCACAATGTTTTCAACCTAGAAAATAGAAAAAATCTAAAGATTCGGTCTATAAAAAATCGTCTATAACTCCTTTCAATTTGGACCAGTCTAAAAATTGTTCGTCTGGTAATGGGTTAACCTTAATGCATTCAGAAAATATTTTGTGCGTTACGATTTAAATTATATCTCAAATGTGGCTTTTAAATTCATAGCCATGACAACTGATCTATTTCATAACTCCGTGAGTATTTTTTCAAATATTTATCTTAACTAACAAATGTCATTAACATATTGTACCTTACCACAGTCTCTCTTCTTGCATTTTCGCGATCCAAGGGTGTCTAATAGACACGTAGTGCGGGTCACCCTTGGATAGCTTGGTTTAAAATTATTTATTTTACATCAAATGGGAAACAAGTTCTTCCAAATGGACTTAATCTCTCTCGATTCTGCTCCCTGGAGAGTACACCAGTACTCGCACCGAAATTGAGGGCCAAAGATAGAACCGAGAACGATAGCCGCTCCCGGGAATCGAACTCAGGACATCTTGTTCGGGAAGCTGACGCTCTACCTTTCGACCTAGGACACCAAATCACGTTAGCGAAGATGCTCTTCATGAAAAACTTGGTATAAACATTTTATTTTATTTATTTTGTTGTGTTTTTATTTTGTATCATGGTCAGGAGGTCTTGTTTTAACTTCTGATGGATTCGTTCTCTTTTTTAAATATCTATTTCACGTTGTTTCAGTATGGTACCTTTCCGCCTGGATGTTCATGCATTTAAGGAAACAATTTTTCAAATGAGGTTTTTAAAACGTAATTCTTAGCGTAATTTCGACACGCGGAAAACTTTGCAATTACCCTTTCCTGTATAACCCTGGGTTTTACGTGATCGTGATTTTATACCTGAGAAAACTTTGTGTGAAAGGGAGAAATTGCTTGTAACAAGCAATTCCTCCTTTTCCACAATATTTTCTAACATAAAGGGCGGTGAAATATGACCTCCGACATTGGTCCCATAAACGTCATAAGTACAGCTTGAATAAGCTGTAGTTATGACGTTTAGGCCACCAAACAACCATTCCGTATTGTGTTACATGTGTTTGACAATAAATATTGCTGAACATTGCCGTTTAAAATTTCAATAGAGCTTTCTGTCGGAGCTTAGCGGATGGGTCCAAAGACCCCTCAGTTGTCGGTTTATAAGAAACACATTTCAAAAATTGCATCGTTTGTGCTTGTTTGAATGGGATTTAACGCCATTTCGAACGATATATTTCGGTCATATCTCGGCGGACGGATCACCTTACAAATGATTTATGTTATTTCTCACACCAGTACTACAACTACGTACTTTCTGAGCCTCCAGATGCTCACCCCACTTAACTTTACGATTATCCATACATTGGTGGGAGACAAATGTCGGAAAGGATATTTTCCGTGACCAAGGATCGAACCCTGGACGTTATGATTAAGAGGCCCACACGCTACCACTGCGCTATGGCCAATGCAAGTTGCATCCGTATGGATAACATTAAATCAATGTGATGTTAAACGTCACAGCTCCAACAAAACGCTGATTTTATCCAGTGAATTTATTTAACTACTTATACACTGCACGTTTTTGATCTATTTTAAACGACCTTGAACGAAAAATCATAAAAATCAAATAGGTATGCTATATTTGTAAACGAGAACGTCCTACGTGTCATCCGAAAATTGAAGTTGCTTTAGTGAGTACCTACCTATATCAACGTGCGTCAAACTGACGGATCCCTGGCAATGACCACTGGCCTTCAAGGACATGTTTGATTTAGATATCATTGCAAACTTTACGGTCAGTTATATTTAAGAGATGAAGAGAATATGTTTTGTTTTCATGGAGATATGAACCGAAAAACCTAATAACACTGTATGAGAACGCGAAGCGGATTTATACATTGTGTGATTAGGTTTTTCGGTTCATACCTCCATGAAAACAAAAAAATATTCTCTCCATTTCTTATAATTTAATATCATCGAGCGAAAAAAATCAAAAGCTTTACAAATTTTGATACCTTTTTTTACGGGACTATTTTGTGCGGAAGCATACAAAGTCGCTGCGTGATCAAAATTTTGTTCATGGAGTTATGATTTTTTTTTCCCGACCAATCAGAACGCTCGTTTGTGATAGACGAAACTAAAAATTAAATCATGTAACAAATAAAAAATAAAATGGTTGGTGTGCGACTTAAATTAATGTCGTGGCTGCAGATTAAATAAGCTTTAGTTACGACATTTAAGATGCCAAACCGTCAAAAATGTTTCATATGCGTGTGTTTTGTTTTTGTATTTGTTTGGGTTGTTTTGCTGTGTGCTTCTGTTTTGTTTTGTTTTGTTTTCATAGAGATATGAACCTAAATACCTAATCACACTATACCTCAATGAAAACGACTAATATTCCATTAATTTCAGTAAGAGCAGTTGGTGAGAACGAAGCCAAAAAGAAAATGAAATGATATTGTTTCAAAATTTAATCCTAAATAAGCCATGAGACCAGTAATAACAACAAATGTTCCTTGATCCGCCAGTGTGTCTGCTACATAGCTCGAAACAAAACATACCGGACGCCAAGACCACGCAGAGTCGAACTATGGCTCTGAAAATATATGTTAAACTTAGCGTCGTTGTGCTTCCAAAACAATCGTATCTACTACCTAAATAAGCTGTAGCTACGAGGTTTTGGTCGCCCACGATAATGGTTGATAACCTTTCATATCTCGTTACAGTCAAGTTATTTCGACCTACAAAAGATCAAATATCTCTTTTTCAAAAACAAGAAGTGCTCTGTCATGATTTAAGGACGTTGACTTTTGATCCGAGCGTCCTAGAAATTTGTAGGACAAAACAGAACATGTGTGTTATAGCTAATAAAATATTGTATCCAGTAGCTATACGGCTTGATGTATGCATATTAATATGATACTCTTTTAGGACTTAACCCAATTCCACATAACTGAATTTTAGACTGGTCCAAAATGAAAGAAGTTATAGAAAACTATGTAAATTTAATTTATACGTAAAAGTCTTTGTTTTTCTGGGTAGAAAACATAATGGGAAATTAAGAAATTGCTTGTTACAAGCAATTTCTGCATTTTCCATAATGTTTTCCAAACATTTTTAGTGGCGTAAAAAGCAGTATTGTGTAGGAATTGGTTAAGTGAACTTGGAACCAATTTAATTTTATAAAGAACTTTTAGAAAATCATTAGATGTATTTTAACCCATTACCACACAACCATCAAAAATGCTTCACGTTAAAGGCAGCTAATGTTGGCGTTCATCGTTCACTTACGTAACGGTCTGAATGAATTATTTGATTGGTCGATTGATTTTTTGATTGACAGCCGGTGTCCGTCAATTATATCAAAAAGTTTTGTCGTCACTGGTTTGTACTTTCCTGTTATATTATACTTGATATAAAATTACGGAAAAAGAACTGGCTTGCAAGAAGCATTTTTTTCCTTTACCTCTACGTTTTCTACTGTATATGATTGTTACTCTTACTTTGGTAATGTCGTCTGCTACCCTTTCAATATGAACAAGTCTATTTTTCTTAAAAATCGGTAAAGTGCGTAAAGATTTACGTAACTGAATTGGCACACACAGCTTTAATAAATCGACATTTGCAGATACGGTTATTTAACCCATTCCCACATAAGCCCTCCTTTTTACTCCACACAAGAAAAGAGCTTTGGAACCAAATATTGGAAAATTAAGAAATTACTTGCATCAAGCAAAATTTTAAAATTCCATCAACTTGAAATTGTTGTCTTCAGCTACTTTCGATTTGGGCCAGTCTAAAATTTTGTTGTGTGGGAATGGGTTAACTTAAAATTACTCAGTGTTACTCAGTCTTTAACCCTTTCCCATAAGGCAAAATTTAGACTGGTACTATTTGACAGGAGTCGGAAGACGACACGATTTCATAGTGTGGCTGACTTTGAATAATGATAATCCTAACGATAATTATAAAATCATTACAAATACTATCAATTTTGATGTACTTATCGATAAACGGTCAATAAAGTCTCTAAACAACGTTTAAAATACTTCAATTAACGTGTTCAGCGTTACGATTGACCGTCATTTTCAAGATCCAGGGATGGTGAAGGATTTTCTTGTTCTTTTGGTTGTACTTGAACTCGGACAGAATGATTAAGCTTTGTAATAATGTCATCTGCGTAAGGTAGCTACGGAAATTCCCCGTAACTCTTGGTAATTCAAACAATTTCTTAACCCATTAACACACAGAACAAGCTTAGACTGGTTCAAATAAAAAAAAAGTTGAACACGCAATTTCAAGTTAAGGTGAATTTGAGTATCTTGGTCTTTTTGTGTAGAAAACAATGTTGAAAATGGACAAATTGCTTGTTTCAAGCATTTGTTTTTTATTTTCAACCTTGTTTTCCTCAAATCTCTTTTTTCAAGGGAGCGTAAAAAGCGGGATTGTGTAGGAATGAGTTAATTGAATGTGGTTTAGCGCTAATTCAAAATGTTTTTCAGTCACGAGCCCCTAGCCATGGATTAAGTCCTGGAATTTCTCATACCTGTTCTATAACAACATCCTTTCCGAGTCTCCAGCTGCTCATCCCACTTAGGTTTACGATTATTCACCAATTGGTGGGAGACTAATGTGAGATTTAACGTACATAATGCGATCAAATCAAACATTAGGTGACGGAGAAATAGGAATCTACCAATCTCTGGTCCCGCCCACTTACTCAGTTGGCCACGCCCACTGACTCCGACAGGGAAGTCCCGCTTCGATTTTTAAAGGTGTTATTTCGCAGTATTTATGGCAAGCAACATGCAACAAAAATGAGTAATTGGTTGGGGACTTAGACGTCGTAACTACAGCTTGAATAAGCTGCAGTTACTACGTTTAAGTCGTCAAACCAACAAATAAGCATAACCGAAATTGGCGGCCTATGTTGGAGATCAAAATACGTTTTAATTTCAATGGTGGACTGACAACCGCGATTGATTAATCCTTGCATTGTGCACCAAAAGAGACAAGAGTCATCTCTAAGCTGCGCATACCAACAACGCGTGCATGCGTTAATAATACAGGTGTATGCGTCCACAAAATTACACCTGTAAAAATGTGCGTTTGCGGATAAAATTACAAATGAATGCATACAATGAAGTGGTGAAAGGGGTCGCTTTTAAATCGTGAACGACAACGAGAATACCCTTATCGGTTATCGTCGATCCGCGAGAAAAAATATCGTAACTACAGCTTTATAAAAGTTACGACGTTGTGCTCACGCGCCGGCCTTATGCTTTATTTAGCCCGTT
The DNA here is from genome assembly GCA_946902895.1 of Fragum fragum. NCBI lineage: Eukaryota > Metazoa > Mollusca > Bivalvia > Cardiida > Cardiidae > Fragum > Fragum fragum. The sequence continues at coordinate 32,036,798 of OX336378.1, read as the reverse complement.
ACCAGACGACAAAACTTAAGAGAAGGAAGGTGCAGACGATAATTTTTAGGTGATGAAATTTTAAAAATCAATTTTCTTTTAAGGAAGAAAACCGTTGTGGATTGTGAATGAACTACATGTATCAAGTAATTCCTTCATTTTTGCAATGTTTTTACAATCTTTTTTCCCTATGAAAGGGGATCTTAAAACCTCGGAAGGCAGGATTGAGTAAGAAATGTTTAAAGACGAAGGGAATATTTTCGTTTTCTCGCAAGTGTGAAACTGCAAAAATGAAAGTCTCTGTTTTCTTATAAATTACCGAGGCCAATGCCTTACTTTTTTATTTTTATTTTTATTTCTTTAAAGAGTTATGATAGTTAAGAATATAAGTCTACTAGTTTAACCCATTCCCACTCAATCCCTCCTTTTTACGCCCCCTCAGGAAAAGAGCTTTTGTAATCATTGTGGAAAATGAAGAAATTGCTTGTATCAAGCAATTTCTTCATTATCCACAATGTTTTCTATCCAAACAGATGAAAAACTCCAAAATTCCATCAACTTGAAATTGTCGTCTGCAGCCTCTTTCAATTTGGACCAGTCTAAAATTTTGTTGAGTTGGAATGGGTTAAAGGTTTAGGAATCATGAATGTAAACTTAATTCATTTAAACAATGGGGAGATTTTTGTTGCTATTTTCATTGGGATATGAACCTAGAAGCTTAACCCATTTCCACAAAACAAAGGTTTAGACTGGTCCAAATTCAAAGAAGCTGCAGACGACAATTTAAGTAAATGGAATTTTGATTTCTCTTTTTTTTTTTATATTGGATAGAAAAAATTGTGGAAAATGACAATTTTGTTGTTCCAAGCAATTTCTTAATTTTTCACAATGTTTTCAAAAACTGTTTTCTGTAGGGGCATAAAAAGGAGGGATTGTGTGGAAATTGGTTAATTACACTATATGGTAGCCTGTCTCCCAGGCCGTAAGTAAGTGTGTGTTTGAGAGTAACTAAGGTACGCCAATCATGTATCACTGATCAGCCAAACAGGGTGATAGGAGCAAGAGAGAGAGAGAGAGAAAAACAGGGTGATAGGAGCAAGAGAGAGAGAAACAGGGTGATAGGAGCAAGAGAGAGAGAGAAACAGGGTGATAAGAGCAAGAGAGAGAGAAAAAACAGGGTGATAGGAGCAAGAGAGATAGAGAGAAAAAAACAGGGTGATAGGAGCAAGAGAGAGAGAAACAGGGTGATAGGAGCAAGAGAGAGAGAGAGAAACAGGGTGATAGGAGCAAGAGAGAGAGAAAAACAGGGTAATAGGAGCAAGAGAGAGAGAAACAGGGTGATAGGCGCAAGAGAGAGAGAGAGAAAAACAGGGTGATAGGAGCAAGAGAGAGAGGAAAGCAGGGTGATAGGAGCAAGAGAGAGAGAAAAACAGGTTGATAATAGCAAGAGAGAGAGAAAAACAGGGTGATAGGAGCTAGAGAGAGAGAAAAACAGGGTGATAGGAGCACGAAAGAGAGAAAAACAGGGTGATAGGAGCAAGAGAGGGAGAAAAACAGGGTGATAGGAGCACGAGAGAGAGAAAAACAGGGATATAGGAGCAAGAGAGAGAGAAAAACAGGGTGATAGGAGCAGGAGAGAGAGAAAAACAGGGTGATAGGAGCAAGAGAGAGAGAAAAACAGGGTGATAGGAGCCAGAGAGAGAGAAAAACAATGTGATAGGACCAAGAGAGAGAGAAAAACAGGGTGATAGGAGCAAGAAAGATAGAAAAACTGGGTGATAGGAGCAAGAGAGAGAGAAAAACTGGGTGATCGGAGCAAGAGAGAGAGAAAAACAGGGTGATAGGAGCAAGAGAGAGAGAGAAACAGGGTGATAGGAGCAAGAGAGTGAGAAAAACAGGGTGATAGGAGCAGGAGAGAGAGAAAAACAATGTGATAGGAGCAAGAGAGAGAGAAAAACAGGGTGATAATAGCAAGAAGAGGAGAAAAACAGGGATATAGGAGCAAGAGAGAGAGAAAAACAGGGTGATAATAGCAAGAAGAGGAGAAAAACAGGGATATAGGAGCAAGAGAGAGAGAAAAACAGGGTGATAGGAGCACGAAAGAGAGAAAAACAGGGTGATAGGAGCAAGAGAGGGAGAAAAACAGGGTGATAGGAGCACGAGAGAGAGAAAAACAGGGATATAGGAGCAAGAGAGAGAGAAAAACAGGGTGATAGGAGCAGGAGAGAGAGAAAAACAGGGATATAGGAGCAAGAGAGAGAGAAAAACAGGGATATAGGAGCAAGAGAGAGAGAAAAACAGGGTGATAGGAGCAGGAGAGAGAGAAAAACAATGTGATAGGAGCAAGAGAGAGAGAAAAACAGGGTGATAGGAGCAAGAAAGATAGAAAAACTGGGTGATAGGAGCAAGAGAGAGAGAAAAACAGGGTGATCGGAGCAAGAGAGAGAGAAACAGGGTGATAGGAGCAAGAGAGAGAGAGAAAAACAGGGTGATAGGAGCAAGAGAGAGAGAAAAACAGGGTGATAGGAGCACGAGAGAGAGAAACAGGGTGATAGGAGCTAGAGAGAGAGAAAAACAGGGTGATAGGAGCAAGAGAGAGAGAGAGAAAAAAACTTTGCAAAGGCAAACTGTACGTATATCGGTGAGAGTGGGAGCGAGTCTATGTATGGATACGCAGCGGAATCTCATTAGTTTGTAAGTTTTAAGATTCAATGAAAATAAACAATATTCTCTTCATTTCTTACAATTTAATGCATTCAAGCAAACCAACCATTTTACAAATTTTGGATAAAGATAATATGGATTTACTTTATGAACAAGTATGCAAAATAGTTGCATGATCATTTTATTTTTATTTTTTTTTCATGGAAGTTTGAAAAAAATAACCAACCGAAACGCTTGAATACTGAAATTAGATTTTTTTCGATTAAGGCCCTGTGATTTTATAATTGAGAAAACATTGTAGAAAAAGAAGAAATTGCTTGCAACAAGCAATTTCTTCTTTTTCCACAATGTTTTTTACCCCACTGAATGGTTATTTTCCAAATTAAATATACTTTAAATTTCCGTCTACAAAACCTTGGCATTTGGACAGGTCTTAACTTTTGCAAAACAGGAAAAAGGAGCTAAGTGCTGACTAGGTATATAATATGACATAGGTAAACTATCAAATAACCTTCCGACCTGTCAATGTGATTCAGTCACTAGGTCAGGGCGGGTCGACCGGTCACCGACCCCAAGATGGAGTACACTGACCGATACCCTCTCTCGAACATACTGACCTAGTCTCGGTATAAACCCTTAAACTTCTATCAATAAAACCTTTAACAATACTGGGACTATCTAACCCAATTAACATCTACTCAATTCCACAACTCGATTCACATCGCTAGCAACATTCTTCGATTTCATTGGCTGATTACATGAATTAAGACATATTTATAAATCTAAACGTAATTTTTTTTCAAGTGCGGTTATCTTAATATATCGTTCGTTTCATAAAAAACGCCCATTTCGTTCCCAGCACGTTCTTTCTACTCATCTCATTCCATATTCCAAGTATCTTTACTTTGTCGAATTCATGGGGTATAATTAACTGCCGACCATATGATTTATCAATTTCCAGACGAAAAAAATAAACCTGGTCCAAATTAAAAGCAGTGCAGACGACATTGGCCGGCGAGCTCATCTAATCTTACGATGCAAAAGTCGACGGCAGTACCAGTCCAAGGCAGCGTAGATGGGGCAGATAACCAGTCTGTAGACGACATTTCAAATTAAAATGAATTAGGAAAATAAATGCAAAATAGGACAGAAAATATTGCGAGAGAAGGAGAAATTCCTTGTTCATGGTTTTTCCATGAAAGTATTTCTTCCGGGCGACAGAAAGCGTCATCGTGTGGTAATGGGTTAAGACAACAGTTGCCGCGAACCTGATCCAACTACATTTCCTTTATATAGGCTTAACTCATTCCACACAATAACGTTTTCAGACGCCCCACAAGAAAAAGGCGTGGAAAAACATCGTGGAAATGAAGAAATTGCTTGGTACAAGCAATTTCTTCATTATCCACGATGTTTTCTACCAGAAAGACAAATCATTCTAAATTCAGCAACTTAGAATTGTTGTCTGCAACCTCTTTGAATATGGATAAGCCTATATTTTTGTGTGGTGGGGAAGAGTTAACCCATACCCATACAAGAAAATTTTAGACTAGTCCAAATTGAAAGATGTTGCAGATGACATTTTTTGTGGAATTTAAAAAATCTTGGTTTTTTAGGGAAGAAATGAAGAATTTGCTTGAAACAAGCAATTTCTTCATTTTCCGCAATGTATTCCAAAGCTCTTTTCTTGAGGGGTGTAAAAAGAGGGCTTGTTTGGTAATGGGTTAACTCTCTAAAAACTGTTACAGAGTGCGGATAAATTAACCCGTTTCCTGACGACAATATTCTTGACAAGTCGAAATTCCAAGATTTCTCCTGCGGCAACTAGTCTATCGTGATATTCTAAAAAGAAATACCTCTTTGGATAGCAAACATTGAGATAAAGAAAATTGCTTAATACAAGTGCTTTATTCATTTTCCACAAAGTTTTCTAAAACTGTTTTAGAGGGTTAGAAGAAGGGTAGGTATGAATGGGTTTTCGATTTCCGAATGATGTCGCTTTTTGAACCCTCCCAAGAAAAAAAAGCTTCTTCACTTTGCATAATGTTTTCGAAAGCTTATTTCTTGGGGTCGAAATATTGCAGTAACGTGAAAGAATATCTTTCAAACGACCACCCCTTCAGCGACCACTATTTGCAGAGCCCCCTGGGTGATTGGCTAATACAGGATTCGTTGCATAATATAATATGTGATCAATCAATGATCAAACGAACACAGATTGCACTACCCAGCAATCTTTTCAATAAGTGATAGATAGCTGGCTCCGCCCACTGTCCCCGCTGATCACGCCCACTGAGCTCTGACTAGATATTAAAGGGGTTTGCTTCTCAAATCTTATGGCCAGCAAAATGTAACAAGAAAGTTCAATTGATTGGTTGGCGGACATGATCGTCGTAACTACAGCTTGGACAAGGACGATTAACCCTTTCCCGTTTTTTGAAATTTTAGACTGGTCCAAGTTGAAAGAGCTTGCAGACGACTATAAAAGTGGGATGCAATTCGAAAAGTAACCATTCTACAACTTAGAAAATATTGTGAGAAAAGAAGAAATTGCTTGTAACAAGCAATTTCTTCTTTTTCAGCAATGTTTTCCCAAGTTTAAAAGCATAGGGACGTGAAATCCCGGGTTTGTACAGGAAAGGGTTAAGTCGCCGAACAAACGAAATTGCTCACATATATGTCGGCCAATGACGGAGATCAAAGCTTTCTTACGGTTTAATTGAATCACCTGACTGATCGATTGATAGTTTGATTGACAAACGCGGTCCGTCATTTGTGAACCGTCTTGAAACGAGGTCATTGAAGGTCTGTTTACCGTTTTCCACTAATAAGACTCGATTAACATTTCACGTTGTTTAACCGTCTCTATCTCTCTGAAATAGATATCTTCGCGCCTCTCATTAAATATCGATCTTTATTGACCTCTGCATGACCCGATCTTAACAGAGTTTCTAGTGAAATATTCAAAAGTGATGGTAGATGTATTTGAGATGCCATTTTCACGTTCAAGTCAAATGAAAATAAATGAATTAAAAAAAAAAAAAAAAAAACACTAACAAAATCTTCTTATCCCTATCCGCTAAATATTATTTTGGTTCCTTCGCTCCTGGGTGTAATTGACTATATTAAAGCGTGGATACATTTTTAGTAAGTTTTTATTTTATTTTTTTTTTTTTTCATTTGTGACAAGAGTAACGATTTTGTCAGCACCTTATAAGCGAATAATTGCATAGATGATTGGTCTGAATTGTTTATGACTAAATTGTCGTTGTTGGACCCCCCCCCCCAAAAAAGAGAAGAGAATGTGGGTGTAATAGTAAAATATATTGCAAATAAGTGATGGATCGTGACTGTCAATAAAGGAATCAATCGACCAATCAAATCACTCATATAGTCCTGAAAAGAACTTTGTATTCCGGCATTGACCGGCATTTATGTCAAACATTTTTGCTGGTTTGGCGACTTAAACGTCGTAACTGCAGCTTATTCAAGCTGTAGTTACGATGTTTTGGTCGCAAATCCAACCACTTTACTTGTCTGTTACATGTTTTTAGCCATGGATGTTGTAAAATAATACCGTTTATATCTCAGTGAAATTTCAAGTCGAAGCTCGTGGGGCGGGGGCCAGAGATCCATTAAATACAAAGAGATTTTAAACCATTTACAGACGGAACTTTTTTTAGACTGGTCCAAATTGAAAGAAAATGCAGACGACAATTTAATGTTTATTAAATTTTAGATATTTTCAACTTTCTGGGTTGAAAACATTGTGAAAAATGAAGAAATTGCTTGTAACAAGCAATTTCTTCATTTTTCATAATGTTTTCCTAACTGTTTTTCATGAGGGGCGTCGAAAAAGCGTCATTGAGTAGAATTCAATAATGTCTGAAACCGCTAGCAGGTCTCTCTAAATGAAAACTCCAAATGATAGTAACAATACCTTATTAATCAAAGAGAAATAAGAGGACTCTAATTTCTGGGGGTTTTGTAGTCTGACCCATCTACAAAGGGTTTTTATGTGTCTGATAATTCCTGTTTACAAGGTCAAACTCAAGTTTGGATCAATGACCTGTCTGATTCAACATGTAACCCAGCTTGAACCCTTGACCTCAGTCGATAAGCCACGGGGGATACACAAACTCTCTCATTACTTCATAAACGTTTTATTCGAGCTATAAGACACACTCTCACCAACTTCTCAATGCGATAATAACCCTTTCACATACAAAGACGCTTTTAAACACCCCTCAATATGAAAGTTTTGGAAAACATTGTGGAGAATAGAAATTGCTTGTAACAAGCAATTTCTTCATTATCCATAATGTTTTCTACCCTAAAAGAGAAAGATTTTGAAGATTTTCTTAATTTACAATTGTCGTCTGCAACTTCTTTGAATATGGACTGGTCTTAAATTTTATCGTGTTGGAATGGGTTAAAGGCCAAGTAGCGCTGTAAGATTAATAGACAATTTTAACACAAAATAATTATGATGATGATTTGTTTGTTTATTTGTTCGTTTGAATGAGTGAGGTCTAACGCCTCATTTGACAGTAATGCAGTCAAATCGCAGGGACCGGAGCACCTTACCATGGATTCCTGATATTTCTCACACAAGTACTACCACTACATCCCTACCGAGTCCCCGGCTGCTCATAAGGTTTAAGATTTTCTACCCATTGTGTCGGAAGGATATTTGTCATGACCGGGGATCTAACCCTGGACCTCATGAATGAGAGTCCAACGGGCTACTCATTCTATGGCCGCGGCCCTCAAATGATGTCTTATTTGAATATATGCCTTTTTAAATTTAAATTCAGTTTTGTCAACCGTTTCAATTCAGAAAGGTTCGGCTCGATCACATTCACTCACAGTGACGCTTTTGGACGCCACTCAAGAAAACCGATTTGTTAAACAGTGTGTAAAATGTAGAAATTGCTTGTAACAAGCAATTTCTTCATTTTCCAGAATGTTTTCTATCCAGAAAGCTGAAAAAATTCATAACATTTAATTGTCTTCTGCAACTCCTTTAATTTTGACCAGTCTAAAATTTTGCCATCTGGTAATGGGTTTAGATTGTGGATTTGTCGTTTGGGAAAAGATCACCGGAGATATTTTCATGTTTCAATTTCAGAAATAATAATGAAAAAATTATTTTCTAGAAATTTGTCAGTGGGTATGAAGCTTGAAGTTGATACTCGGAAATTTCGAACTGAGCGATCGCGGCTGTCAGTCAAAGAACCAGTCGACCAATGAAATAATTTATTTAGACCAGAAGTGACTTTTGAAATACTACATTCGCAGCCATTTTTCTTAACCCCCTTATATTTGGTTCGGCGATTGAACTAAGCAGAGGTCGACAAGCCACTTCACTCCCGAAATTAATATATAGATAAAATGTATTTCCTTCTTTCAGAAAATCGTCATTGGGCGAACCTTTCGACCCTGGCAAATTTTACAGAAAATGTCAATGAACTATTTTGATCCTGGTCAGCCATACGCGAAACGTCGTGAAGTGAATCGATTTTACCCTGGTCGGCCTTACAGGAAGCGTCAAGAAGCCAAATGTTTTGACCTTTGTCAGCCTTACAGAAAACGTCAAAGAACGAAATGTTTCGATTCTGGCCAGCCTCATATAGAAACCGTCAAGGAGCGAAATATTCGTCCCTGCATGGTCAGCCTTACAGAAAACGTCAAAGAGCAAAATGTTTTGGCTCTTGTCAGCTTTACAGAAAACGTCGAGGAGGGAAATATTTTGGCCCTGTCAGCAACACAGAAAACGTAAAGGAGCGAAATATTTTACCCTGGTCAGCCTTACAGAAAACATCGAGTAGCGAAATATTTTGACCCTGGTCAGCAATACAGAGATCGTCAAGGACAGCTTTATAGAAAACCTTGAGGAGTGAAACATTTGACCCTGTTCGGCCTTGCAGAAAACGTCAAGGACTGAAATGTATACACTCTGATAAGCTTTACAGTAAACGTCAAGGAATGGAGTGATTTCCCTTGGTCAGCCTTACAAAAATCGTCAAGGATCGAAATGTTTTTATCTTCGTTGGCCTTATAGAAAACGTCAAGGATTGAAATGTTCCGATTCTGGCCAGCTTTACAGAAAACACCAAAGAGTAAAATGTTTCGATTCTTGTCAAAATCTTTTAACCCTTACGGTCTTACAGGGAATCTCCACCGAGAGAAATGTTTCGATGATGGGCAGCCTTTCAGAAAACGTCAAGGAACGAAGTTTTTCGATTCTGGTCAGGTTACAGAAAACGTCAACGAGCGAAATGGTTTCACCCAAGTAAATATTCTTACAAAAGTCGGAGACATATACAAATAACACCTAGTTCTGTAGAGCTTTTCACACCGACTTAACAACAAGCAAAGATATTTCAAGATAAAATACGTAAAGAAAATGACACGTTTGTTATTTTAAAAGATTGAGTAAATTTTGATAAAGGGTGCGAAGGAAAGCAACTCCTCTTTTATAAAATAAAGAAGCACTTAGTTATCTCCCATATTTTAAAAATTTTAAAAATGCTTTAATTAAAAGAAAATTTTAACTTATTCCTTCACATTGACGCTTTTTGACGCCCTTCAGGAAAAACAACAGGAAAACCTTAAGTAAAATGAAGAAATTGCTTGTCACAAGCAATTATTTCAATATACACAATGTTTTCTTTTCCAAAAAGTTGAAAATCTAAAACTTCACAAGCTTTAGAATATATCGCGGTGGCTGGAGAGCCTAGCAATAGTTTCCTGGTATATCTCGCACCAGTATCACCCTTGCACCCTTTCCTAGCCACCAGCTGCTATCCCACTTAGGTTTACGATTATCCCCCCATTTGTGAGAGACAAATATCGGAAAGGATATGTACCGCTGCCGTGGATCGAACAAATGACATCCCACGATCGAAAATCGGGAGTCTGATGCGCTATCGAATGCGCTATGACGGCGGCAGATTTCTCTTAAACAATTGTGTGTTCCATCAATTATGAATGTACTTTCGTGATTGTCATTTTTATCTACTTTTTAATTATGATTATCTTTTGCAATATCTATATTGAATTTTCCACCCAACCAAAGAATACAAAGATTCTTTAAATTCCGTCTACTAAAAAAGTCGTCTGCAACTTCTTTCAATTTCGACCAGTCTAGAATTTTGCCGTCTAGTAATGGGTTAAATAAACAGATATTCCTCATCCTCCATTGTCTCTTTTTTTTGTGTGTGTTTGTTTTCTCTCTAAACGTGAAAGTTGTCTATCATGACCTGGGGAAGTCAATTTTAGTTTCAGCAATGCAATTGATATTAACAGTACTATTTAAGCAGAAGTTCTTTTAAAGAAGCAAATTTTTATCTTAGCTAGTTAATTTTGATATATGTCCCTATCAGTCAAACGCTTTTTGGTGTTTCTGTTTCATTTCAATGATTTCGTTGAAATTGTTACAGGTATTATCATTATCATTTTTTTTTATTATCAAAGAGTAATTTTCAGATAGTGTTGAGTTTTTAAAGACCCTGACAAAACCTCACAGAAAATGTCAAGAAGCGAACTGTTTCGACCCTCGTCAGCCTGCAAAATTCGCGCGATTTGGCTAAGGTTTATCTTTTTCACACTTAGCCCGTCGACTCACAAATTCTCCATAAAATCTTTCCTTTCTCCAACCGCATTCAGGTAACAAATTTCAATTGTGCCACACTATATCATATCTATAAGGACATATCCTACTACTCTTCGTATGTACGGATGTTCAAGTTATTGTGAGCCGCCGTCATAGCGCAGTTGGTAGCGCGTCGGACTGTCAATCTCGAGGTCCCGGGTTCGATTCCCGACGGCGGCACTCATCCTTTCCGACTATTTGTCACTCACCAATGGGTTGATAATTGTAGACCTATGTGGGATAGGAGCTGGAGGCTAGGAAAGGATGTAATGGTAGTACTGGTGTGAGAAATACCAGGGTTCCAGTGTTAGGTGCTCCAGCCGCCGCGATATAACTGAAAGATTGTTGAAAGCGGCGTAAAACCCCATTCAAACAAAACAAATCAAGTCATTGTGAGTGGTTGAAGTTCTATTTTGGCTATAACTGCCTCTACAAAGGCTAGAATAGCAAAAAAAAAAAAAAAAAAAACATTAATCACCTATGAATTTTGGTCTCAAACGACAGACATATGAATGAGGATGACGCATTAAAGAGGTCAAAGAATGTTCAGTGGTCTACTGCCGCATTTTATATGCCGAAAATCCGGCGGGGTTTGACCTGGTGTATAATAAATGGAAATAACTCAAGTGCATTATTTTAGTACTATACATGCCTTATCTCCCGTTGATAGTGCCGCTGATGTCGATAACTCATGCAATTATTTGCAGATGAAAGGAATGTCGAGTTATATGAAGAACGCATGCATGTGAAGTGAAATAACTGGTGTTACATTAAACATCAGATCAAAGTGAGGACTAACCTGTGGTGTGTATGTTGACTTATGTCTTTGGAAGCGAATAATCATACGACATAGCGTCGGTCTGCGACTTAGATGCAACAGCAGCCTGAATGAAATGCATCTACGATATTTAATTTTGGTTTATCAGGGTTTTTAGGGAACTGTTTCAACGAATCGCCGCTGCCAATTAACCCATTACCAGACGGCAAAATTTTAAACTGATCCAAATTGAAACGAGCTGCAGACGACAATTTAGATATTATGAAAATTTAGATTTTCCAACTTTCTTGGTAGAAAAGATTGTGTAAAATGAAGAAATTGCTTGTGACAAGCAATTTCTTCATTTCACACAATGTTTTCCCAATTGTTTTCGTCACGGGCGTGCAAAAGTGTCATTTTGTGGGAATGGGTTAAAGAATCGAGTTATCAACCGCATTGGTCAGATAGACCGGAAATGCATTGTCGAATCCGAAATTCATGTCGCCGGAACATTCAACTTGAGATGTCGGGCTACTGAAATGTTGTAGCTATAACTGTAGTTATATCGATTTTTCGGCAACCAACGATTTGTTAGATACTATATACTTCTTACTCTACATTTTGAAAAGTCGCGTCGTTTGATAGGCATATCACAGTAGATTTATTGATTGAAATGGGTTCAACGCCACTTTTAACAGTATTTTAGTCATATCGCGGTGGCTGGATCGACTAGCAATGGATTCATGGTATTTCTCTCACCAGTATCACCACTACATCCTTTCCTAGCCTCCAGCTGCTATCCCACTTAGGTTTACGATTATCCACCCATTGGTGAGAAACAAATGTCGCCGGGGATCGAACCCATGACATCCCATGTATGAAGATAAGGAGTCTTATGCGCTACCGACTGCGCTATGACGGCAGCCATATCACAATAGAATTACCTTGTTGGAGGTCGGTAAGCGTTGCCGGCGAACCGTCTTTAACTTTTTTTCTATAATATTTTTTCATCGTGATTAAGGAAGGAAAAGGCAGTTCTCGTTCTTTAAAGAAAAAAAATCCGCAATTTTAAATGACGGATCGCGCTGTTATTGCAATCAATCGACCAATCAAATCATTACATTAGAACAGAAGTGAAGTCTGAACTTCAACATCGGCCGACATTCATATGAAGCATTTCTTGGCTTTGCGATTTAAATGTCGTGACTACAGTTTATTCAAGCTCTAATACGACATTAAAGCTTATTGAATCTGTAGTTACGACGTTTATACCGTTAACCTACCATTTTGAATTTTTGTTACATACCACTGGGAAATAATTCAATTGTTAGTTTCGTCTATCTAAACGAACGATCTGATTGGTCGAAAATTTAATTCATACCTCCATGAAGAAAATTTTGAGCACGCAGCCATTTTATATGCTTCCGCACAAAATAGTTCCATACAGAAAAATATCAAAAATTGTAAAGTTGTTGCATTTTTCGCTCGATGCTACTAAATTGTAAGAAATGAAGAGAATAATTTTTGTTTTCATGGAGGTATGAACCGAAAAACCTAATCACACTCATGTATGAATCCGCTTCGCGTATTCATACAGTGTGATTAGGTTTTTCGGTTCATACCATGAAATGAAAATATTCTCTTCATTTCCTAAATGATTTGAGCGCGTGCGTGACATTTCCAATCATTACACATGTGCGCCAAGTAAAGACTCAGATCAGTCTGTGCATCCGCACATTCTGATCAGAGTCTTCACTCTGCGCTCTGTAGAAGGATACTGACCCAAAGCTTCTTTAAACAATCAGCGAATATTCTAATTGCCCCAAATGGCTGTCCAGGGTGCTCCATGTATGCAAGTCACGCACATGCGAAATTGTTGGAAATGTCACGCACAGGCTCATTTTTTAAACTTACTGCGTTTAAAACCGAATTGAAACTTCCAGTCGGAGCTCATTGGTTATTATAAGAGGAGTCAGTTGGCGGGGTATTCGATCTGTCAACTGACCATTCGCTAGCCCCGCCCACTTACTCCTTCGGTCACGCCCAAACACTCTGACAGGAGGTCCCGCTTCGATTTTAAACGGCACCACTTTGTAAAATTAATGGCCAGTAGCATGAAATATAAAGGTAAGATAGTTTGTTGGCGACCTAAACTTCGTAACTACAGCTTCGATTTAGGTCGCCAAACCAACTACATGGTGAATAAAAATGGCGATTCAAAACGTATTTCTGATATAAATGAATGATTTCATTGGTTTACTTGTAATTTGATTGACAGCCGTGATTGGCTAATTGATACGTCATTCGTAGACACAAAGCAGTCTCAGATCTTCGTGTTCTTCGATTAATAAAAATTGTTGAACCTCGTCGTATTTTCATTCATACAAATTTATAACTAGATTTTAGTTTCGTCCACATAGATTTTGATTGGTAGATTGTTTAGATACTTAACCCTTTACTGTATAATCACTGGTTTTTACGTCCTTGTAATTTTGTACTTGAGAAAACATTGTGGGAAAAGAAGGAATTGCTTGTAACAAGCAATTTCTTCTTTTTCCACAATGTTTTCTACCCTACTGAATGGTCATTTTTCAAATTAAATCCACTATAAATTGTCGTCTGCAAAACCTTTGAAATTGGACAGGTCTAAAAAAATTTAAAATGGGAAAGGGTTAATTGAACACAATTTTGAATGCTTGCACATAAAGTAGATCCATAGATTTTAATTTAAAACTAGATGTTGGAAAATGCTTTGTTTTGCTTGATCCATGATTTAGTAGTATTGAGTTATAAGAAATGAAGGGAATATTTTGGGGATTTTGAGATATAAACCCGGTCAGGTATAAATTCGCTTCACGTATTTATACATAGTGATTAAGAAATTATGCAATTAGAAAATTTAAGATAAGAAATTCTGATTATTCGTTGAGAAGCATTAAAGGAAGCGCGTAAATACGCTGACAAGAATTCGTTAGTACCATGAATATAGCGGGATAGTACGATATACGTCAAATCAGTTATACTGTGACGGTGACGCTATAGTATTTAGAAAGCAATCACAGATAATTTAATTTCTAGTTTCGTCTATAAAAACGGGCGTTCTAATTTGTCGAAAAAATATTCATACCTCCATGAACAAAATTTTGAGCACGCAGCCATTTTTTATGTTTCCGCACAAAATAGTTCAATACAAAAAATTATCAAAATTGTAAAGTGTTTGCTGTTTTCGCTCGATGCTTTCAAATTATATGAACGGAAGAGATTTTTTTTTCATGGAGGAACGAACCGAAAAACCTAATCAGACATCGCGTATTCGTACAGTGTGATTAGTTATTTGTTATTTTCGTTTCATACCTCCATGAAAATAAAAAAAAAGATATTCTCTTCATCTTTTAACCCTTTCCTGGTTAATCCCTGGTTTTTACGTCCCCGAGTTTTTATACTACTGAAAATATTGTTGGAATAGAAGAAAATGCTTGCAACAAGCAATTTCTTCTTTTCCCATAATATTTTCTACCCTGTAGGTTGGTTACTTTTCAAATTGCACTCGCTTTTAATTGTCGTCTTCAACTTTTTTGAATTTGGACAAGTCTAGAAATTTTGAAAAACAGGATAGGGTTAAATGAAAAAATTGCAAAAGCGCGATGATACTACCATGACATTGAGATAGTACGATAACGATGACTCTTTGTTACTCAATCGGAATACACTCGGCCATTCCCGTAAGCATTTGGAACAGACCTCGGACTTACATAATATGGAGCCAGTCGGATCACACTCGGCCATTCCCGTAAGCATTTGGAACAGACCTCGGACTTACAAATTGTGGAGTCAATCGGAACAAACTCGGCCATTTCCCGTAAGCATTGGGAACAGACCTCGGACTTACATAATGTGGAGTCAGTCGGAATACACTCGGCCATTCACGTAAACTTTGGGAACAGACCTCGAACTAACATAATGTGGAGTCGATCGGAACACACCCGGCCATTTCCCCAACTTTTGGGAACAGACCTCGGACTTACATAATATGGAGCCAGTCGGATCACACTCGGCCATTCTCGTAAGCATTTGGAACAGACCTCGGACTTACATAATGTGGAGTTAATCGGAACACACTGGGTCATTCCCGTAAACTTTTGGAACAGACCTCGGACTTACATAATGTGGAGTCAGTCGGAATACACTCGGCCATTCACGTAAACTTTGGGAACAGACCTCGAACTAACATAATGTGGAGTCGATCGGAACACACCCGGCCATTTCCCCAACTTTTGGGAACAGACCTCGGACTAACATAATATGGAGCCAATCGAAACACACTCGGCCATTCCAATAAACTTATAGAACAAACCTCGGACCTACATAATGTGGAGTCAATGGTAACATACTCGGCCATTCCCATAATTTGGGGGATCAGACCTCGGACTTGCATTATATAGAGCCAATCGAAACACACTCGGCCATTCCAATAAACTTGTAGAACAGACTTCGGACTAACATTATATGGAGTCAATCGGAACACATTCGGCCATTCACGTAAACTTTGGGACCAGACCTCGGACTTACATAATGTGGAGTCAGTCGGAATACACTCGGCCATTCACGTAAACTTTTGGGAACAGACCTCGGACAAACATAATATGGAGCCAGTCGAAACACACTCGGCCATTCCAATTAACTTGTAGAACAGACCTCGGACTAACATAATGTGGAGTCAATCGTAACATACTTGGTCATTCCCATAATTTGTCGGATCAGACCTCGGACTTGCATTATATAGAGCCAATCGGAACACAATTGGCGATTCCCGCAACTTTTGGGAACAGCCCTCGGACTTACATTATATAGAGCCAATTGGAACACACTGGGACATTCACTTAACCTTTGGGAACGGACCTCGGACTTACATAATGTGGAGTCAATCGGAACAAACTCGGCAATTCCCGCAACTTTTGGGAACAGACCTCGGACTTACATAATAAGGAGCCAATCGGAACACACCCGACAATTCCCATAAACTTTGAGACAGAGCTCGGACTTAAAGAATGTAAAGCCAATCGGAACATACTCGGCAATTCCCATAATCTGTTGGAACAGACCTCGGACTTACATTATATTGATCCAAATGGAACACACTCGGCCATTCCCATAAACTTTGGAAACAGGACTCGGACTTACATAATGTGGATCCAATCGGAACACACTCGGCTATTCCCATAATCTGTGGTAACAGACCACGGACTTATATAATATGGATCCAGTTGGAACACACTCGGCCATTCCCATAATCTGTGGTAACAGACCACGGACTAACATAATGTGTATCCAATTGGAACACACTCGGCCATTCCCATAATCTGTGGTAACAGACCACGGACTTACATAATGTGTATCCAATTGGAACACACTCAGCCATTCCCATAATCTTTGGGAACAGACCTAGGACTTACATAATATGGAGCCAATAGGAACAAACTCGGCCATTCCAATACACTTTAGGAACATACCTCGAACTTACTTAAGCTTGAACCAATCGGAACATTGTCGGTCATTCCCGTAAATTTTGGTAACAGACCTCGAACGTACAGAAGGTGGAGCCAATCGAACATACCCGGCCATTCCCGTAAACTTTTGGGAACAGACCTCGGACTTACATAAGACGGAGCCAATCGGGATACACTCGATTATTCAATTTTGGAATTTATCACATGACTTTGCGATGTAAATCCGAGATTTGATTCGTAGAATTGAACGAGAGTTCCGATTGAATGTGTAGCATTTTTTGACAAAACGGTGCATTTTGTTAGCCAGAAACAGTGTAGGAAAACGTAGTACGCAATCTCGGTAAACCCGGATGGTTCGGAAGTCTCAAAATAGCTGAAATAGTTGTTTTACGTTCTGCCCTATTTTACTCTGATATCAAATTTCCCTTGAAGACCAAACAGTGTTCTTACAGAACTTTATGAGATCCATTTTAACGGTAACGCATTTTAACGCATTTGCTTTGCATAACGGAAACCGCCAAAAGTTTGTCAAGCGAATTTTTAGAAAAAAATTACGATGTACATCCGACATTTGATTTATAGAATTGAACGTTGAGTTCCGATTGTATGTTACTTCGACAATAACGCTGAAGAATATTGGGAAAAAATAGCAAAAACGCGAAGGTACTAGGACGACAGCGTGATTGTACGATAACGACGACGCTATGTAGCTTTGACAAAAACGTTAATGTATTGTGAAAAATGGCAATGTCGAGATTGTACTATGACGATAGTACGAAAACTATGAAGCTTTGATACTTTCATCAAAACTTTGTGGTAAAGAAAATAACGTGATTGCACTTTGACCGCAGCGCAACAGTACGGTCAAGCTGACGCTCTGAAACTTTGCAATTACGCTGTTACATTATTCAAATGGCAATAACGCGATGGTTCTATGACGAGAACGCGATAATACGATAATGGCGGCGCTATGTTACCTTTGCAATAATTTTATAGTATTGGGAAAAAGAATGAAAAAAAACAACAACATGATGGTATTATGCTAACAACACGAAGTCATGAAAACGATGATGCTATTATGATTAGACTGTAACATTATTGTATCTTTTTAAAGGGCAATAACTTGATAGTATTATGAAGAAAGGTACGGTAACTACTACGCTATGATACTCTGACAAAATCGTTATAGTGTAAGAAAAATGGAACGAACGCTATGGCTCTTTGACGACAACGCGACAGTACGATAAGGAGGATATTTTTACGACTGTTGTATCGCTAAGAAAAAAAATGAATAACACGATGTTACTATGACGACAACGCAATAATACATTAACGATGGCGCTATGAAAATTTGACAAGGATGTAATATTATTGAGAAAAATGGAGAAAAAACTGTGATGATATAAAAATGAAAGCGAAGGTACGATAATTGTGACACTGTGTTAATTTCCATTAATATTGGTATATTCTGAAAAAATGGCAGTAACGCGATGATACTATGACGACAACGCTATAGTACGATAACGATGACGTTACAATGACGATAACGTTGTTGTGGTGTGAGAAAATAGCAAAAAAGAGATGGTACTTTGACCAAAACGCGATACCTCAATAATGTTGATACTATGCTATTTTGACAATAACGTTACAAAATTGTGAAAAATTAAAATAACATCATGTACTTTGAAATCAAAGTAACTGTACTATTGCAATGACGCTGTGATACTTTAACAATAACGTTGTTGTAATTGTAAAAAGGTTATGAATCAATTGACAATCGCTAGCCCCGGCCCCTGAAACATTTGGCCCAGGCCATTGACTCAGACAGGAAGTTCGATTGTTAACGGCTCAATTTTACAAAATTTATGGCCAGTAGCATGTTACAAAGAGGTTAAATGGATTGTTGGCGACCAAAACGTCGTAACTACAGCTTAAATAAGCTGTGGTTATGACGTTTACGTCGCCAAACCAACAAAAATGTTTCAACAAAATGACAGCCAATGTCGGAGTTCAAAGTAAACTTCCTGTCCAAGTGAACCTTTTCATTGGTCGACTTATTTGTTTGATTGACTGCCACGATTGTACTTTGACGACAGAGAGACAGGACGATAACATCGACGCTATGACACTTTGAAAATAACGTTGTTGTATCGTGAAAAAATAAAGATTAAACGATGGTACTGTGACGACAGGGCGACAGGACGCTAACGTCGACACTCTAATACCTTGAAAATAACGTTGTTGTATCGTGAAAAAATTATGATAGAACGATGGTACTGTGACGACAGGGCGATAACGTCGACACTATAATATTTTGAAAATAACGTTGTTGTATCGTGAAAAAAATAAGATTAAACGATGGTACTGTGACGACAGGGCGATAACGTCGACACTATAATACTTTGAAAATAATGTTGTTGTATCGTGAAAAAAATAAGAATAAACGATGGTTCTATGACGACAGGGCGACAAGGCGATAACGTCGACACTATAATATTTTGAAAATAACGTTGTTATATCGTGAAAAAATTTTGATAAAACGGTGGTGCTATGACGACAGGGCGACAGGACGATAACGTCGACGCTATGATGCTTTGAAAATAAAGTATATTTTATCGTGAAAAAAAATGGAGATGATACGATGTTACTATGACGACTGCGTGAAAGTACGCTAAAGATGACGCTGTGTTACTTGAAACGATGTTGAGACGACAAAGTATTATTAGTTGTGTGACTCTTTGTTTTCTTTCGTTGTTGTTGTTAATGAGTGTATGTGCGCGCGCGTGCGACGGGGGGGGGGGGAGCACATGCAGTGACGCTTTCGTAGCGCTTTGACAGTAATTAAAAGCGTACTGCGAAGATGTGACGATTGAACTACCATACTTAAGTTATGGTTTTATAACAATAATACGGGGATACGAATGTAAAAAAATGCAATAATGCGGCACTGACTACGCGATAGTTAACTTCTGCAGAGCCTAGTCTGAGCATGTTTTACAGCTGGCGAACCGTAGATGTTGCTGGATCGCACCTTCATTTCAAATACAATTTTCGTATTACAACATTCTCGTATGGTCATTCTTCGTGTGAGGATTTCAACCGTTGGTATGCTGAATGAAATTTGTGTTAAAAAAATAATTGAAATCAAAGGACTGAAAGCCCAGCAGAACTTTATAGAGATGTTTTATTTCCTTTGAAAAACAATATAATCTTATAAAGGAATCTTGCTTTGAATGTGCAGGCTGGTCTTTGTCTGTATCCCCTGCCAAAACAGAAATATTCATTGTTCAACATGGAAAGGTTTAAATGGGCCTGTTCGTGACATTCCCAACCATAACACGTGTGCACCAATTAAAGATTGGACCAGCCTTTGTACCCGCACAGTCTGGTCAGAGTGTCAGTTAATCATTCGCTTTACAGGTAGAAACCAACGCAAAATTTCCTTACACGATCAGAGAATATTCTAAATGCCCCAAATAGCTATCCAGGCTGCTCATTGTCTACGCTTCACGTACATGTTAAAATGGTTGGAAATATCACGAACTGCCTCAATTATAAAAAAAAGTTCATTAGAAAGGAGTTCCCATCGATAGGCCGCCGTCACAGCGCAGACTTCTAATCTTCAATCGTGAGGTGTTATAGGTTCGATCCCCCCCGGCGGCACATGTCCTTTCCGACAATTGTTTCTCACCAATTGATGGATAATTGTAAATCTAGATGGGATAGCAGCTGGAGGCTTGGAAAGGAAGCAATGGTGGTACTGGTGCGAGATATTCCAGGAATCCACTATTTGTTGCTACAGCCGCCGCGATATGACTTAAAAATTGTTAAAAGCGGCGTAAATTCCAATTCAAGCAATCACACAAACACAACAAAAAACATCCATAAGATCCGTCCGTTTTTGTTTGTTAGACATTTATCAGAGCTTTTTCTTGTTCACTGCGACTGTTAGAGATGGGCCAACGGAAACTGTTCCTTATCCATATTACCTGACGACAAAGTATAAGACTGGTCCAAAATCAAAGAAGTTACAAGCAATTTCTCTCAAGCGTATCCATAAAAAAAATTCCGGTCGATAATTAAAAGTAGTTGCAGACGACATTTCATAAAAATTATATGTCAAAAACATTGTGAAGAAAGGAAAAATGTGTTTGTTACGTTCAATTCTTCTTTTCTCACTAAGGTTACATAGCTTTTGTTTAAGTCGGTCCCGAAGGAATCCTTGGTCTGCCCTGGATGGAACCTTGAACATTAGAAAGCTTTAAAAATCTTGAAACGTCGAAAGAATAGGAACATGTAGGTTTTACACAGGATAGGGGAAATGTATTTCTGTATTGAGATATTACCTGGAACTGCTTTGCGTTATCTTTAATTTAATCTATCTGGTACTGAAGGCCAACACCTCTGTAGCAGGTTACACGTGATAGTAGGAGTGGAAAACCTGGGTATGTCATTATCAAGTACGATTCTCTGCTTATTTACCTTTGATAAACATTTTAGAATTGGAGATAACCTTTTTTTTCAATGGGATATGAACCAATAAACTTAATCACTCTGTATGGATACACGAAACGGATTCATATATTAGTGTGATTAAGTTTTAAGGTCCATTACTCAATAAAAGAATTCTCTTCCTTTCTTATAATTCAATGCCATGAAGCATGAAAAAGCAAATGTTTTACTAGTTTCGAGTAAAATTTATGGATCTAAATTGTGCGTATGCGTACAAAATAGTTGCGTGCTAAGAGTTTTGTTCGTGGAAATATAAAGAAAAAAATTAGCAAATCGAAACGCTTGGATCTTGATATACGAAACTAAAAATGAATTATTAACACTTTTATTAAATTAATGTTTTGGAAACGCTGCGAAAAAAAGAAAAGCTCGACGACAAATAAATTTAGAAGTTTGCTATCTTTAAGGATGGTATAGTTTACGTAGAAAAAAAAAAAAAAAAACCTGGCTGACAGGCATTTTATCTTACAGGCAGTAAACAGAGCAGTTTTGTTTCGGAAATATAATATTCTCCACATGGATTGTTTTGGATATATTGTTTTATAGATAATAAATAGCATATAGAGCTGTGTATAGAATCATACAGAGAGTGTATCTGATAACTGAGAATTGTAACGTTACAAGAAAGGATGGGGCGCATTAAGTTCGACGCCGGAGGGACATTGTTTGCCATTGATCAAACATTTCTGCAGGCGGGGCCTGACTCGAAATTCAAGAGAATGTTCGCTGAAGTTGAGGAAACAGACAATCACGATCCTTTCATCATTAACCGTCCACCTGAATTATTTGGGGCGATTATTTCGCTCTACATGTTGGGAGAGCTACATGTTCCAGTGGCGTCATGTCCAGGGGCGGTTCTTCAAGAAACTGAATTCTGGGAAGTTGAAAAGCGATGTATATCTCGGTGCTGCTTGTACAGGTATTATTTATGGCGCCACAGTGTTGCCATCACTTACCAGATAGTTAACGGGAAAATGTGGATATCGCATTATTTTACCTTTTTTGTGATAAGCTAAATTTCATATTTTCAGTTCTGTCAATATGATACTACATATTAGGTTAAAATGAATTTCGTCGCGCTAAATCTTTGAAACTGGTACTTTTTATGAGACAACGTTCACGAAAGAAAAATGACTGATATCCTCATATAGAATTTCTAGAAACTAGATGATAAAGCTGATTTTCTTGAGAACTTTATTTTGTGAATTAACTAGATAATAGTCAAGAAACTAGATGATATAGCTGACATGAATTTATAACGTTAGTGATCAGAAGCTCTCACCACTTAGTAGATAATACTCGTTACTTTTGTATTAACTACTTAACTTTCCTTGATATATTACAACTAACTGACTAGTTTATAAAATCGGGTGATTGGTCGATAGCTCGATACCCGCCATTTTGGTCATTTATCCGCGATAAATGGTCTAGTAAGTTATAGAAGTTCAAGAGCAATTACTCGACAAAATTCAAACATACTTTATTACATGGTTACTAGACTACACAGACGCGATGTCATCCCCTGCCCCCTTTTGAGAAAGTCTAGTAGGTGTTGGTAGGTCAAGTGCATTAAAACAGCAAAAGCACGTTACTTAGTATCTTGATCAAAAAAACAACATTTTTCAAGAAAAAATGATGCGGCATCCAGTTTTTTTATTTATCTTATTATTTTTTTTTATTTGCGTTAACTTATCTGGTAAGTGGTGGCACTTTATTGACACTATAATAATTCATCCATTTTTATTGAGTTGCGGCAAACCGAAGGTTTGAAGGTATTCATTGTCGTCGCACGATTTTACTATCTCATGTATTCCTCCGATTGCTCGGGACAAATAACCACCCTCACATTGCCGTTTCTTAAAAAGGCTCATTCTGTGATACCAGGCCAATTTATAAATTTTCGGACACTCTTTTGAAAGATGGCTTCATTTTGAAAGGTTTCAATACAAAATTATCGTATTTTTTTCGAAACTTTTGATTTTACTAGCGAACTACATTCTGCAAGATACATACAAATAATTAGATCGTAAGTTTTGATTAAAAGACCAAACATTCGAAAGGACAGTTTGGATCTTCACATCATTTTATATTTCTCAGAAATACATCTTCAAATGCAATATAAATCCCATATCGGTTATCTCCGAAGAAAAAGGTTATCAACGTTGAGCATTAATACATAATGATACTTGAAACACGCCGAATGAATGATGTGGGCCGTACAAAGCCATATATATTAAATGGGTCCGTAGCTTATTTTGGTATTTTAAGTATAAAATGCTATAATCTATCATTTATACTAACATTAATATATGAAATATTGATTTTGTGTAGTAATTTGTGATTTCAAATATAGTTGGTCAGACCTAACAACCACATATAACCTACTGAATGCACATTATTATCAACACCTATTTTGTGTACGACGCATGCGCGCGAACTTGTTGATATCCTGCCTTGATACTAAGCGAGGTTCCCGAGTTGTTGTTTAATTTCGAGACAATGGATAAAGATTATTTAGCGACGAGTAAAGGCGTTATACCTCGAGACAGTGGTTATATCCCAGATTGATGTCATATCTACGATAGGCTAATTTGACTTTCGTATCAGATGGATGGAAACGCCGAACTAGATCATGTTTTTCTCAAGACGTCTACTGCAAGTTCTGCGCTTCCTGTTAAAGGTTAAACATATGATTTCTGTTGTACAAAAATTGTGTTTGTACCGCCCTGGACCGGGCTTTCCCCAATTAGTAATATCATTTTTCGAATCGATTTTCTGTCATTCTAGCGCCGAACCTTCTCGCGTTGGATGCAGGGAAATACACGTTTGAAATATTTCAACTTTGAAGTCCGGGCGAATTAAGGCATAGTTTTCTGAAGATACCCGCATTGTTTTAGTAACATACCCATATGAAGCAGAGAAAAGATTATTTCCATTACATCATCCGTACTCAAAAATGTTCGACCAAAAACACAATTAGTTTTTTCCGAGATGATATGTACGATTTTTTTCTGGATTGAGGTTTATTTATTTTAGTATTCGTTTCAAATTTCAGCAGGGATTTGAAGTTCGATAATTTGTATAATTAAAGCACTTAAAGTAACTCTGATGAAAAACAGAAACCAGATTTATACAACAAGAAGTTAATTTCTATCCTATTAACTCTGTCCTCTGAATTTGCTAAGGCGATTTAAAAACTGCTTTCCAGAGCTCGTTGTGCAACATTGAGAAGAAATATTCTCTGATGTCTGTAAATAGTGGAAAAAAATGCTCATATTTCAAAACACAATTCACCTTAGATAACCCATGATTCATTTAAGTAACCTGTGTGATATGAAGTCAAATTTAAAAAAGTAGTACCTAAATGCAAATTCCAATCACACCAGGCTTTAAAAATAGAACTCGATAACACTAATGTAATAAACGGAAATACACACTTAGAATTCATTTGAATTGGTCTCCTCTGAGTGGATCGATCATATTTGATCAGTCAAGGGCCAACAGCCTTCGGTTTATGTTTAGTAATGAATTCCAGACAGTTTGTCTATTGTCGCAACTCTCAGGTAATTCAGGGCTTTGATTAATCTATTTATTTACTTTTTCATTTCAACGTCTTACTTCGACTGAGATGCTCTAGTGTTATTCGTTTTAGAATTTTAACGTACTAAATAAATGTATGGAAATTATAATAATAATTATGAGCAGAAAAAATACGAAACTATTTTTTACCATCATTTTCAATTTTTCCATATTGCATCGACCTTTTATAATAAAAATGCACATGTCCTCTGCGACCTCTTTCAATTTAGACCGGTTTGTAAAAAAATCATACTGTAATAGGTTAATTTGTATGACAGGATCGAACAGTTTGAGGGCCACCAAAACCGTCTCGCCAAGTTCCATCAGCACATTGTGTCAGAACCTGACGGTATAAAGCTGATTCCTTGTGACTCGCTGTCTAATCTAAGATCAATCATTTGGTCTATTGTAGAATATAGGAGCAGCAGCATATTAAACAAGGTAAGCTAACGAGGTCATAACAAAAGTATGAAGGTTGAAAATTTAAGTAGATGAAATTTTATTTATTTATTTATCATTTTTTTTATCTTCTTGGATATAAATATTGTGGATAATGAAGAAATCGCTTGATACAAGCAATTTCTTCATTTTCCACAATACTTTCTAAACCTTTTCTCTTGAAAGGCGTAAAAAGGAGGAATTGTGTGGGAATGCCTTACGTAAGTTGATACATCTAGGTTTTTTACACAAACGCGTATTTTTACAGATTTGACGGCGAAATGCAAAATGATTTGGTTCAGTATCAATGACACTAGCCTCCATTTTCCGAGGCCTTAGATTCCGAACCGATCCTAACATCTTTCCCAGTAGTATAAACCGAGGCTTCCAATCATCTAGGTAAAATTTAATTGTTAGTTTCATCTATCAAAAATGAGCGTTCTGATTGGCCGAAAATAAATATATTCATAGCCCCAAGAATAAAATATTAAGCGCGCAGCCAATTTGTAGGCTTCCACAATAAATAGTTCTCTACAAGAAAGTATTTAATTTGTAAAATACTTGCATTTTGCTCGCTGTTGTTAAACCATAAGAGATGAAAAGAATAATTCTTGTTTTCATGGAGATATGAAACGACTAACCTAAACACACTTGTATATGAATCCGCTTCGCGTATTCATACAGTGTGATTTCCTTCTTCAGTTTCATACCTCAATGAAAATAAAAAAAATATTCTCTTCGTCTCTTAAATGTCAATGACTATCTAATGAAATGTAAATCCCGATAATCTTTAATAAAAGTCCATCGGTATGGCGGTGAAATTAAGGGAATTTCTTAAAAAAGAACTTTGAATACTGAATGCTTGTCTTTTCGATGAGTCATTTTTAGTCGCCGGATTGTGTAAGCCATCAGGCTCTCATTGATATCGTACTCGATCATGGGAACACTTCAGGGCCATTACGATTTTACGGTTTGTGCGGTAATGAATATTGATCATTTTTGTAGAAAGCATGTTCGCTGTTCTATTCTAAGAGGTCTTTATAATATGGAAATTTTGTTTACAGTAGTCAGTTTTTTGCTTTTTGTTTTAAATATCTTTTTTCGCAAGATATGTTTCCAATTAGACTTCTGACTAGAGAAATTAAGGTTTTATACGCTTATCCTCTGCAATCTCTTAGATCAGTCTAACGTTATCGCTGCAATCTCTTAGATCAGTCTAACGTTATCGTCCGGTAATGGGTAAGAAGAGATGAGTATTCATTGTCTGTCTTTTCACAAAAGACCTGATAAATATGAGGATGTACGAATTTGAGACATGTGTCGCAATCTGTGTCGTTTGGCGAATCTGGAGATGCAATATTTTGTAGTCCGTTTACAAATAACCATTTTTGTATCATTTCAGCTATATTTTGTCCTGGTATGTGCCATGATTCTTCTGTCTATACTGACAATCTCGCTGGGAACGTGCGATTCCTTCAAAAGAAATATGACAAATTGCGAAAGGCTGGAATTCATGGAGGCCAGAAATATGGACGGACACAAACTATTTGAAAGCAACATTGACAAGAATGCTTGTGGAAATACGACCCTCCCTGATTTCAAGTCTATTTACCAAAGATACGGTTACTATGACAACACGTTTGATTATGACGTTGATTATGAATTCATCAAATTTCCCGAGTTTTCTGATGTCACAGATTCGCCATCAGCTACACCGTCATTTGTGTCAATCAAGGTTCCGGTAATGACTGTCCCTATTGATTCCCTTGTTGTCCTTGAATTGTTGACCTTGGGTTTCTTCACAGTTGACCTTGCCCTTCGACTTCTGTCCTGTCCCAGTATATTAGCTTATTTCATGTCTATTATTAACATAGCAGATGCGGCCGCTCTACTTTGCTCGTACACCCACCTCATCATGATCCATGTAAGGACACAGGAAAGATACATAAACGGCTGGATAGACATTCTTGCATTCATGCTGGTGCTACGCACATTGCGATTATTTAGAATCGTCCAAAATCTAACAGCTGGTCGCGTCCTCGCATTTACTTTCCTCCAAAATTTAAAAGAACTGCTAATTGTCCTCCTATTTCTGATATCTGGAATCTGTCTATTTTCAAGCGTAGTTTATTTCATTGAGAGACCCGAACATATCATATTTGAGAACGTGCCTCACGGCTGGTATTGGGCTGTCATCACCATGACGACGGTTGGTTACGGCGATATCATACCCGTAACGCCTATTGGACGACTTTTATCGTGTCTTTGTGCGATCTCTGGTGTTGTTATGTTCGCTTTAACTGTGCCTGTATTTACTAATCAGTTTCTATTGCTGTATAGACACGCTAATCTTAAATGTATGTTGATTGTATCCAGTCGTAGCCCTGAGAGAAAGAAGGGAGATAATATGACAAATGAAGGCAGCGGTTATAATGCTGAATGCGGCCCTGTTCAACCAGGATGTTCGGACTGTTAAGAACTGCCATAAAGACTTATAGTTTTATGTTTGGTTTGAACGCCGCTGTGAACAATTAGTATC
Source organism: Fragum fragum (assembly GCA_946902895.1). Lineage (NCBI taxonomy): Eukaryota > Metazoa > Mollusca > Bivalvia > Cardiida > Cardiidae > Fragum > Fragum fragum. Next base: position 32,009,166 of record OX336378.1, on the reverse strand, counting down.
TCACATGTGCATTACAGTGAAATTCACTTATTCGTGTGACTTACTTTTTTATATACACGATATCAGTATGGCTGAGGGTGCGCATGTCTTGCTCAAGGAAATACCCTCGTGACATTTGGTGCGGCTGGGATTCGAAGCTCCCCCCCCCCTCGCAAAATAATATGTCTACCGCTTTAACAAACGAACCACGCAAGGTTACTAGACACCGATACAAACACAGTTGTTTAACAACCCATTCCAAAACAGTGACATTTTAGACCAGTCCAATTTGGAAGAAGTTTCAGAAGATACTTTCAAATTGTTGCAATTTTTTAAATCTTTGTGTCTCTTGGTAGAAAATAATGTGGAAATTGCAGAAATTACTTGTAACAAGCAATTTCTGCATTTTCAACATTGTTTTCTAGAACTATTTTTGTTGGGCGTATTTGGGATTGGGGGTGGGGTTGAGTGGGAGAATCGATTATATAAACGTTATTTAAGCGACCGATTCTATTTCGCTACCATTCATAAAGATACCAGAATTGAATGTCTCTTTCCAAAAGATAGAAACCTCTTAATAAAAGAGTGTTGGTCTTTACCAATCTACACTCAGTCGACGGATCGAGAAGGCAATCAAAGAATCATTCGACCAGTCAAATTATTCCTTTTTACCGGAGGTGAACTTTGAACTCTGATTTTGGCTGACAATAATGCAAGACATTTTGTTGGTTCCGCGACTCCAACGTCGTAACTACAGATTACGTGTGCTGTAGTTACGATGATTAGGTCACAGACCAACCGTTTTACTATTATGTTAAATGATACTGGATATAAATTTTGAAAAAAAACAAACAAAACAAAACAAAAAAGAAACAAAAAAAAAAAAACAAAAAAAAACAAAAAAAAAAACGTTCAACCCATTCCCAAATGGCAAAATGTTAGACTGGTCAAAATTGAAAGGCATTGCAGACGACAACTCAAAGTTGAAGAAATTTAATATTTGTTCAACTTTCTAGAAAGAAAACATTGTATAAAATAAAGAAATTACTTGTTACAAGCATTTTTTTCATTTTATACAATGTTTTTTTCAAATGTCTTTTTTTGAGGGGCGTCCATAAGCGTCACTGTGTGGGAATGGGTTAGAACCTAAGAAGAACCTCCTGTTGGAGGTGAGTGGGTGTGGCCAGCGATCCGTCAACTACGAATTTTGAAACGCTGTAGATGAACTTTGAACGTATGCTCCCCGGTGGCGGCACATATCCTTTCCGATATTTGTCTCTCACCCGGCAATGGGTTGATTATAGTAAATGAAATTGGTGAAGCAGCTTGAGGGTTGGAAAGGGTATATTGGTGGTAATGGTGTGAGATATACCAGAAATCCATTTATAGGTGCTTAAGCCGCCGCGATATGACTGAAAAAACTGTTAAAATCGGGGTTAAATCCCATTTTTAGCCGCTAAAAACCAAATCAAACAATGCGTGAACTAAAACCTATGCTATTTTATACATTTTAGACACTTTTCGACGAAACGTCTTTCAAGGACAACGTCCCATGAGAACCGTGTTTGCGATTAAATCTGGCCTTTATTTCATATGTCATACTTAATAAACATATGCATGTGAAACACTAATACCCCAGAAGGGCAATTTTTCAAAAGTTTGACCTTGAAATTTAAACTTGACCTAAGTATAGGCAAATGCGTTTCGATAAAGAGCGATCATAAATCTAAATATGATACTTGAAGGTTTACATAACAAAATATATCCGTTATTTCACCAACGTATGTACAAAACACAGTAAGGTATTACAAACAAAATTGCATAGAATTTGAGATAATGATTGGAACTTCAAATAAACGATTAAAAACTCAGTAAATCAGTAAATTTAAATCTAAAGCAGTATCAGTATGATAAGGAATTTAAAGTTTACACAGATGACAAATTGTATTTTTCATTTAGTATTCGTTAAATGCGGTCAAGTAATAGAAATTGTTGGGTTGATTTTTACAATGTTTGTGTTTTAATTGATTGATTGAATGGGGTTGAACGCCGCTTTTAACAGTATTTTAGTCATATCGTGGCGGCTGGAGCACCTAGCAAAGGATTCCTGGTATTTCTCACTCCAGAATTACCCCTACAACCTTACCTAGCCTCAAGCTGCTATCCCACTTAGGTTTACGATTATCCACCCATTGGTGAGAGACAGTTGTCCGAAAGAATATGTGCCGCCGCCGGAAATCTAAACCATGACACCTGTGTTTTAAAATAAGTGATATCATGAGTTTAACATTTTGACCTTGGACACGTGACTCCACTAAATACATATCAATGGAGGCACCAACGACCAAATATAAATCCCGTACATTATATAGCATCGAGGAAATGAGGATTGTTCAGTTTTTGCTACATTTTGCGACGGACGGACAACCTTAACCCATTCCCAAACAATCCCTTATCTTTACGCCCCCAAGCCGAAAAAGCATTTAAAACATTATGGATAATGAAGAAATTGCTTGTATCAAGCAATTTCTTCATTATCCACATTGTTTTCTATCCAAAACGATGAAAAGTCCAAATTGCAGCAACTTGAAATTGTCGTCTGCAGCTTCTTTCCATTTGGATCAGTCTAAAATCTTATTGTGTGGGAATCGGTTAAAACAATATGCCCAAGAGCTATCGATAAGGATGCGAGTTTTTACCGAAGCCGAATATTTCCTACGGCAAAATATTTCAAGCGCTGCACCCCGTGTTTTCTAGAAAAGGTTCAGGCAAAAATTCGCGAATAGGCACTGAGGGAGCGTCCCCCTTAGCTTCCGAAGATGTCGATCCTATTGGTGGACTCTTTTTAAGTCTACTGAATCTGAAGGAAGTTGACCCGTGCATGTATGTCAAGAGGTCAACCAATTATGATCCTGACAGTAAACCAAGTCGATTACGACAGATACTTTGAAGCTTATTTTCTTATGATCCCTTTTATCGTTTTTATGTACAATTTCATCACTCATATTAATTTTGCATGCATGCCATTTTATACAAATATAAAATTCCTTTTTTTCTTTGTATTAATTCCCGATATTTTATGATGCCATAAGACCGTCTACATATGACAGAATCTCCGATCAGATTGACGGATCGCAGGCCACGCCCACTGACCCCGACAGGAAGTTTGACTATGCATTAATTTACAAAATACACGGTTCTTAACATGTTACAAACTAGAGGCGCTTGAGCGCCTGATTTGCTTCACAGGTCTGAATTTACTTACCATGAAAGTATTTCATTTTCTTTAGTATAAGAGGCGGCTCATTTAAAAAGATTATTGTAACCTGCTTTCAGGGAGACAACTTTCTTTCACGCAACAGTAAAGTAATATCAATTACAATGTATTTACCTTGTATCACTGTCATTCCTGGAATTTGGCCTGTCTTCGAAAGCTTTATTATTAAAACTGATAAAATTTCTTCATAAAGTCTGATTCAGGATAACCAAAACATCATTCCTGTGAAATTTGGTTAAAATCGAACCACTGGTTTCTAAGAAGATTTTTAAATACATATTTAAAACATGTTTTGTAAAACATGCGGCCAGGGATATAAAATAACAGGAAAATCGTTGGTTTATTATTCAAGCTGTAGCTACGACTTTTAAGTCACCAAACAAACAAAAATGCAAAGAATGAATTTTATAGTTCAACAATGAGATCCGGTTAAAATGAATAATTTGATTTGTTAAGTTTTTATATTAACAGCGGCGAGCCGTCAATGAGCCAAAAGCCAACATGACTTTTCTTAATTGATTCTCTCTTGCCGACCGCTTCCGGTTCACATCGGCTAGAAACTTTATTCTCAGCGTTTTTCCATTATGGACCGGCTATCGATCTTAGGTCTATGAATAGCCAACTTGTTCCGTGTAAGCGCAAATTTTCTGTTTAAGAAGAAGACTTAGTTTTGACCTTGTAACATTGATTTGCAAGGTTGGCTTGGGTTTAGTCATTTTCATCTGCCCTTGCATTTATCACGGTGAAGTTCACTTATTTCTATGCATTTTGGTATATCTAGTGCCAGGCTTGGCCTCCAGATACATTGCCCAAGAACATACCAGCGTGCTCATTGGCTCAGCCGGTACACGAACACGCAACCTAAAACTTCCACGAATCTATCAACCCAAACCCTGAGTTACGCAGCCCTAAAAACTCTTTTTTTCATTAATCGACATGAACAAATAATTCGGGAAATTCACAAATTTCACCACAAACACAGATTTTCGATCCTCCAAAAATAAAGATTGGCAAAACAATTTGCAAAATTAATAAATTATATATGACGGGCTTTTTGTCTTTTCTTTCCCAAAAGAAAGCAAGAGGACCTTGCTGGTCCCATATTTGCTCATCTGAGTATGATAGAGCAAGGTGTTATGAAATATACCAAACATCAAAGCTCTAGACCAGAGAAGATTTTTAAAAGATTTTCTTCTTTAACCCTTTCCCGTTTTTGGAAATTTTAGACTGGTCCAAATTGAAAGAGGTTGCAGACGACAATGAAAACTGGATGCTATTTAAAATGAAACCATCCATAGTGATAGAAAATATTGTGGAAAAAGAAGAAATTGCTTGTTACAAGCAATTTCTTCTTTTTCCACAATGTTTTCTCGAGTATAAAATCACAGGAACGGGAACGGGTTAATACTTTATTTCTATAAAGACCAAGATCCGACAACACATGGATTATTTTCAGAGTAAAGTACTTCTTTGAAAAAGTGTGGGAGAGTGGTTATAGGCATTGATATATACATTGTACTAAACACTAAAGCACTAGGTCTTATAAGATTTTTAATTTCCTTCTTTACTCCTATGTAACTCCGAGATTGCACAACATAGGGCTAATTTTCAGAGTTGGCTCATTCTTTGAAGTACTTTGATCGAGGGTCACCAGGTGTTGATATATAATTCTAAGAGAAAATCAGTCAGTAAACAGACGACTGGACAGACGCCAAATAACTATAATTCCCATAGCTCACACGAGCACTTCATGCTTTGAGTGAGCTAAAAATTGTGAACTTTCAATTGTTGTCAGCAACATCTTTGAGGTTGGAGTAGTCTAAAATTTTGTCATCTTGTAATGGGTTAATCAATCAATCACCTCTGGAGATCAGGCAAACATTTTTGTTAGCTTTGCGACCAAGAGATTCAAGTTTTTGTTCCCCAGAATGACTTTATTGTTTATTTGCACATTACCACACAGACCTGCTGTTAAACTTAACACCCCGAAGAACTATTGTAAAGGAAAACTTTGTGGGAAATGAGGGTATTGTTTTTAAAGAGCAATTTCTCCTTTTCTAACATTGTTTTCGACCTTATTCGACACTTATTTTCCCATGTTAACACACTGTGAAATGCAGTCTGCAACTTCTTTGAATTTGGACCAGTTTAAAATTTTATCATCGGGTAAAGGGTTAAACTTTTCATTCGGCCAGAATCAGACATAAAAGGAATAAGTTATAAAACATAAAAATTCAAGATTGACCTTAATGAATGTCACGAGTGATAATTTGGAATCGGAGTGGATGATAATTTAACAAAATCTTTTGAAGTATAATAATTATTTAATTGTAAAAAATACAAAAATATTATGAACTAAGTAAACATATTCTTGCACAAAACAAGAAGGAATTACTTAATCATACATTTCATTTGTGACTAAAATATAAGCAACAGACATTTAACCATCTCCACGGAAAAGGACTGTGATCTGAACTCGACGGTCCTACTGTCTTAGGCTAGCATCTCTGTCGACTTTCACAAAGTCGCTGTCGAATAGTTAAAGTCAATAGGGGTACCAGTCTACCTATTGTCAAAGGGACAGATAACTTGTCTAACAGTGAAAGCATCTCATTAACCCATTACCAGATGGCAAAACTTTAGACTGGTCCAAATTCAAAGGAGTTGAAAATTCAATGTTTATGAAATTTTATATTTTTTTAACATTCTTGGTAGAAAACATTGTGGGAAATTGCCTGTTATCATATATACCAAACTGTTTTCCTGAGAGATGTCAAAGAGCGTCATTGTATGGGAATGGGTTAAATCAGATCTACCAAGACTGGATCCTCAATCTGGCATTTTTACATACTAAAGGAAAATACTTTTATAAATATTGTAAAAAAGAGAAAAATTGGTTGTTAAATGTGAACACACATGCTAGGTTTCAAAAATTATCTTCAGTACTAACTGAGATATGGTGAAGGTTATATCTTGCTTTGCAGCCAAGGCCTAAAACTACAGCTAAGCCTACCCTTTCATTCCTTAACCCATTCCAAGACGATAAAATATTAGAACAGTCCAAATTCAAAGAAGATGCAGACCACAATTTTAATTAGATTAAATCTTTAAACTCTTTGGCTTTTGGGATAGAAAACATTGTCTATAATGTAAGAAATCGCTTGTAACAAGCATTTTCTTCATTTTCCACAGTGTTTTCCAAAGATCTTATACCAAGGGGCATTTAAAAGCATCATTGTGTGGGAATGGGTTAACCCATTACCAGATGACAAACAACTATTCCAAATTTAAAGACGTTTCAGATGATAATATCAACTTGATAGAATTTTCAGTATCTGTCAATCAGGGAAATGAGGAAAATGAAGAAATTGCTTGTGACAAGCAAAATCATTTTTCACATTTTTTCCCTGTACTATTTTCTTGGGGCAGTGAACAAGTGGGATTGTGTGGTAATAAGTTAAAGCTTGTTATTCAACCAACCCCTGCAACTAAACTATGCCTACTGCAATGAAAGGATGATGATAATACCCTGTAATTTTAGTCCCTAGACCTATTACCAGACTACAAAGTTTTAGACTGGTCCAAATTTAAAGAAGATTCATATGATCATTTTAAGTTTATGAGATATTTAATATATTGGTCTCTTGTGGTAGGAAACATCATAGATAATGAAGAAATTGCTTGAAACAAGCAATTCCTTCATTTCCACAATTTTATCTAAATCATCTTACAATCTTATTGTTTCAGTTGGATTAAAAGCAGTACTGTGTGGGAATGGGTTAAAAGGCCAAAAATATATAAGGATAGTGATAACCTAGATAAACAGGTTTGACCCTTGTCATGCTGATCCCAGAATATTTCTGTTTTGGAAATAGTTGTGGCAAGTGTGTAGACTAAGACCTGTCTGCACATTGGTGCAGTCTGATCTTAGTCTACACTACCTGCTTGTTCTCTTAGGTTTGAGGAAATATTTGTACACAAAGAAGATCTTTTTTTTTTTCAAAAAATAAAATTTTGTGAAGAAAGGAAAAATGTTAAGCATGTCAAGGGTTAAAATGTTTTACGTAATAATCTACAAATAAAGCCCCAACAAATTTACATTTCATGTTTTCATCATAGTTGCTTTCAACTGCATCTGCACAAAGAATTATTCTATTACGAATGGATCAATCTATATGTTGACTTATACTCAGCTAATGCTTCAAAAATTCATGCATTATCTGATAGTATTTTAATGATAAGAAAATGCATTATCACATGCTTTAGCGTATTTCCATTGTTATTTCACTAGTGTAATAGCCCCCATGTAACATCAAAAAATATTCAACAGGTTTATTTCACTCCAAAATCACAGGTCATGATTTAACTGTTGTCAAGCTTAATAAAATCCTCTACAAAAATTGCATAAAAATCAAATAGCTGAAAGCACAGAAAGCACTAAATATAGCTAAATAATAGTTTTGAAAATTCATCTTAAAAACAAATGTAGATATTAAAGGTTCAAGCAGGTGGTCTAGACAAAGATCAGACTGCAATTATCAGACTGCACATAAGTACAGTATGATCGTTGTCTTGACCTTCTGCCAAAATAGGAATATTCGAGCTCAGCATGACAAAGGTTAAAAAAAAATTCCAAACATTATGGAACATTATTACAAAATGGATTTCTGTGTTGGATGCTAATCAAAGTAAATTATCAAATAATGGATTTCTACATGGCATTAAAAATAAAAGCAATCAGTAAGGCAAAAAATGAGATTTGTAGAGTGCTGGAAGAGTCTGCACAAGGTTGGCTTTCATAACAAATCTGTGTGGTAGTTGGGTCCACTGGTAATTGTCCACCTGAAAATCAACAAGAATATACAGTCAACACTTGTTATCTCAAAGTCGTATATCTTGAATTTCTGGGTAAGTCAAGGTTAAATTCAGGTCCCAACTTTTTTCCTTCTTGAATTCATATAAAACCGAAAAAACTGAAATTTCAAGCAATTTCTTCATTTTAAACATTATTTCTCAATTGTTTTTCTTTAGGGGTATCAAAAAGTGCACTATATGGGAATGGGTTGATAATCATTAAATATAATAACAAGGTGCCAAATTGTCACAAGATACGCCCGTCACACTGCTTAATATTAACTGGAGGTTTGAATAGAACTGAGGTTATTTTGAATGAATATTTTTTCTCAAACAAAGTATGGAAAACAACAAAGGACAAAAACTCAAATTATATGCTAGGTTGAGTTATGGTTCTTGTACACTGCATCCCCCCCCCCCCGGTGTGATCTATCCATCCATGAAGTTTCATGTTTCTAGCTATTTTACTTTTAGATATACTCCGGACAAGATTCAAGTATGAAAAACAACAAAGGGCAATAACTCAAAAAATTGGCCAGGTAGAGTTATGGTTTTTGTGCACTGCACTCCCCCTTGGTGAGATCTAGAAACCCATAAAGTTTCATGAACCTAGCTATAATACTTTTAGAGATATACTCCGGACAAGATTCAAGTATGAAAAACAACAAAGGGCAATTACTCAAAAAATTGGCTAGGTAGAGTTATGGTTCTTGTACACTGCACTCCCACTTGGTGAGCTCTATCTATCCATGTAATTTCATGATTCTAGCTATTATACTTTAAGAGATATACTTCTGACAAGATTAAAGTATAAAAAACAACAAAGGGCAATAACTCAAAAAATAGGCCAGGTAGAGTTATGGTTCTTGTACACTGCACTCCCACTTGGTGAGATCTATCCATCCATGAAATTTCATGATTCTAGCTATTATACTTTTAGAGATATAAGCCGGACAAGATTCAAGTATGAAAAACAACAAAGGGCAATAACTCAAAAAATTGGCTAGGTAGAGTTATGGTTCTTGTACACTGCACTCCCCCTTGGTGAGATCTATACACCCATGAAGTATCATGATCCTGGCTATAATACTTTTAGAGATATACTCCGGACAAGATTCAAGTATGAAAAACAACAAAGGGCAATAACTCAAAAAATAGGCCAGGTAGAGTTATGGTTATTGAGCACTGCACTCCGTATTGATGAGAAGAATATAACTGCCAAGTTTAAAGTCAATCGGACTTATGGTGACAGAGTTATGCTCCGGACAAAGAAGTGGACACCACCCGGACAACCGGACGCCCGGACGACCGGACGCCTGGACTCCCGGACGCCCGGAAGGCCAGACGCCTGGACACCACGGGTGATCCCATAATACGTCCCATCTTCGACGGGCGTATAAAAAATGAAAAAAAATGGCTTATGAAACTCAAATGTCCCAACAATAGCTTATTATCTAGAACATGACCTTCATTATGACCATGATCATACATACCATGCATTACATCAAAAAAATAGTTTTTGATATAATATTAATATCTATTGAAAATAGACATTTAGCTTTAACCCATTCCCACATAGTGAAACTTTTTGGCACCCTCCAAGAAAAAACCTTGGGAAACATTGTGAATACTAGAACTGTCACCTGTAAGGGCTGACGAATACCCCCCACTGCCGCCTCTTTTTAAATTGGGCCAAATTGTAACCATTGAAATGTGCGCCATTCATGATTTATGGACAAATTTTTTTTAAACAATTTTAAGTCAAAAGAGATGCAATGCCTGTATAATAAAAAAGAAATTTTGTACAACATTGAAGATGGAAATTATGGATTTCTTGCAACGTTGAACATGGCGTTCATGTTATGGAATAAACATGTGAACCACTTTTATTTTTTTACTCTGTCAACCTGTTCAGGAGTTACAATTTATTCTCTAAATATTGTATCTAAGAAAACAAGAGCAGTTGGAGACGGATTATGCTCCCCAAACAAGGCTTTTGTCACAGAACCATATGCCATTATTGGACAAAAAACTTTTTATTGAATGCAACTATAGTTTGAGAGTTCAGTTCACAAGAAAAAGCTGTTTGGCTTCACAGGCCTGATTCTAGTAAAATTCAATATCATTATATGGTAAAGGGTTAAATATTTTAACTTCACTATCCAAGTTATCAATGAAAAATGTCTCCAAACCAAAAATGAAGGCTCTAACTTGAGTAGTCTTGCAGCAATAATAGACTGATTTATCTTAGAATAGGATATATACAAAATGTAAAGCTACATGGCATTAAATTCCCTTTTGGCATGGTAAGGCTCATTGGGCCAAAAATCGAAATGAAAATTTCCTAGGGCTTTTAATGAACAACATTTATGTAAAGTAACAAGAAATTTTGGCAATTAGTGAAGGAGGAATATTTGAAAATAAATCACCTTGACAATTTGACCTTGACCAATGACCTTGAACTTGGTACCAACAGAAAGTCCATGTCAAAAGCAATGTACATGTAAAATATGAAGGCTATACCACTTACCAATGTTTACTTATGGGAGATGTTAAAGTTAAAATTTTCGAAATTTTGACATTGAGAAATAGCCTTGACTATGACAGATGACCTTGAACCTCATACCAACAGAAAGGTCATGTCATAAGCAATGCACATGTAAAATATGAAGAGTGTGTCACTTACCATTGTAAACTTATAGACAATGTTAAAGTTAAGCTTTTCAAATTTTGACCTTGAGAAATGACCTTGAACTTGACAGATGACCTTGAAATTAGTACCAACAGAAAGTCCATGTCATAAGCAATGCACATATTAAATATGAAGGCTATATCACTTACCATTGAATACTTATGGGCTCTGTTTAATTTTTTTTTTTTTTTGAAATTTTGACCTTGAGAAATGACCTTGACCTTGACAGATGACCTTGAACTTAATTCCAACAGAAAGGTCATGTAATTAGCAATGCACATGTGAAATATGAAGGCTATATCACTTATCATTGAAAACTAATAGACAATGTTAAAGTTAAAAATTTTCAAATTTTGACCTTGAGAAATGACCTTGATCTTGACAGATGACCTTGAACTTAGTACCAACAGAAGAGTCCATGTCAGAAGCAATGCACATGTGAAATATGAAGGTTATATCACTTTACATTGTAAACTTACAGACAATGTTTAAGTTAAGATTTTTTAAATTTTGATCTTCAGAAATGACCTTGACTTTGAATGATGACCTTGAACTTCGTACTAACAGAATGGGTTTGTCACAAGCAATGCACATGTGAAATATGAAGACTTCATCTGTAACCAATCGAAAGTTATTGCCAATTTTAGTTTTTGACAGTTAGCGTAAAGGTAATAACATTAAGGCCCCTTTCCCATGAAGCATTTTTTTAAACGAAAATTCCCCTTAGTTTAAGGTCAAGGGGATCTGATCTGCTACTCAAATACGAAATTTCATGAAATTCTAACAATTAGTCTTGGTGAAATTGGAAAAAAACTAGTTTTTACATTAAGGCCCCTTTTTCCATGACGCAGCCTTGAAATATAAAAAATCAAGTGTCTTGGAAATTTTCTAGGAAGATTATATATGAGGTTTTGTCCAATTAGGCCCAGGGGTTGCTGAGATATGATTTCGAACGGACGGAAGGACGGACGGACGCACAGGCCGGCAACTATAAGCTCCTGTCGAAAATTTTTTCGGGGAGCATAATAAATCAAAGGGGCATAACGAAAATTCCCCTTAGTTTAAGGTCAAGGGGATCTGATCTGCTACTCAAATACGAAATTTCATGAAATTCTAACAATTAGTCTTGGTGAAATTGGCAAAAAACTATTTTTTACATTAAGGCCCCTTTTTCCATGACGCAGCCTTGAAATATAAAAAATCAAGGGTCTTGGAAATTTTCTAGGAAGATTATATATGAGGTTTTGTCCAATTAGGCCCAGGGGTTGCTGAGATATGATTTCGAACGGACGGAAGGACGGACGGACGCACAGGCCGGCAACTATAAGCTCCTGTCGAAAATTTTTTCGGGGAGCATAATAAATCAAAGGGGCATAACTCTTGGTATAGTTAATCATAATGGAAACTGCAGCTGCAGACTCCATTAAAGTTTCAGCAAAATTGGGTAAGAACTGTAGAAGAAGTGAACACAATTTTTATTCTCTATATATTCTATCTTTTATATAGGATAATAATTCAAAGGGAAATAACTCCTGAAATAATTTAATTAATAGATGATGCCACATATAATATTAAAGCTGTGGGCACTTCTGTTTTGAAGAATATGTTTAAAAGTTTTCACTATATGAGCTTATGTTCAAACTTGTGACCCCAGGGACAGGCCAATTTTGACCCAGGAGGCCTAATTTGAACATTCTTTGTATAGGTTCACTAGATGATGTCACATATCAAATGTCAAAGCTCTGGGCCTTTCTGTTTCCCCAAAAAAATATTATTAAAGATTTCACTATATACACCTATGTAAAACTTGTGCCCCCTAGGGACAGGCCAATTTTGACCGTGGGGCCATAATTTGAAGAATCTTGATAGAGGTCCACTAGATGATGCTACATACCAAATACATGTGTATCAAAGCTGTAGGCCTTATGGTTTAAGAGAAGAAGATTTTTAAAGATTTTCTGAAATTTGCCCTTTTTGTTGTCATGGCAACCAGAGTTCTGCTAGGAATTAAATTCTTTGAACAACTTTGGAAGAGCTTGACCAAAGGAACATTCCTGCTAAGTTTGATCAATATCTGTCCAGTAGGTTTAGCTACCAACAGCGCCATGGCGGCATCGAAGTTTTAGACAGACAAAGAAACAGACAGAGAGAAAGACAGATTGATTAAGGTTAAAAGAATTGTCATTGGGCAAGCAGAATGTCGTAACTACAGCTTTAATGAAGTTGTAGTTATTACATTTTACTCGCCCATTGACAATATGCCCCTGATTTTTCAATGCAGGGGTATTAAAACTTTTCAATCATACAAAAAAATATTAAATCATGTTTAGTTATTTAGTCCCTACTATTAACAACCTTGAGGAATAATGATAAGGAAGGCAATAATGGAAAAGGAGGCTCTTTATAAGAGATGTATCATCATGCCAAAAATGAGCATTGTATCTTGAAGAGGTATAATTGGTAATGTTAAGTTTTTTGGTGAAGTTTTGCCAGCAGACAGACAGACAGACGGAAAGATGGACAGACAGACAACGGTAAAACAATTTGCCCCTGATCTTTCAATGCGGGGGCATAAAAATATTTCCTGATCCTCACTCTTTATAACTTAAAAGCACTTGGACATCAAATAAAATAAAGTACCTTCTATTGAGAAAAACACTGGATTACTCATCTGGCCATCTCCACCAGCGCTTGTTCCCTGTACCCGTAACTGGTACACAGTTTGTGTCTGCAGACCGCGGACAATTATATAATTTTGCTCTCTAAAACATGTAGACTCATTGGCATTCCGAATGTCAGACTGAACCATCCACCATTTTACCTAAATAGCAAAATGTGTTTGTGAAACACTAATCCTGATTTTTTTACAGAAGTTTGACCTTCATAGATTACCTTGACCTGGTTAGATGACCTTGACCTATGTATCAGATACAAATTTATGAGAGCTAAACTCATTTTATATACAGGTACATATATCAGCTTTATATCTAAAATATGTGAAGATCAAGCAGTTCTCATTTTCTAGCAATATTTTCTAGCCTTTAATAGAGGTCTAAATAAGATATTTCAAAACAAATCCTATGGTGTTAGAACTGATAAGAGAACTGTATCGGACAGACAATCTTAATGATAATTGGTGATGAAATATTAACCCATTTCAAAAACAATCCGGCCTCTATACCCTCTTTAAAAAAAATCCTTGGAATCACAAGCTATTACTTTGTTATCCACAATGTTTCTTTCCCAAAAGACAGAGATTTTTGAATTTTCATCAGCAAAAGTTTTCTGTAACTTCTTTAAAATAGGACCAGTCTAAAACTTTGAGGTCCCGTAATGGATTAACCCATTAGCACACAGCAAAATTTTAGACTGGTCCTAATTCAAAGGAGTTGCAGACGACAATTCAAAGTTTATGAAATCTAGATTTTTCAACTTTTTGGGTAGAAAGCATTGTGGAAAATAAAGAAACACAAGCAATTTTTTCATTTTCCACAATGTTTTCAAAAGCTTTTTACTTTTGGTTGTCTAGAAGTGTCACTGAGTAGGAATGGGTTAAATACCTTATATCCGGTGATGATTTCTTCATTATTTGTAGTCATGACCTGTCTCCATTTTACCTTGACACTATGTTGATCTACAGACGTTACCGTCACAAACCTCGGGTAATTCAAAGGTGCTGAAATTATGTAACTTTACCCATTACTTTATAGATGATAAGATTTAAGACTGGTCCAAATTGAAGGACATTGCAGGTGACAAATTATAGTAGATAGAATTTTTAAAATCTTGGATTGTTTTGGGATTAAAATCATTGTGCATATCAAAGAAATTACTTGTAACAAGCAATTTCTTCACTATCCACAATGTTTATAAAAGGATTTCTTCTAAAGGGGGGATAAAAAGTGGTATGAACTTAGGAATGTATTAATATGTCCACAGAGGGCCACCAATATAACTTAAGCACTGTTTATCTCATTCCCATATAATTCTGCTTTTTCCTTCTTCAAGAAAAACTAGGAGATGAAGGAATTAATCAATTATCAAAAATGTCCTCCACATCAAGACTTTTACAGAAACTACAAATTTGTGTCTGCAACTTCTTTACATTTGGAACAATCGAAAAATTTGTTTGCCTGGAAATGGGTCATACTGAAATTACAAAGCTTGATAGGGCAGTAACAATATATAACAAGACATTCAATGAATATGATTTATACCCCTTCAACTACTCTAATCACAGAAAATACATTTTGTCATTGGAAAAGTACTTTTTCAACAAAGGGCCATAACTCCTAGAAAAGCAAATTGATTGTAACCAAAATAAAATATGCACATCTTTGGCTTATACTGAGTGAATATGAGAAATTTGAAAGAGAAATTAGAGGGCAAAAATTTTAAACTAAGGGCCATCACTTAATTAATTTAACATTACAAAGATAGCTCATTTTTGCTAGATACAGAGTGCTTGTTTTAAAATTTTAATCAAGTTCTCTTGTTTAACCCATTTCCACACAACAAAATTTTAGACTGGACCAAATTGAAAGGAGTAGCAGACAACAATTTAAATTGGATAAAATTGTAGATTTCTTGAACTTTATGACAAGCAATTTCTTCATTTTATACAATATTTTCCAAATTGTTTTTCTTGAGGGGCGTCCAAAAGCGTTATTGAGTGGAAATGGGTTAAGAGAAAATGGGTGGTTAAGAAAAGGCTACGGTTCAAAATACCAACTGACAGACAAGCTGACTTCCATATACCCCCCCCCCCCCCCCTAAACAAAAACATGACCTTTAGTTGTAACCTTGAACCTGGGATTATCCAATACAACTTTACATATCACATCAGAACTCTACAAGGGGAACAACTATGCAAAGTGTTGTTTTTTTTTAAATCAATCAATTAATGTAGTATACAATTTAACGCACACTAACACACCCTTGAAACAAACACACACAAACACCCAGACAGAGGTAACTCTATATACCTGTGTAGCTCTATGGTCTATTGGTCGGACGCCTAACTCGGAATCAGAGGGTCACGGGTTCAAATCCTGCCAGGATCATGGGAATTTTTCTGAGCAAAAAACTCACTCCACATTGCTCATCTCCACCCAGGTGTATAAATTGGTACCTGTGAGGGTTGTAAGAAAAAGTGCTGTGGCTGCCATGGGCTCCAAATGTTAACAGCCGACTTGCAATTCAATGATTGGGGGTTAAAGTGTAATGCCGTTTGATCTATGCAAGGCATAGAAAAAGACTATAAACCTAAAACTATTTTTAACTTTTATGCCTGTCACCCTCACATGGAATAACAGAAAAAAGATTAACCCATTTCCACTCATTGGCACTTTTAGATGCCCCAAGATAAAAGCTTGGGAAAATGTTATGGAATATGAAGAAATTGCTTGTAACAAGCAATTTCTTCATTATCCAAAGTATTTTCTACCCCAAAATTTATATAAATCCAAAATTTCATAAGTTTGAAAATGTCGTCTACAATTTCTTTCAATTTGGGTGAGTCTAAAATTTTGCCGTCTTGTGATGGCTTAAGTGTACCATAAGTAGCTGTTTCCCCTCGCCTCCATTCTCCTTTTGGTCCAGTTCCTGCTGAGTTGAAGACAAACACACGGAAGAAATATTCGCTGTTGAGCTCTAGATCAATCAACATGACTTCACTAACTTGACCCCAAACATTACGATTACTGATCAGATCTTGAGGACAGTCACTTCTCTGCATGGGATTACAGCCCACACTATTCCAGTAATACTCAATCTGTAATGATTTGCAATATTGTATGTTAATCCTTGTTGGTTAATCCATTATCTAATTGCATATAGGCCGAACCTATTCCAAAACAACAAAATTTCAGACTGGCCTAATTTGAAAGAAACTGCAGACAACAATTTCAAGGTGATGAATTTTTTTTTTGTCTGTTTGGATAGAAAACATTGTGGATAGTAAAGAAATCGCTTGATACAAGCAATTTCTTCATTATCTTCGATGTTTTCCAAAACTTTTTTCTTGAGGGGGGTAAAAAGGAGGGATTGAGACAGAATTGGTTTACCAACAATGTGGCTCAGCCCGTGGAGATCAGGGCCCAAGATTATAAAACTTTTTTTGTACTCTGATGAGAATTAACTAACACGTCCAGTTGAAATGAAAGATGTATTTTTGCTTAGATACTGCGGTAATTGTATAAAATTGAATGACAATATTTGAAGGTTGTAACATATTACTCTTGATATGCAATTAGAATTAAAACAAGATATTTATTCAAATTTGAAGTTTGAGTAAATTCTCCATTAAGTACGAAACAAGTTTTTATAATCTTGGGCTTGGAAGTAGATTTCTAAAGTTTTTTTTCTAAATTTCACTTTCATTCTTACATTAACCAGGACAAAATTTTCGATTTATTTTTATAATTCAACTTTTGTAACCATGGTAATTTAAATTATTCTATCTATTTTGAAAAAGAATCATCTAAGGACCATTTCTCCAAAATTTTGTTCAAACTGCCCATGTGATTTAGAGAAGATGTTGTCTTAGTTATTGTTGACAGAAAATAGACTAAAGATGGACATCGACTTAGATAATGTCTTATTAGATCACTTTTCGCTCAAGTAAGATACAAATATGTAGAATCAAACTAAACAATTATCTTTTCCACAAAATCAATTATTTGTTCCCCCAGCCTTTCTCTAACTACAGTCTGATTAGGAGTCCTTACAGTGTATCCAGACACACGGCCCTTGACAGTTTCTCGTGTATTGGGAATAGGTTCAAAGTAAACAATCACTGTAGTCAGGTTGATACCAGCCCAGCCAGTTATTGTAGGGACAGCTATGGGTACTGCAAACAAAATGTTGTAATTTATTACCACACAAAACAGACCTTTTATGTTCTCATGAAGTTATCATGAAATAGGGCAAACAAGCAATTTCTCCTTTTTCTCATATTTTCTACCCAGTATGAAACTTATTTCTAATTTTAATGCATGTTAATCTTTTCCTGTTTTTTTAAATTTTAGACTGGTCCAAATTGAAAGGATTTGCAGATGAAAATTTAAAGTGGATTTAATTTTACAAATAACCATTCAGTTGGATAGAAAATATGTTACAAGCAATTTCTTCTTTTTCTACAATGTTTTCTCGAATATAAAATCACAGGGGCGTAAAACCCCGTGATTAAACAGGAAAGGGTTAAATAGTTGTATGCAACTTTTTTCTATTTGGACCAGTCTGAAATTTTGCCATGTAGTAATGAGTTAATGGATTATTTTGTTGTGAGCAAGAGCAATTCATTTAACCTATCACAAGAGGACAACATTTTTGACTAGTCTAAATTGAAAGGAGTTGCAAACAAAAAAAAAAAAAATAAAGTTTATGAAATTTCAGTGTGTATTTTTTTTTTCAACTTTCTGGGTAGAAAACATTGATGATAATGGAGAGATTGCTTGTTGCAAGCAATTTCTTCTTTTTCCACTATGTATTATCAATTTTTTTTTTTCTTGCAGGTGCAAAAAGTGTCACTGTGTGGGAATGGTTAAAAAAATCACTGTGTATCTTGACACCTGCCCCGTACATATGAACAAATCAAAATTTTTTGAACACAAAATATTGACATTTATATACTCTAGAGAGAGAACTAACAAATTCAATGTCAGGACTGTCAGTCCTTTGATTCTATCTATAAGCTGTCTATCAAAAGAACCATTGACCAATCAAATCATACATTTAGAACTTTGAATTATGACACAGATTGACAGATATGTACAGTTTTCTTTTTGTTTGTTTGGTGACTCCCAACGAGGTAACTACTGCTTTTTCAAACTGTGGTTAACCCATTCCCACACAATGACACTTTTGGACACCCGTCAAGAAAAACAATTGGGAAAACATTGTGTAAAATGAAGAAATTGCTTGTTACAAGCAATTTCTTCATTTTCCACAATGTTTTCTACCAAAAATGTTGAAAAAATCTAAAATTTCATAAACCAGTAGTTGTCGTCTGCAACTCCTTTCAAATTGGACCAGTCTAAAATGTTCCAATCTGGTAACGGGTTAATACATTTAGGTCACAAACCAACCATTCCATTTTTTTTGTTCCATGTTACTGACCAGTTGAAGCTCAGTGGGCGTAGCCAGCTAACTGTCAATTAGAGACATAAGTTAGTTACCTTTCCTTGGTTTTGTAGGCAATAAAACAAAAGTGAACCAAATTACGTAGGTCTTTTCTTGGTTTTTATCCCCTATTCCTTTGTGGATGTTGCAATTTTTCTTTTTTTAACTATAAATTACTAATACTAGAGTGTAAACAAAGGAATCGTCATTAAGGCCCCTTTTCCAGTGTTTTCCAATAGAACCCTTCTTAATCAATAGGGTTCCTCCTTATGACCTAACAATTACTCTGGCCAAGTTTCATGAAAATTGGTTAAAAAATGTAGCCTCTAGAGTGTAAACACTTCAATTGTTGACGCCACAAGCTGCACGACAAGACATTCAAGGATCAAAAAACTCACCATGAGCACTTTGTGCTCAGGTGAGCTGATAAACCAAAAGGTAACAATGTCATCCGAGAAATCTACACATTTAGCTGATATCAAAATTTTGCATTGCACATCCTCTAGAATAAATTTTAAGAAATGTTGGTTATAAGTCTATAAGTCAATCATATACTTACGCCCCATGGCTGAGTAGACTATTGTCAGTGTTGAGTTAGGCCCGTCACCTTTATCATTGAAAGACTGGACAATGACCTCATACTGCAGGTAATAGTTATCTACCCCTACTACAGCAGTGTATCCTCCAACATTTCCCTTAACAATTGTCTGAAAATTAATATGGTTAATCTTGTTTAAGCCACCACCTCTTTTAAGTGACCACTTTTATTAAGCAACCAGAATAAACAAAACACATAAGCTTTTAATAAATTGTCACCAGAGTCCAAAGAGTAAAATACCCTTGATATTCCTATAAGGCATATACTGTACTATATTCCCCACCAGTATATTGAAGGAAGAGAATGAGCAATATAATGGATGACAGACAAAATGTGATCAATACAGATCACCATTAGCAAATTCAGGAGAACTGAAAATACATCATTCTGAAAGACAATGATTGAGCCATTGGAACAGCTCAAGTAGTTCCTCTAGGATTTGAATCTTGATAAATATTGTACACACAGAAGAGTTTCATTAGACAAAAATTACATTTTATATCATAATTGATTGATTTAATGGGGTTTAACACCACTTTTAACAGTTTTTCAGTTACAGTGTTGCAGCTGGAGCACCTAACAACGGATTCCTGGTATTTCTCACACCAGTACTACCATTACATCCTTTCCTAGCCTCCAGCTGCTATCCCACTTTTATTCCACTGCTATCCCACTGCTATCCACCCATTTGTGAGAGAAAATGTCAGAAAGAATATGTGCCATTTGTCTCTCACCAATGGGTGGATATTAGTAAACCAAATACTGATAAAAGCTGCATTTAACCCTAAGGAGTAGATCAAACACTTCTCAACAGAAACACTACAAATTCCAAATGTTATTCCCATACAAAAACTTGACAGTTTTCAAGGAAAGTGTCATTTACTGATATTCTAGTGTTTTGGCCCCATCCTGTAGGCCCTGGGGCTGAATACAAAATAATTCAAAGTCTGAAAGAATGATTGCTACATTTCCCAAAGCTTTAAAATGCATTTGCCTATACATGATGTAGGCTGATTTTGAGCAAATTCGTACCTTAATGCTTTTTCAGCATTTTGAAAAAAACTCAAATTCTACCTGCCCCTTTTTTTCTTGTACAAACTTTCCTCTAAATACTCCAAACACCAAATGTGAAAGGCCACCAACTACTGGTTAATGACACGAAGATAAGAAGAGTTCTAGACCTTTCTGTTTTGGAGACAAGAAGACTTTTTCAAAGTTTAACTATAATGCCCTGGGTAAAATATGTGACCCAGGGTAAAGGACCAATTCTGACTAGGTATAAAAAGTTAAAATTCACAACAATTGTTTACATTTAACGGAACTTAAAGGATAGAAATAATGAAAAGGAATTTATCATTGGAAAGTACCATTTAAGTTTGGGACCCCTGTGTGTCCCAAAGCCCGGCTACAATTGCTATTTGTGACCTTATGATCCCCCACCCCCCCAGGGATGGGCCTGACTATTGGGCAATAATTTGGACACTTTTGATAGTGGTGTTCCAGTTGAGGCTGTTTGCTAAATATCAAAAGTCTACGCCTTTCTGTTTGGGAGGAGGAGATTTGTAAAGTTTTCACTATATAAGCCCTACGTAAAGCATGTGACCCCCAGGGACGGGCAAATTTTTGTCAGGGGTGCTTAGTTTTGTTAGAGCTCTACTTGATGATGCCATATACCTTATATCAGAGCTATAGGCCTTTTGGTTTGGTAGAAAAAAAATAAGTTGTCACTATATCAGTTTATGTCCTCCAACATTTGCCCCACCCCTAGGGTGGCCATTTCTTGACAGATGTTTTTTTCCTGTACAACTTCTGTAGTCCTTGCCCTAGAGCCTCCAATATTAACACCAAATGTGAATCCAATCTAACTGCTGGTTCATGACAATAAGAATTTATTAGATGTACCCTATTCAGCCCCTTTTTGTCCCTTGTGGGGTCCTAAGGGGAGATAACTCGATAATATGTACACAGCTGGAGCGCCTTCCCATGGGTTAGCTTCCTGCCAAGTTTGGTTGAAATTCATACAAGGGTTCTTTAAAGAGAAGTAGAAAATGTAAAAAAGTCAACAGATGACAACTGACAAACACAGTTGCAAATGGTCACATATTGTTACTAGTTCTTATGTTATTTGAACTCATTAAAAATGTCCAAATGAATGACTTGCTGAGAAAAAAGCATTAGAAATATACTATTATACCATATATTCAATTAAGTTAGAAAACATTGTGGACAATGAAGTACTTGTTTTTCACAAGTAATTACTTCATTTACACAAGGTTTTTCAAAGGTTTTTACAGGAGGAGGGGGGGGGGTAAAGAGGTCGTATTGTGTGGGAATGGTTGAGGTGACATATCAAAATGTTATGAAGAAATCTGATATTAAAGGTCATGAACAAAATACCATACAAAACTTCTATGAAAACCAACCTCAAGTTTCCTAATTCATTCCCACACAATTATGCTTTTGACACTGGAAGAAGAAAGACTTTGAAAGAACACTGTGGAAAACGAAGAAATTGCTTGTTTCAAGCAATTTCTTCATTATCCACATTGTTTTCCCAGCAATTTAAAATTTCATCAAGAAAAATTTTTTGTCTGAAGCTTCTATGAATTTGGACCAGTCTAAATTTTTGCCGTCTGGTAATAGGTTGAAATAGCAATGACAAATGTTCTCAAAGACATTTAAACACTGTGTATGATATTCACCTTTTTCACATGACAGAGAGGCAAGTCAAGCCTCTGATCATCCTGTGCATTAACCCTTTCCCGTTTCTTGAAATTTTAGACTGATCCAAATTGAAAGATGTTGCAGACAACAGTGAATACTGGAATTTTGTAACTAAACCATCCTATGTAGTTGAAGATATTGGGGAAAAAGAAGAAATTGCTGTTTACAAGCAATTTCTTCTTTTTCCACAGTTTTCTCAAGTCTAAAATCACATGGACGTAAAATCCAAGGTTTGTACAGGAAAGACATAATCAGTGCTAAGCGTCCTGCAGATAATTCCTGAATTAACACTTTCCCGTACAGTCCCTGAATCTTTGCATTCCTTTGATATTATCCTTAAGGAAAACATTTGGGGGAAAGTGAAAATTGCTTTTAACAAGCAATTTCTTTTTTCTCTGCAGTATTTTCAATCATAAAGGATGGTTAATTTTTTATTGCACCTTCTTTATAATGCTGTCTGCTACCCCTTTGAATTTGGACAAATCTAAAGCTTTGTAAAATGGTAAAGGTTAAATTTTCTCTGAACCAACAGTAAAAGTCTTACAGGCACTGTATGGCCTCCATGACTACTCCGTGTCTCCACATGTGGAATTTTTTAAAATGTCACGCATAGGCTCACTTGCCCAGGGCCAGCTAAAAAATGACTTACTGTTTGCCAATCTCTGTCCGGGTTTCCCAGTTTCTTCCAATATACTCTGTATCCAATTCCTTTTCCACAGTGATGGGATTCTGGTAAAGGCTTAATGAATGGATAATAGAAAACGTATTGTTAACCCTTTCCTGTTTCTTGAAAATTTAGACTGTCTGCAGACAACAATGAAAAATGAGTGCAATTTGAAATGAAACCATTCTATGTGGTAGAAAATATTGTGATAAAAGAAGAAATTGCTTGTATCAAGCAATTTCTTCTTTTATCACAATATTTTCTTAAGTATAAAATTGCATGGACGTATAAACCAGTGATTATACTGGAAATAGTTAACCCATCACCAGACAACAAAATTTTAGACTGGTCTAAATTGAAAAGGGTTGCAGAAAGCAATTTAAAGTTTATGAAATTTCAGATTTTTTCAACTGTCTTAGTAGGAAAGATTGTGGAAATTGATAAAATGCTTGTTGCAAGTAATTTCTTCATTTTGCACAATGTTTTCACGAATTTTTTTAGGGGCATCAAAAAACGTCATTGAGTGGGAATGTATCAAAGCACTTATATGAAACCCTGTATTGATCCCAGCTGCCAGTGTTTTTTTCAGGATTTGAAAAATGTGGGGGATTTCGGCACAAATCTATGTATTTAACCCATTCCCACACAGTGAAATTCTAGACGGGTCCAAATTCGAAGAAGTTGCAGACAAGAATTTTAAGTAGATGAAGTCTTTTAAATCTTTGTCTTTTGTGGTAGAAAACATTGTGGATAATGAAGAAATTGCTTGTAACAAGCAATTTCTTCATTTCCCACATTGTTTTCCAAAACTATTTTCTTGAGGGGCGTAAAAAGGAGGGAGTAAGTGGGAATGGGTTAAGAGATGCTTGCTATTTTATGATCTTTGTTTACGGGAGAAAAAATCCCCCTCTAATGTTGACAATATGGGGGATCTTTGAAAAAAGCGGGGGAATCCACCAATCCCCTAGCCTAGAATCAACACTGGCTGCATAGGCAAACTATAATAACTCAATCAATGGAAGGACAAATGCAAAGGCAAGACAGGTTTTGGATCAACATTACATTATAATATTCCAATTATCAAAAACATGTACTAATACACTTTAACCATTGTTATGCTGATCCCAGAATATCTTGACAGGAGGCATAGACAAAGATCAGCCTACACATATATGCAATCTAATCCTAGTCTACACAACATGTTTGTCTCATTCAAATAAGTGTTGTTTTCAACACTACTTATCAAAAGAAATAATGACAAAAAATAGTGCTTCCTGTTCTTTTTGTCCTTTGATTTTAATTCAATTCTGTTGAGGATTTTATACAGCATGTCAAGCATTAACCCATTCCAACACAGCAAAATTTTAGACTGGTCCAATTTGAAAGAAGTTGCAGACGACAATTTAAAGTTTGTGAAATGTCAGATTTTTTCAACTTTCTGTATAGAAAACATTGTGTAAAATGAAGAAATTGCTTGTTACAAGCAATTTCTTCATTTTACACATTGGTTTCCCAATTATTTTTCTCAAGGGGCGTCCAAAGGTGTCACCGTGTGGGAATGGGTTCAGTGATCATACTAGGCAACAGGGTCACAGGTTTCTCACAATTTTGTGACAATACTCCATATTTTTTATCATGGAGAGGGACAAATTACACAAACACTAAATATTGAAACTTCACTGCAACTCCTCTATAACCCTAACTGGCACAGTGCTGACTCCATTATAGGCAGGGTCCGCTTGGCTCCCAAAATTCTGGAAGGGGGGGGGGGCATTTTAGGTTGCAGATGCTGAGATACGATGTTAATGCTGAAAAGGCCGCAATTTTTCATCCTGTCTTCGACCCGCTTGAAGAAAAAGGGTTGCACATAAAATCGATAATTACCCGAAGCCAGGTAAGTTTTTAACACCTTACATGGACAGGCCTGGCCATTAATGCATTAGTTCAGAGGTAATTGCTTTCTTTGATTGATGACACGCGTAGTGTTACAAAATCGGGTTGATTGTTTGGTCTTACTGTTTGACATTGAGATGATCAATGCCTTAGGTCATTGATATTTTTTATATCAAAAGAGAATAAGCACGCACCTTGGAATCCTTCAGTTTCAAACCTTGAAGGTGGTGCGATTAAAATACCTCAGTTTCACTCTCTGCGTTCTTAATTTTCTTCAGTCCCCGGTAGGACGTGTCATTTAGTAATTCGCGACCGTGAAATTAGACAAATTGACTTGAGCCTACTTTTTATTTCACTTCATAGTTTGCTGGTATCCGGAGCTCGTAGAGGATAGTGGCATATCAAGATATAAACACAACAATGTGCTTTGAAAACAATCAGTCGGAGTTGCGACGTTTTCGCTAAATACAGAAAACACGTAAATTTTAATTGTAAATGTCACAATATCAGAAGATTCTCATCTGAAACGGGATAGATAGTATAAGTAGATTAAAATAAAATACCATTAGTTTTCCGCATTTCTTTCAATAATCCAAAAATACAATGCCATTCTGTATGATCAAACACACGGCAAAAAGGTCGTCGACAAATTTGAAGTAAAGGTTTTCCAGGTACGGTTTATATTGTTCTGAGGGAGGAAAGGTGATCAAAGGCACCGCCGCCAGATGTTCAGCTATTTATTGGAAAGTTTCCGGAGTTGACACGTGCTTGACGCGTTCCTAGTGAGGATTCTTGCTGACCGAATTTTTTTACTCTTGTCATTATGAAACCAGACATTCCGCCGTCTCGGATATTTTTCGATTATTATGACCTTCATTTTTACGATTAAAAGTTAGACTTTACAAAGTTTAATTCAGTTTTGTATATGTGCAACTGGTCGGTTTAAATTCCCGATTCGTAAATGACTAGGTTCAGATAGGGTTCTTTGACGATTTATTGTTACAGTATTTTTAACAATGGTAAAGAAATTAGACCAAGTCCATTACTGCAAAAGAGGTTCGAAGGTCGATCCACGCGACATTTTCTCAATGCTTCAGTAACCCCAGGTGTTCAACAACTCGTTGGTCTCCAAGGAGACGCCGCTATGTGAGATACTTAGATTTTATCCCTTTTGTCTAAGGATGGAAATATTTACGTACAGGTAAAAATAAATTCAATAAGATTAATGCCGACGACATAATAATAAAACATGTCTCGGGTAGTTCAAGCTTCTTAATATTGGAAGAAAGAGAATCACAATTTTTAGACCTGTAGAAATTTACAGATTATTCAATCCTGATAGACCGAGAAGGTAAGGGTAGAATTTAATTCTCCGCACGCTGAATTTCGTCGGTTTCTGCTAAAATCTCGTAACTACAGTTGTTGTTTTTCATTTCCCGACTAGTAACTTGTATAGAATTAAAATTGTTACAGAAATTTTATCACTAATTATCGGGTGTTTAGTTCTGATTCCGACGTTTGAAAAGACAGAAATATACTGTTTCTATAACATTCATACCTGATTATGTTGAAATTCAACCATATTTCCTGTCAATTTCTTAAATAATACAGAATTATTCATGATAATCTTACCTACAACTGTAATCATTCATATTTATCTGCCAATATTGAAATGGGTATCACGATATCACTCTAGATGGGTGGTAGGTAAGATAGAAAGGTGGATAAAAAATGTACATCATAAAAATTCCCCCTCCCCAACATTACCCTATGCTGTTTCTTTAACTATTTGATGCTAATAATAATTTCATTGGTAAGGGGGCATATCTATAATTTCTTAATGAAATATCTAAAATATAAAAAAAATGAGACCTTTTATAAACAGGAGGGCCATTGGCCCTGCTGCACTCACCCGAGACAAAGAATCAATTCCTTTAAATAGTCCAGTTTTATGTTAAGTTGAGGATTTAAGGATTCAAATAAGCCTAACCATTCATTATCCACTTTGATTCAATTTAAGTTTGACCCTTAAAAATCAATCCAGACGCTTTCATAATCCTTACAGAGACAGTGTCTTAAACCAATTAATGAATTGCAGCTGTCAATCGAAAGTTTGACAGACCAATCAAATTATACATTTAGAATGAAAATTAAATTCAGAGTACTACATAAGTCGGCATTAATGAGAAACATTTTCGTTGATATGGCAACTTAGATGTCGCAAATACAGCTACTTCAAGTAACATTTAGTTTGCAAATCAAACATTTCATTTTTTGTTACATGCTAATAACAATAAGATTTGAAAATATCACTATTTAACCCTTTCCTGTTAAAACCCGGGATTTTACGTTAATATGATTTTATACTTGAGAAAACTTTGTGGAAAAAGGAGAAATTGCTTGTAACAAGCAATTTCTCCTTTTTCCACAATATTTTCTACCACATAGGATAGTTTCATTTCTAATTGCATCCAATTTTCATTGTCGTCTGCAACCTCTTTCAATATAGACCAGTCTAAAATTTCCAAAAACAGGAAAGGGTTAATATCTAAGTTGAAAATCTTGACGGAGCCAATTAGGCAAGGTCAGTGATCTGTTAATTGCCATCCACTGTTAGAGCTCAAGTTTTCCCGATTAGCTCTAGCACAATCTAATTACATGTGATGATGTTTGATTTGAAAATGTGACCCCCTAATAACTAGTCAAGCACACTTGCAAATACTGCCATAGCGGAATATGAGGTATCATGAATTAATCCACTTACAGTCCATGTAATGTTCAACGTCCCTACAGATCCATCCCCACCCCCTACATTATCTGGGGGTTTAACAGGAGGGGTAGAAGGGGTTTTAGCAGCAGCTGAAAATGGAACAAAAAATAAACTTTCACCTTAACTTATTTAAACCATTCTCAAACAATGAGGCTTTTTGATGTTCCTAAAGAAACAAATTGGGAAAACATTGTGTAAAATGAAGAAATTACTTGTAACCAGCAATTTCTTCATTTTCAACAATGTTTTGTACCTAGAATGTTGAAAAAACCTGAAATTTCATTAACATTGAATTGGCGTCTGCAACTCCTTTAAATTTTGACCAGTATTTTTTTGCCCTTTGGTAATGGGTAAGTACAACCCTGAATTTTGACATACAGAAGAAAAAAAGCTATAGACAACTTAAAGAGCAGAAGAAATATTTAATATACATTTTTTTCATTTCTCACAATGTTTTCTAGCCTATAGGTATTTGATTTTCAAATTCTATGCAATTACAAATATTGTCTGCAATGTCTTTAAATTTGGTCAAGTGTACAATTTTGTCATCTAGTAATGGGTTAATGATTATCCAATAATAACACATCCTCTTTTTTACTACTGGGGAGAATAATATCAAAGTGGGAAAAGGAGTTATTCACATAAGAGAACAAATTCTGTTTTTCTACATAGCATTAATGAAAACATCATTTAACCCATTCCAACACAACGAAATTTTAGACTGGTCCAAATTGAGAGAAGCTGCAGATGACAATTTCAAGTTGATGGAATTTTATTTTTTTTCATGCCTTTAGATAGAAAACATTGTGGATAATGAAGAAATTGCTTGATCCAAGCAATTTCTTCATTTTCCACAATGTTTTCCAAAGCTTTTTGTTGAGGGACGTAAAAAGGAGGGATTGAGTGGGAATGGGTTAAGAGATGAAGAGAATATTTTTTGTTTTCATGGAGGTATGAACCGAAAAAACTAATCACACTGTATGAATACGCGAAGCATCGAGCAAAAAAAACAAAAGCTGTACAAATTTTGATATCTTTTTGTATGGAACTATTTTATGCGGAAGCATACAAAATGGCTGCGTGCTCAAAGTTTTGTTCATGGAGTTATGAATTAAATTTTTCCACCAATCAGAATGCTGGTTTTTGATAGACGAAACTAACAATTGAATTATAAGAAAGTAATTTATTTTTTTACTTCTTCGATACTTTTTTTCCCATCTTTATACACACTTAATAAAGTCATTTTCCATCCTTTCAAAGTCAATACATCTTTAATTTTGTCAGTAAATAATGAAGAAGCTTAAACTAGAAACGACATTCCAGTAAAAGATTTATGAAAAATGATTTAATCTTGCATCAACTTAATGTGTTTGCAATTGATCAACTGAAGCTGTCAATCAAACAATCAATTGACCAATCAAATCATTCATTTGGACTAGAAGTGAAATTTGGACTCCATTATAGGCTGTCATTTATGTGAAACATATGTGTTTGTTGGAGACTAAAACGTAGTAACAACAGCATATTCAAGCTGTAGCTATAAAGTTTATGTTGCAAACCAACAGTTTGACTTTTTTGTGGGATGTTACCTGCCATAATTTTCTTTAAATATCAAATTGGGACTTCCTGTTGATATCAGTGGGCATGGCCAGCAGAGTCAGTAGACTGGGCCAGGGATTTGTCAATTATCATACCTAAATGGCAATCAAGTCTGTCACTTATTTGGGGAGATTACTAAAATAAGTTCATGCAACATGATATATGGAAGAGTAAATCAAATATCATTCTTGATTGAGAAAGAGTAAAATGAATTGTAAGCTTTAACCCTTTCCTGTTTTTCAAAATTTTAGATTTGTCCAATTCAAAGGTTTTGCAGAGGACAATTTAAAGTTGATATTATTTGGAATATAATCATGTAGAAGTGAAGGAAATATTGCGGAAAAAGAAGAAGTTGCTTGTTCATCAATATTTCCTTGGTACATAATTTTGCATTCCATACTCTCTTGAGTTTCACACCGAAAAGATCTATTCAAAAACTATTATCATTGGCTACTGTTTAGTTTGGAAAATAAGCCCACGAGAGGATTGAAAAATTTAAAGCATGAAGGGATTAGGTTTCAACTTACATGATGATTTGCTGGCTTGTGCTCCACGACCAAGATCATTCACAGCTCGAACTCTAAACCTATAGCTTGTGTTAGGAATTAGGCCAGTAACCAGTGCTGTCCTTTGATCAGGCCTATGGCCCATGTTAGTTGAATCAGCCACTGTCTTCGCTTCTGGAATATCTGTATAAGCCAAGTTTAAACTTTTTTAATTCTTGTCATGCTGAATAAATATCTGACTCAGAATTGCATTAAAATCAAAGGACAACAAGCACCTAATGGCTTGATTGTGGGTTAACATTTCTTTTGAAAATTAATTCTTATAAACAATAACGGTTTTATTGGCACAAACAGGTTGTGTAGACTAAAATCTGACTGCACTTATGTGCAGGCTGATCTTTGTCTATACCTCTTGCCAAAACAGTAATATTCCAGGATGACAAGGGGTAAAAACTTATCCATTTTATACAACCTAATTGATTGCTGCTATCAATGTATTTCTTATCTAATCATTCCTTTAACCCATCACCAGAAGGTAAAATCTTAGACTGGTCCAAACTGAAAATGTTGCAGACAACAATTTACAATTTATGAAATTTTAGATTTTTTCAACTTTCTGGGTAGAAAACATTGTGGAAAATGGAGCAAAATGATAAGAAATTACCCATTCCAAAATAACAAAATTTTAGGCCGGTCCAAATTAAAAGAAGCTGCAGACAACAATTTAGAGTTAATGAAATTTTAAGTCTTTTGGTCTTCTTGGATAGAAAACATTGTGGAAAATGCAAAAAAATTGCTTGACACAATTAATTTCTTCATTTTCTAAAATGCTTTCCAAAAAGGAGGGCTTGTGTGGGAATGGGTTAAGTTGGTAGGGTAGTCAGAGATTCAGATCAAATCTTTTGAACATACTGATATGAGAAGTAATAGGAACTGATCTCTATATGCATCAGCTGCCACTATGTAAGTGAAATCAATCAATCAACAATTGTTCTGAAAGTACCAAAGGTTGCAATCTTGTTGAATACAGATGTTAACCCATTCCCACACAATAAAAATTTGGACTGATCCAAATTCAAAGAAGTTCAAGATGATAATTACAAGTTGATGATATCTTTAAAATCTTTGTCTTTTTGGGTAAAAAAAAATAGGATATTGAAGAACTTTTCTTGTGACAAGCAATTTCTTCAATTTCCCCAATAAAAGCATTTTCTTGAAGAGTGTCAAAAAGCATCACTGAGTGGGAATGGGTTATAACAAGAGTACCACTCACAGGTGCCAAAGCTTGACAGCAGGTACTGGATTATGCAAAAAATTCTACGTCAAAAAGGGGCATAACTCTTACAAAAATGATTTGAGATATCCCCCTTGATAGTCTAGATAGGTCTTGCGATGGTCAATACACATATCAAGTATCATGAGGATATCTTCAATAACAACAGAGATTTGACCAAGGTTAAAGTTTGTCTCGCAAACGCGAACGACGCCACGGTGATCACAATACCTCGGGTTTTCTCCAAAAACAGCCGAACTAATAAGGTAAATGAGAAAATAAATAGGTACCTGCAGCAACAACCTGCCAAACCCCAGGATTGTAATTCGTCTCTGCCTCAATATCATAATATATGATCGGTGAACCATGGCCAGACTCGACCCCTATGGTCCAAATCACCTGTACTGTGGTAGGTGTAACCGATGTCTGATCAACATACACTCCTGCTGGTGGACCAGGTGGGCCTGCATTTCAAACAATTAATTAAGTGAAATGGGGAGCATTTTAACCCTTGTCATGCTGATCCCAGAATACACCTGCTTTGGCAGGAGCCATAGACAAAGATCAGCCTGCACAAAAGTGCAGTCTGATCTTAGTCTATACCACCTGCGTGTCCTTTATGAACCAGAATTTTCATAAGATCAATTTCCAAAATAAATATTGACACTGAGAAACAGACCTACAAGGCCATCAGCCCTTTGATTTAATGCATTTCTGAACAAGGATTTTATTCAGCATGACAATGGATAAGCTAGCTCATTTACAGTATGCCTACAAAGTTGTCTCATAACCTCACAATCCTGTAATTTGATATACGAAAGAAAATTTGTTGTAGAAACATTGTTAGAAAATGAGTAATTTATTATGACATGCAATTCCTCTTTTCCTCACATTTTTTTCCCAATGAATTTTGTCTTAATGTAATCATACTTTGGAACGTTATCAACAGTTTTTTTCTAATTGGGCCAGCCTAAAAATTTTTAATCTAGTAGTGGGTTGTTACTAGTTAACACATCCTTGATTTATAGATTATCCTGGTTATTATACTGGGTATTGATTAAACTTTTTTATTATATACCTATAAATGATATGAATTAAAATCTGGCTATCTAATACAACTTGACAGAAAAAAAATTAATATTTGGCGTGTACCAAAAAAACGTATTCATCGAGTACCGTTAAACATGGCTAATTTTTGTGTATTGACGTTCGGGTTTTTTTTTCGGAAAGTTGGTTAATTCTTATTCATTGAAGAGAATTTTCTTAATGTCATGTCCTAAAGATATATAATAAAAGGAATATTACAACAGTGTATTTTTACCGTGTTCGAGAATCGTGTAAAGGTAATTTTTATTGGATTCGACCGAAGGTCGAATCCAATAAAAAATACCAACACACGATTCTCGAACACGATAACAACAAATAGAAAAACACACTGTTGTAATATTCCCTATTTATTTTGATTTTGCTACTGGAAATGTAAAATGGCATAATTTGATTGGTCTTGAAACTCATCCTCTGGTAAGGGTTTATTTAACAGAAATGTAATGCTTTATCAGACCGCCAAATTTCAGGCTCCTCAAAAATTCAAAGCCATTGCAGATCACAGCTCAAAGTGTATTTAACAATGTATAAAGGAAATAAAACATTATCCCATTACTAGGCAATAAAATTTTAAACTGGTCCAAATCAAGAAAGAAGTTGCAAAAACAAGTTTTAGCAGATGGAATTTAGAAAATCTGTATCTCTTGAGGTAGAAAACATTGTGGATAATGGAGATATTGCTTGTAACAAGTAATTTCTTTGTGAAAATAGAAAACATTGTGGATAATGAAGAAATTGCTGGAAACAAAAAAATTCTCTAATTTCCAAAATTTCTTCAAAGACATTTTTCTAAAGGGGCGTCAAAAAGTACAAAATAATACAAAATACTTTGCATTAACCCTTTCCTATACAGACCCCGGATTTTACGACACTGTGAATTTACACTTGAGAAAATATTGTGGAAAAACAAGAAATTGATTTTAACAAGCAATTTCTTCTTTTTCAACAATATTTTCTACCACACAGGATGGTTTCATTTCAAATTACATCAAATTTTCATTGTTGTCTGCAACCTATTTCAATTTGGACCAGTGTAAAATTTCCAAAAAACAGTAAAGGGTTAAGTTTCAAAACTCATGAGCTTTACCCATTACTAGACGCCAAATTTTAGACTGATCCAAATTGAAAGTAGTTGCAGACCACAATACAAAGCGAATGAAATTTAAGATATTTTAATTTTCTGGGTAGAAAGCATTGTGGAAAATGAAGAAATTGCTTGTAGCAAGCAATTTTTCCATTTGCCACAATGTTTCTAAAATTAGAGATTTTCTTTGGGGCGTCTAAAACCGTGACTGAGTGGGAATGGGTTAATAAGTAACCTTGATCCTAAGAGATAACCCTGATCTTACAACCAATTGATGCCTATTAACTCATTCCCACACAACAGAATTTAAGACTGGTCCAAATTGAAAGGGATTGCAGACAATAATTTAAATTTCATGAAATTTTAGATTTTTTCAAATCTTTGGGTAGCAAACATTGTGTTAAATGAAGAAATTGCATGTCACAAGCAATTTCTTCATTTTAAACTATGTTTTCTCAATGGCTTTCCTTGAAGGGCGTCAAAAAGCGTCGCTGTGAGGAAGGGTTAATGAAGAAAAGCTATGGCTGAAAAATAAGCCATATATCTTGAAAGGTGTTACATAACAGCAAAATGATAAGTCTTTGTATTATGTTAACTACTCACAGAAAGAAAGATGGATACTGATAAAACAACATACCGATATGAAAATGAGGTAAAAAAATGAGGGATTGAGTGACATAGGGTTAAAAAATTTTTAAAAAAAAGCACACCTCTAACATCAAGAAAAGCTGACTTTGAATCTGAGTGCAATGTTGTTCTAGCTATACAAGTATATTTTCCTTTATTATAATACTGGGCTTCTCTGATGTATAGGCCAGCCACACCATTCTGTTCTCCCTGTAAGAAAAAGTCAAGTGTAAAGTGATCTTAGCTATATAAGTATATTTTCCTTTAATAAAATACTTGGCCCCTCTAATGTATAAGCCAGCCACACCATTCTGCTCTCTCTGTAAATAGTCAAGTCAAGTATAAAAACATCAAACTATATACAAGAATATTTTCCTTTATTGTATTATTGTACCTCTCTGATGTATAGGCAAGCTACACCATTCTTTTCTCCATGCAAGAAAAGGTCAATTTTTGGTTAAAGATTTCTAGTACAAGTTAAAGGTCCAGGTCATCTATGCTCAATATCATTTTGTCAAATGAAAGTCCATGTCCCTATTAAAGCATGATTGTGTGAAATATGATCCCCAAAGGATGAAGAATGGCCAAGATAGAAAAAGTTAACAGTTTTGGTTAAAGTATTTTATAACAGATTAAAGGTCAAGATCACAAGGTCACAGGGTCAAGGTCATTGTCTCAAATAAAAGTCTATCTCCTCATGAGTGTATGTGTGAAATATGAGCCCCCGAGCACTAGTAACAAATAATTTAAATCGTTAACCAAGTGGGATACACCCTTGTGGACGATGCAAACAGCGAGAGAACAAATATAGCTCTTCCAAGGTATTCATCCTGGGTGAACTTAAAATGCGGGATGTTGTGGTAATGGGTTTAACAACCTACCATGACATAATGATTTGTAGATTGTAAAGGGTGTCCATTAAATTTCCACTCATAGGTGATATCCATATTCAGGTCATTGTAAGCTGCACCACAATAAAGGAATTCTGTTCTGTTCACTATCACCATCTTGGGCTGAGGGGGATAATCAATCACTATACCCTCTGCAACATAATTTGAGTCAATAATGCACAATATGACCAAAACTAATCGCTAAACTCATTACCACATGAAGGCTGTTGTTGTCTGAGTTAACTAACAAAATCACTGCAAGCCAATTCTCTTTTTCTAGTGATTCTATCATCAACATTTCTATTTCAAGTTCTTGAAATTATAGTATTGCTGAATGATTGGTTCAAAAGACAACATATGAAAATTCAATATAAAAAAAGATAAGTGCAGTTGTTGGCTTTGAAAACATCTCAAGTAAGAAGATTGCCCTTAACTGGTGCCTGGTAACTGGTTTATTGATTCCGAAAAAGAATCATTATCTAGAAAGAGACCTAGTTCTTACAAAAACGCATTTCAATTACTTCCCTTGATAGTATAGGTCACACTATTGATAGTGAACATATCGTAAGTAGGCAAACAAAGCATCGTAAATAAAGCTTTATTAAAGCTTTACATTCCAGAGCATTTTTCTTCCAGGGCTTAAAAGGGGAAGATTGTGTAGGAATGGGTTAAAATACATCGGATATGATTTGAAACACCATTGGCTGTAGTGTAAAATTTACATTGACCACCAACTGATTATAATTCTATCAATAAATGGAAAACAATGAACCAACTTACG
This sequence comes from Fragum fragum, assembly GCA_946902895.1. Classification (NCBI taxonomy): domain Eukaryota; kingdom Metazoa; phylum Mollusca; class Bivalvia; order Cardiida; family Cardiidae; genus Fragum; species Fragum fragum. Next base: position 31,973,730 of record OX336378.1, on the reverse strand, counting down.
GATAACTGTCATGTATGTAGAGTTAGCTGCCTTGCCCAGATCATTTGAAGCTTCACATGTATACAGTCCCTGATCTTGTGGCTGTATTTGGGTAAGAACCAGGCTGTTTCTGGCTGTCATACCAACACGTCCATCAATCATTCCTGGGACCAGGTTCATGTCTCGATTGTCTTTTAACCAGCGAATCTTTACACACAGAAAGTGAAGTTCCACGGTTATCATGCATACAATTGCATGAAATCAAAGGAACTTTAGTTAACCCTTTCCCAAAGAACAAAATTTCACACAGGTCAAATTATTGAATACAAAACAATGAAGTTAAAAGATAAGAATTGTCACAAAGGGGACTCATACCCCCCACCTGCCACTAGCGCTTTGTCACTCAAGTAGTACAGTTGACCTTTGACCTACATTGACTGCAAACATTAGAGCACCTCCTTGGGTCAAGGATAGCATGTGTATGAATGTCTTAGGTCAAATGGGTTACAAGTTAGATCAAGGAAATGGTTTTCAAAGTTCAATATTGACCTTGACTTTAATCTTTATAGTTTTCAAAGTCTGTTTGTGACCTTGACCTTTGTACTTCATTAGCAAATTAGGAAGCAGAATTGAGAGGGAATAGCTTTGAAAATAGTCCTTTTTATTTGATAATGTAAGTGTGTTAACTCTTTCAATACAAATCATACTTTTTGCATACCTCAAGAAAACTACTTCAGAAATATTGTGGAAAATGAAGAAATTGCTTGTAACAAGCAGTTTCTTCATTATCCACAATGTTTTCTATGCTAAAAGACAAAGACTTTTAAAATTACATCAATGTAAAATTGTCATATGCAACTTCTTTCAGTTTTGGCAGGTCTAAAATTGTGTTGTCTGTTATATTAATGAATGGGTTAAAATACCCAATACTAACCAAAGGGAGTGGGGCACCTTCAACTCGACATTCAATTGTTCTGTTACCACCAAGTGGACCTAGAACACTAGTCTGCATTGGGTATCGCTTGAAATTTGGTGCTATCTCTGAAAATAAAATTACCGTTACAAAAGTAAGCATGCAAGAAGCTTACACACTCAGCCTTCATTGGACAGGATAGAATATTTTTATTTTAATGGAATAATTTACCAAATTTATCTTATATGAACTGAAACTCAATGTTCTCTTCTCTAGAGATCAATCAGGGAGCGAGACCTTTAAACTTTTTTCATACTCAGTTAAAAATTTACTCAAATTTCAAGCTTAGATAAATGCTAAGTTTCAATGTTGTCTGTAGAATTTGTGTAATACATCATAATTTACCAATGTAATATCTCATTTTTGTGCACTTGACATCGAATTTAAGATTATATAAATCTTTAATTTAGAAGCAAATTTTAGGGAAATTCTCAATTGAATACAAAAAAGTTTTATAATCTCGGGCCCAGATGACTTTATTGTACCAAGCTAATCTAGTTTTTCTAACACATTTACTCATTGACTGTTTGCAGACAGTTCATTGATAATTACGACATTTTTATTGCTTTCATCCTTTCTCTTTCTACAAAATTTTACACTGGTCAAAATTCAAAGAAATTACAGATGATAACTGCAATTCAATATGGTTTCAATATATCTGTTGGATAACAATGTGGAAAGTGAATTGCTGATGTCAAGCAATTTCCTCAATGTTCTGATTTTTTATAAGAATGTTGAAGTCTTCTAGAGCACTAATACAACTCTTACATCTCTAATTTTCCAAAAGATTATCAAAACTCACCAATAACTTTGAGTTGTGCCGAGCTGTACGCTGTACCATGTTGGTTAGAGGCGGCACACTGATACATGCCTTCATCATCTCCTTTTTTCACATTGTATAACACCAGTATGTTACCTTTTATCTCCTTTTTACCTAAAACAATGAAGAAATATTTTAACTAGAACTTGTCACAGTATGTGACTTAGTACCCCCACAAGTGCCTTCATTGTAATAAGAGCTTTAACAATACAAGGACATAGCTACTGACTTTGCTTTTCAAGAAAGGAGGAGTTCGCGACATAAAATTGGCAGTATAATTAGCTGTATATGTCTACAAAGAATAAATAATGTCTAAGTTCAAGGGAAGATAATTCTTGAACCAGGGGAAATTTAGACTTCGAAATTGTGTCTTGCAAAACTTCAACATGTGGTTAATCCTTGTATAAAGTTTCAATGGTCCTTGTATAAAGTTTCAATGGTATTGAAGCAAAACTGAAGGAGGAGTTCACGACACAAAATTAGTAGTACTTTTTGTACAGACAGAGGGACACACAGACAGACAGGCTTATTCAAGTAAACCCCCGAGAACATTTGTTTTGGTTGAGTATAATATAGGGCTGTCCAAATCTCTAAATTTTCAATCAATTCTCATACAATTATGCTCTTTCATACCCAAAAGTATAAAAACTTTGGCAAACACAGTGAAACATGATGAAATTGCTTGATAGAAGCAATTTCTCCATTATCCATAATATTTTTCTACCCTATTAAACAAAGTTTTTTTAAAATTCCATCTACTTAAAATTGTTGTCTGCAACATATTAGAATTTAGACTAATCTCAAATTTTGTTATCTGGTAATGGGTTATTAAAGCTTGAAATCCAACCTTTGAATCAATCACATACTTTACATATCTTAATCCTCTACAGTATAACCCTGACTTCTCACATCTTATAACACTGCTTTTGAAAAAGCTTGGTGGCATAGGTAGCAATGTTTACAACAAAAGAGAAGGAATCTATGAAAAAAAAGTCAAATGCTTTATTACTTTTTTAACCCATTACCACACAATGACAACTTCTGACATCCCGAAGAATTTAAGACACTTTCTGACACCCTGAAAAATTTCATTCATATGTAACAATCAACTTTGCCTTTCCTGATAATACATAATAGTACAGATGTATGTCTACAACTATATTCAGTTAATTTCAACATCAGTATATCTTCTGAGAGTTAATCCTATACCTAAAATCCAAAGTTTTGAGGAAAAATATTGTGGGAAAAGAAGAAACAGCAACAATTACCTGGAGAGTTTTTGATCAGCTGTCCATCTTTATACCAAGAGTATGTTGCTTTTGGTCTGGCCACAGCCTTGCAGTGCCATGTGACTTTTTGTCCCGGATCAGCCAGCACATCTTGTATGTTATATGCAAAGTATGGTTTAGCTGAAAGGAATGCAAAGTCATAAGCCAGCGTGTGACATTTCTAACAAGTGGCAGACGAGTGATCATTATGTCCCTTGAAGGTAGTTTGACTGAGATATCAAAAAAATATTTGTTTATATGGTCAGGGACCGAACCAAACACAGAGATATACAGATACAGATTTTCTCAACTTGTCCCCGGAAATTGAATGGATAGATTTTGAGAAAAAAATTGTTGTAAATGAAGAAAATGCTGGAATCCAGCATTTTCTTCATTGACAACAATATTTTTTACCCGTCAATATAACAATATAAACATTTGATAATAAATCTTTGAGATCTATTTTGTACCATTCCAAATTTGCTCTGGTATATACTTGTCCCCGGACAAGGAACCTTGAAAAATTTATTTGCCACCAAATATTAAAGCCTTTGTCGGACAAGTTGAGCATGGAAATTTCACATCCCTGCAGCAAGAGGACTAAGATGATCCTTACTTGCTCACCTGAGTCACAATTTCATAAACATAATGACCTAAATATTCATAATTGTACCTGGGTAAAGCCCTAATGGATCCTCAGGGATGGTCGTCCGCCTTTTCCAGAAAGAATACAGGTAGAAATATCTCAATAACTGCATTTGTGTAAATTTGGAGATAAAAGTTTGCAACAATATATCAACAATCATGTACTTTGGTTTTCGACTGTTTCTGTTTTTGCTCGATATGACCAAGCACCCGAAAACCGGAAAGCTATTCGATCATGTTACTGAGCCATAAAGGGTTAACCCTTTGTTTTTCAAAATTTTAGACTTGTTGCAGAAGACGATGAAAAATTAGTGAAACTTGAAAAGAAACCAGTCTATAGACTAGAAAATCACAAGGACGTAAAAGCCAGTGATTGTTAAGAAAAGGGTTTATACCAGACCACATACCTTCCAAAACTAGAATAACTTTGGCAGTTGCAGATGCACCTGGTCTGGTTACAGTACAAATATAGTTGCCTTCTGCCTCAAGAGGAGCATTAGGTATGGTGAGGACGCGAGCCCGAGCTTCAACCCTTGTTCCTTTAGCAAAGGGTCTGCCATCTTCTCTGTGCCATCTATACTTCAATGGTAGTCTGCAAATAATTTAGTTTATTATTGAGAAGTGAAAATATTTGGTATAGCAGTCAACAATACCCCCACAAACAATAACACAGGCTTTTGCAAATTCCCAGGCTTTTGTGAATTCCCTATCAACTTTACAAATCCCCTATCACTGGCAGGTTCAAAATTTTAGCATCAATAAGATTTAATCCATTCCCATAAAATCCCTCTCTTGTATGCCCCTCAAAAAATAATTTATAAAAATAATGCAGAAAATAAAGAAATTGCTTGTACTGTTACAAGCAATTTCTCCATTTTCAAAACTATCTTTTACCAAGAAAAACCAATATCATAAAGTCTATGAACTTGAAACTATCATCTGAAACTTTTCTTGATTTGAACATGCTTAAAATTTTGTCAAATGACAATGGTTTAAAGTCAAGAAGAGACATTGTATTATGTTTTATTCTTTATTCATAACATGCTAAGATGGCGAGAGCACCATTTAAATGACAAATCACCATTATCAATAAAAATATCAAATAGCCAATCAAATCATTCAGAGGCAATGTCAGTGTCCAGATTTAATTTCAAGACAAAATGAATGATTTGGTGGGTTGAATGATTCTTTAATTGGCAGTTGTAATTGGTCAACAATCAATGAGGACATGTCTACACTTACGATCCAAATGCAATACACTCCATTCTTATTGTAGATCCTCTAAGAGCTGGTGATGGGAAGACATGGGTGTGAATAATTGGGCCATAGTTTCCGTAATTTTCTGAAGAAAAAATATAACAGCTTTATTCCTTTCATCAATATTCCCTTAACCTTTTCCCGTTCAATCTCTGATTTTTATGTCACTGTCATGTTACACTTGAAACATTATTGAGGAAAAAGAAGAAATAGCTTGTGATAAGCAATTTCTTCTTTAACCACAATATTTTCTATCATATAGCATGGCTAAAATTTGAATTGTTCTTGCTTTATAATTTTGTCTGCTATCACTGAATTTTGGCGAAGTCTAAATTTTGAAAATCATTAATGGGTTAAATTTAGACACTAAGGCTTCAATTGAAAATTAATGTGCCACATGTGAGATTTGGACAAAAATTTTCATTCTTGAATTCGTACATTTTAAACATATTTCACAGAAAGAACTTTAAAAAAAAAAGTAAAAACTGATCCTTTGGTTTGTATGTTCAGATTTGAAATAAACTCTTGTCTGTTTTGCATGCTCAAGAGAGAGTTTGGTGTGTTGTCTTCTATTTGAAGGATCTGTAATTTATTTATCAACCTTTTTAATGAAAAAATTGAGATTTACACTGAGTATATAAACAAATTGACAGACACAATTGCTTAGTATATGATTACAACACCTACATAAAACCAGTTCAATAGTTGTGTAAATGGTCCACTTTGTTGTAAATAAATCCACTTTTGCAAAAAAGTTATGACAATATGACTCTACATCTATGAAAAGCCTAATTATTTAGGGGCACTAAGTCTACAAAACCATAATCTATGTTGCCCGCATGGAAATCCCCTTATTGCAAAATACAAGCCGACAGTATTGATTACCACCTTACGTGTTGTGCCTAAAAAAGCAACAAGAGATTTTCAAAATAGAGTGGCTATGTATTGACTGATTGATTGAATGGTGTTAACGCTTTTAACAGTATTTCAGTCATATTGCAGCGGCTGGAGCACCTAACAATGGATTCCTGGTATTTCTCACACCAGTACTACCACTACATCCTTTCCTAGCCTCCAGCTGCTATCCCACTTAGGATTACGATTATCCACCCATTGGTGAGAGACAAATGTCGGAATGAATATGTGCCGCCACCGGGGGACTATGTATTGAATAAGAACATATGGGGTTTTTGCACTTCTCTTTCAGAAGTTTTTGTGTTGATGCCAGAAAATGAGAATAAAGTTGTAACAGATGAAAAAAAACTTAGTAAATTAGTGTGGGTATGTAAAAAAGTCAATGTATCTGATGTGGATCAAACTGGAGTTGACCGTACTAAAAGGCTGTATTACAGTAAAACCCCTCCTTACGACCATCCCTGAAATACGGGAACCCACTATTAAGACCGAATTTTTTCAAAATGGAATTCTTTGTTCTTTATATCATAAGTCACAAACCCCTCTAAAACGAACACCCAGCTATTCCAAATTACGACCACCAAATTCAGTACCAACTATAACTGATACACTATTTTGAACCCCACTTATTTTTACAGAATGTATATTTTTTTTTTTTTTTGTTCTTTATTTCACCCCAGAAATACGGGCACCCCGCTATTAAGACCGAGTTTTTATAGAATGGAATTTTTTGTTCTTTATTTCATAAGTCACAAACCCCTCTAAAACGAACACCCAGCTATTCCAAATTACGACCACCAAATTATGTATCAACTATAGCTGATACACCATTTTGAACCCCACTAAAACAACCAGTAACTTCACACTTTGAGACCGACCACCCGAATTTCACTCTTGATAAGAGCGAAGGTATGAATACATCCTCAATACAATATCTGATTTTTGATTAAGTGATATCGAACCCTTATTATGGTAGGCGTTATTTCTTTTGAAAAGATTAAAGTGGCCGATCACTTTTAGAAATTGTAGCTTGTATTATTTTTAATTGTTGTTTCAATAAATCACAGGTTTTCACTCAAGTAATAAAGTCGAAAGTGAAAAAGTATCCGAGAATATACGTTTGGTTGTTTACAGTGTTCAGAACAGTTAATTAGCAATTAAAATTTGATTTCAACTTAATTGATGTTTGGTATTCGCATTATGGAAGATATGATATCAAAAGTTTGACACTTTGAACCTGTATTTACGTATATATAATCTGAGGTCAGACTTCTAAATCAAATCAAAATGAAGAAGAGAGAAAGTAGAACTTACAGAAGATTGTAAATTTGAAAATGACATTAGATTCCGTTGTAATACATGTTTTTATAGTTTTATTTTTTGTATGTGTAGTATAAATATATTCAAATAATGAAGATAAAATAAACATGAATTACTTGACAACAAATTGTCAAACCTCAGTATTACAACCACCACACTATTACGACCACTTTAACCCATTCCCACTCAATCCCTCCTTTTTACGCCCCTCAACGAAAAAGCTTTGGAAAACATTGTGGAAAATGAAGAAATTGCTTGGATCAAGCAATTTCTTCATTATCCACAATGTTTTCTATCCAAAGAGACGAAAAAATTAAAAATTCCATCAACTTGAAATTGTCGTCTGCAGCTCCTTTCAATTTGGACCGGTCTAAAATTCCACTGTGTTGGAATGGGTTAAGAAAGTACTGCAAATGGTCTTATTAGAGGGGTTTTACTGTATATCAAATTAGAGTTGACTGTACTAAAAGGCTGTGCTATAATATCAAACTTCTTTAACTCACTTCCAGGTCTGATCCTCAGCTTACATCCAAGGCTCACTTTACTGGGAGCCAAGGAACTATCAGCTACCATGTAATCTGGGTTGTCAAGGGTGACAACACAATAATATGTCCTGTCGTCGGTAAACTGAACCTCCGAGAAATAGAGATAGCCAGACTGTGATACAAAGTGGTACGGATGGTTAGAGAAGACATGGTTATGGGTATCGTGATTCTTGAACCATGAATACTTGACAGCTGGAAAAAGAAACAGTAATTCTTTTATTCTAAATATAAGAATTAGTTACAAAGAGAATAGTGAATGAGTGCTTATGAAATACCAAATTTATTAAACTTACCAACTTTGCCGAGTTTTCATCTGTTTAAAATGAAATGATTAATAAATTTGGTATTCTATGATAACATATGAAATACTCTATTTATAACATGATTTTATCCATTTAGGTTATTCTGAAAAAAAATTCAACACCAATTGTAAAATGACTTCAATATCACACACACCATATATCATTTAATAATATCTGTGAAACCCGTAATTCATAAATTGACAAACTTTGATGTGAAAATGTATTGTCCCTAAACAGCACAGACCAAGAACTTTTGCTCATCAAATAACCATGAGGACAACATCTGGTTCATATTTAAGTATCACATGCCTGTATGGGTGCATTTTGAGAATTTGGTAAATTTCTATTTCCTTGGTAGAAAAGTAGTTAGCCCCATTCAAGTAACAGTTATTTTATGGAATTATTTTGATAACAGTAAAAAAAGTTACAGATAACTTTCTAATCTTTTGTCTGAGGCCAAAGGCTGTAAGAAACAGCTTAGAAAATCACTCTCCTCCACCATAGGTCAATAGCCTACACTGTCACATAAATCACCATGATAAAACTAAATACTCAGTATTGAAATTGATAGATTACAGCTGTCAATAAAAGAATCAATCGATCAATAAAATAATTCTTTTAGACTCGAAATGAACCTTGAACTCAGCCATTGGCATACATTTATGCTAAAATTAACTGATTGATAGATTGAATGGGTTTTTAACGCCATTTTAAACAGTATTTCAGTCTAATCGTGGCTGGAGCATCTAGCAATGGATTCCTGGTAATTTGCACACCAGCACAACAACCAAATCCTTTCCAAGTCTCCAGCTGCTCATCCCGCTTAGGTTTACGATTATCCACCCATTGTTGGGAGACAAAACATGGCCATGGATTGAGCCAGGGAGCTCATGCTATTTATATTGAGAAATTTTTGTTTGTTCGGCAACTTAGATGTTGTAACTACACATTTTTGAGAGAGCAAAATGTTGTTTCTAAGCTTTATTCAAGCTATAGTTACAATGTTTAGGTATCCAATCAACCATTTTTAGGTACATGTTACTGGCTATAAATTTTGAAAAAAGAAAGGCATTCAATATTCAAGTTGAACATCCTATCAAGGACAATAGGCATGGCTCCTAATCAATTTTAACCGATTGTAATATTTAGCGTACATATTACTTCACATATACCTGGATTGTAGGCTGGTCCCAGACAACTAATCTTGACACCTTCAAATTCGGTTCCCCATTGGTCATCTGGTTTGACTGGTGGGAAGGAATGTAAATCTGAAAGAAAAGAACTCGTTAAACATTAAAAAAAAACTCTTGTCCTACTGAATATTTATCCTCTTTTCACTGTTATTAAAACCTTAAGAGAATTAGATCAATGATGTGCTCACAGATTTTCTAAACACTACAAGAGAAAGCAGGGAGTGTAGGCTATGATCAGTCTGTGCAGGTTGATCTTAGTCTATACACCTGTAAAAGTAGGAATATTCAGGGATCAACATGACAAGGGTTAATTGGCCACTCACACACAATCACATCTTCAGTGCCCAAGATTATAAAAAAAATTCATACTCAACTGAGAATTAACTCAAATTTCAATTGAAATTAAAGATTTATTTCTACTGAAGTTCGAGTAAATTCTCAGTTGATTACAAAAAAAGTTTTTTAACCTCTGCCCCTGATGCCCCTAAAGAAAAAAAGTTTGAAAACATTGTGATTATCCACAATGCCTTCTCCAGGAAAATGTCAAAGGGTATTCAAATCTCATTATTAACTAAAAATTGTCTTCTATAACTTCTATGAATTTGAACCAAACTGTACAATATAAACAATGATTTATTGCTTTTTGTAGAAACTTTCATAACCAAGCAATTTGTGACTGCTTAACCCATTACACGACAACAAAATTTTAGACAGGCCCAAATTGAAAGAAGTTGCAGATGACATTTCAAATTATGCCTAAATTGGAATGTAAGTGCTGAATAGGGTAGGAAAAATTCTGAGAAAAGGCCAAATATCGTATTACAAGCATTTTCTTCCTTTTCTCACATTTTTCCATAATCGTATCTCTTCAGGCCATCAGGAAGCATCATTGTGTGGTTAAAAGGGTTAACAGGAGATACATCGGTCACTGGCTAAAAACATTCAATTACTGCTATTCACAGTAGTTTTAAAGAGCAAAGTTCCACAAGTAGACAGGAACTGGCCATATACAGATTAATATGCTGGGGTTACTTCTAAGTTAGATTGATTCAAACCAATATAAGGCTTTGATCATATTTTGATAATGGAATATGATTTAGCCCTTTTCAGTAAAATCCCCAATATTGCATTTCTGGGATATTTTATTTGAGAAAACATTGTGGAAAAAGAAGACACTGCTTGTGACAAGCAATTTCTTCTTTCACCACAATATTCTGTATCATATAGGATGGTTACTTACCAAGTTGTTCTTACTTTATGATTTCCCCTACTACCCCTTTGAATTAGGACAAGTCTAAAATTTTGAAAAAAACATTTAAGAAATGAAGAGAATATTTTCGGTTTTCATGGAGGTATGAACCGAAAACCGCAAAAACAGATTCATAAATTGTGTGATTGGGTTTTTCGGTTCATACCCATGAAAACAAAAAATATTATCTTCATTTCTTATAATTAAATAGCATCGAGGGAAAAAGCAAATATTATACAAATTCTGACAATTTTTTGTATTGGACTATTTTGAAGCCTACAAAATCGCTGTGAGCTCAGAACGCCCGTTTTGGATAGACAAAACTAAAAGTTAAATTATTAAAGGTTTAAAACAAGAGTTGTCTGCATATGTATATATCACAGGTCAAGGTCACTGTTTCATGGCTGAAAGAACATCACCCGGTCTGATGATTCTGGATGTAAGGAATGAGAAAATATGAGCTAGGTTAAATCTTTTGAAAGTAGACAAATGGTTAAAGTCACAGGGTACTTGGTCTGAAACTAAAGCGTACCAATTGGTGAGTGTATACAGTCTATAAAATGAGTTGCAGACACAGGTTGCTCGTCACATGACCTTCAGTTGTGACCTTGAACTTTGGATTATCAAACACAACTTTACACATAACACTAATACTCTTCAAGGGGAACAACTGTGCCAAGTTGTTATGAAATCTATCAATTAACCCATTCCCACACAATGACGCTTTTAGATGCCCCTTAAGTAATAACAATTGGAAAAACATTTCAAGCAATTTCTTCATTTTGCACAATGTTTTCTACCAGGAAAGCTAAAAAAATCTAACATTTCATAAACTTCGAATTGTTGCCTGTAACGCCTATCAGTATGGACCAGTCTAAAATTTTCACATGTGGGAAAGGGTTAATGTATAATGCTCCATACAAGAATTGGTCACACACACTGACACACCAACCCATAAACATACAAACCGAGACCAACCCACAAACTCACATACCGAGGCACACACTTACAAATGGCCTATACGCCCACAGCTATTACACATCTGAGGCTTAAAAATTTGATGGGCCTAGGATAAGAAAATATGAGTAAGGTTGAAGTTTTAGAAGAGAAAGTCGAAAAATAGAAGAAAGGTTACTGTTTTGTTTAAAGTTTTAGGTTTAAGTTTTTTAAATTGCATCAAAGTCACAGGGTCATAGGTCATGATCTTAAATGAAAGACTATGTACTGATATGTGGTTGCCCAAATCTTTTCCCCCTTCCCATGAATAATGACATAGAAATAAAACTCTAAACTACATACAGTTTGTTAGAGTTTAAAGTTAAGTTAATTTCATTTTACAGTCTGTTTTTAATTGGTAGTTTGCTTAGTGATTTTAAAATACTCAACCAACAATGATCAAGTTCTAAGTCGGCTGTTAACAGGTGGCACCAATACAACCATAGCACCACATTGGCTAATAATCCATACATCATGTACACTTTTATACACCTAGGTGGAGAGGAGAACATGGAGTTAATCATTTGCTAAGAAATAATCCCATGGTGCAGTTGGGATCCGAGTCCTGTGTCTGATCATAAGACCACAGGCTCCACAAACAAGGTAGAGAAATCAATTTGTGAAAAGTGTTCATAGGATCTACGAAATAAGTGCACTGCCTTCGTCAAATCAAAATTTATATCGGCTTTTTGATTGGTGTGATAGAGACTGTGCGCATTTGTAGAGGTTCCTGCTTTGAAAGACTGAAGAATTTTACAATAATTGCTGTGACAATCAGAGAACACTTAACCCATTCCCACACAACCCCTCCATTTTACTCCCCTCAAGAAAAAAGCTTTGCAAAAGATTGTGGAATATGAAGAAATTGCTTGTATCAAGCAATTTCTTCATTATCCAAAATGCTTTCTATGCCAAAAGCCAAAAAAATATTTACAATTCCATCAACTTGAAATTGCCATTTGAATCTGCTTTCAGTTTGGAACAGTCTGAAATTTTGCCATGTTGGAATGGGTTAATCTGAGAACACTTACATCCAAAGATGACCTGTACAGTGGTACTATATATACCACCATAATCATTGTAGGCATAACATCTATAAAATCCTCCGTCTGTGTTCTCCTCTGGTTTCTCGATAGTCAGTCGTCCTCCACTTAGTGTGTACCTGTAGAAAAAGAGCATCTTTAACATATTTTCACACTATCATTTGACATGCTGACCCAAATCAGTTGTGGAGATCAGTGCAGGAAAAGGAGAAAATGGATCAAGCAAGTAATTTCTCCTTTTCTCACCATCTTTTCTGCCCTATTTTGAACCATTTTCTTTTTTCACTTTGAACACAATTTGAATTATAATGTGTGCATCACCTTTCAATTTAGATTCATTTAACATTTTGTCCTCTTGTAATGTGTTAATTCAGAACTAAATGGTGCAAGATTTGTTTTGAATAACTGTATTCAAACACAATTTTACGTAACATAACTATTTCTTTATCACTTTTTTATATTCATACAATCAAATGAGCTAGCCTTTTACTATATGAGTTTAAGTCTTCAAACCAATAAAAATTACTTTGCATAAATGTTGGCCAATATAGGAGTTAAAAGTTCGCTTCTAGTTTAAATTATTGATTTTTATGGTTATTTTTTTCTTTGATTGACAGCTGCAATCTATCAAACAAGTAAACCTATAAAATAAATGCATCTATAACAAATAGACCTGTTGATAAATTTCAATATTGAGATGATATTACACTTTTCCAATAACATTACAGCTATGCCTTCGTTAACAACAAAATGAGATTATATTGCTTATTATTGACAAAATTTTCAAATGGAATCATATATTTTTTTCAGGGAATAGATTCCAAGAATTTTATCAACCTATTCCCACACAATGAAGTGTTTTATCAACACTTCATTGTGTGGGAATAGGTTGACGCCCCTCGAGATAAACAAATGGGAAAAAATCATGAAAATTAAAAAATTGCTTGAAACAAGCAATTTCTTCACTTTACACAATGTTTTTTATTCAGACGGTTGAAAAATTCTCAAATTTCATCAATTTTAAATTATCGTTTGCAACTCCTTTTAATTTGGACCATTCTAACATCTTTTTGTCTGGTAATGTGTTAAAACAAATAAAAAGTCTGCAAAGCCAACACTATATCTGTTTATGTATGACTTGTTTAACCCATTCCCACACAATAACCCTGTAAGACATCCCCTAAAGAAAAACAATTGGGAAAACATTGTGGCAAATGAAGAAATTGCTTGTCACAAGCAATTTCTTCATTTTCAACAATGTTTTCTACTCAGAAAGTTGAAAAATCTAAATTTTCATAAACTTTAAATTGTTGTCTGCAACTCCTTTGAATTAGGGCCAGGCTACAATTTTGCCGACTTGTAATGGGTTAATATAAATGACATTTCAAGACCACTTGTTCAAAGTCATCTATTAAAACAACAATTAGTTTGATGAAATAGAATCAGTGGATGGTCTGATAAGATGCTTAGATTGAACTTGGCACAGGGTGAAATCTGTTGCCCAAAGTTTTGTTTAACTCATTTCTAGAATATGAAACCTACCTAATTCATTAAAGTTGAAGTCTGATTTTTTTTTGTCTTTTTAAGGTTAAAAACATTGTGAATAATGAAGAAATTGCTTGATTGATCATAGTGTTTTCCAAAGCTTTTTCGTTGGGGGGGGGTCAAAAACAATACTGTATAGGAATGGAATAAGAGTCTTTTAACCTGTGTCATGCTGAACCCGGAAAATTCCGGTTTTGGCAGGAGGTGTGGACTAAGATCAGACTGCACTTATTTGCAGGCTGATCTTAGTCTACACCTCCTGCTTGTACTTTTCCTGTAAAAGCTGTTTATGAAGTTGATTTCTAAAAAAAAATATGCATTTTTGAACAACAAGTTCTATCAGTGCTTTCAGCCCTTTGATTTGACAGCAATTCAGTAAGGTAATTTATACAGCATGACAAGGGTTAAGATGGTCAGTTTTTCTGTGACAAATCCTATAGTCTGACATTACCTAGAGTTTGTTCTCGCCTCAATTTTGACATAATTACTGGTCCCTCTATACCATGTATATTGTGGTTGAGGAATCCCATGGGAGTCACACTCCAGAAAGATGGTGTGTCCTGTCCCAAACACTACCACACCAATAGGCTCCTTGATCATAGCTGGTCCGTGTGGCATTGTTTGTGGGTCTACATACCCTATACCATACCCTGTAAATTAATTGAATGGGGTTTAATGCCACTTTTAACAGTATTTCAGATATATATGGCGATGGCTGGAGCACCTAACAATTGATTCCAGGTATTTCTAAAACAAGTACTACTGCAACATCCATTCCTAGCCTCCAGCTGCTATCCCACTCAGGTTTACGATATTCCATTCATTGGTGAGAGACAAATATAGGAAAGGATATGTGCCAACGCGGGGCCAAACCCTTTAAAAGAGGTTAACCCATTACAAGACAACAAAATTTTAGACTGGTCCAAACTCAAAGGATTTGCAGACATCAATTTAAAGTGATGTCTGGCAATCCTGATAGATTTTTTCCATTTTCTGGGTAGAAAACATTGTGGAAAATTGTGGAAAATGGAGAAATTGCTTGTAACAAGTTAATTCTTCATTTTCCACTATGTTTTCCTTTTTTTTCTTTTCTTTTTGAGGGGCATCAAAAAGTGTTACTGTGTGGGAATGGCTTAAGTCATTGATACAAGCCATTTCTTCTTTTTCCACAATGTTCCAATTGTTTTCCTTGAGGGGCATCCAAAAGTGTTACTGAGTGGGAATGGGTTAAGTCATTACCCCACAACAAAATTTTAGACTTGTCAAAATTGAAAAACGATGCTGACAACATTTTCAAGTTGTTGATATTCTAAAAATCTTTATCATTTCTAGTAGAAAACACTGAGGATAATAAAATAATTTGCTTGTTACAAGGATATTTTTCATTTTCCACAATGCTTTCCCAAGAGGTACAAAAAAGCAGGATTGTGTGGTAATGGGTTATTAAACTTCCTTTCTATATCCTTCAGTTTCTGAGAAGATTTTCAAAGTTATCAATATCTGTTATATACAGACACATGCCCTTAAAAAGTGGTGTTTTTCAAATAATCAAAATTGTTTTATAAATAAGAAAGAGAGTCACCCAAGGAACTTTCCTGCAATATTTGGTTGAAGTCAACCAACAAGTTTTTGAGAATATTTTCAAAGTGTTCACTATATACCATGTATGGTATTTACTTTTTGTTCCACAAAATTTCTTTGGGTTCCAGCATTTTCCTCATTAACATCAATATTCTCTAAAAATCTGTCTTCACTATTTTGTGGACAACTTAATTTTAATTCTCGAAAAGTCATGTCCTACATGTTTGGGACAAGTGAAGAATGTCAGTAAGTCCCAACCTCTGGTTATCCAAAAAGCAGCACAAGTCAGTGCCAATTATCAGATGTAGCAGGGCCGCCACTAACATTGTCCCTGGATCACGAGGCTCCCTGAAAATTGGAAGGGACCCCAGTAATCTCAGTCTGGGATTCCATCAGGATCCTTCAATATTTCTACAGTACAATAGATCTTAATGTATCAAGTAATGATCCTGATTTTTTTGTTTGCTTGATTTGTAGAAACATTGTGGATAATGAAGAAATTGCATATAATAGGCAATTTCTTCATTTTCCAAAATGTTTTCTGAAGCCTTTTTTTTCCAAGTTGGGCTTAGAAGGGCAGGATTGCCAGTGAATGAGTTAATGTATATCAAGGAGGGTTCCCTGATTATCTGGAGGAAACCCTGAAGTAATAGGTAGGGATTCCTTTGGGATCTCACTGAAGCAAAGTTAGTGTTAACCCTTGTGTAGATACATGATAATAATAAGAATTTTCTATATAAAAAAAAAGAGATGAAATCCTTAATAAGAGAAATATGACCAAGGTTCTGTCCATAATTAGAGAGATATGACCAAAGTTAAAGTTTGTTGCCCAAATGACAACCCAAAGGTGATGACAATAGCTTGACTTTTTCGGTCAAGGTAGCATGGCTAAATATACAATCAGTACTATTCTTTTATAAGATTGCTTACTCTTTTGACAGAGAGAACATACATGTCAAGTTTCATGTCAACATCTTTGATAACATAGATATAACCAAGGTCAAAGTTTGTCATACCTAAAATAACTTGGCCAAGGCTAATGCTGACAACCCCAAGGGGATTACAATCTGTAGATATTTTGTTTCTAAAAACAGCAGAGTTAAAGTACATAGGAAATTGTTTCGACTGTTTTATTCTACTTTACTTGATGAAGAAAATCATTTATACCAAAGAGTACTTCAAACTATTTTGTCTTTTTTATTTATTTGAAACTGTATGAAATTTTTGACATCTGAAAAACAGCTAACTTACCAAAATCCCTTCTAGCTAGGTCTATGGGATGAGAATCAGCCTGGGGTATCTCACATATAAAATTTGCAGGATGACTTGGTGCTGCTAGCTTCCATCCATATCCACCCGACGCCT
Source organism: Fragum fragum (assembly GCA_946902895.1). NCBI lineage: Eukaryota > Metazoa > Mollusca > Bivalvia > Cardiida > Cardiidae > Fragum > Fragum fragum. Next base: position 31,956,734 of record OX336378.1, on the reverse strand, counting down.
GGGCTGCATATCGAATATTCAACAAATTAACACAGGTCAAAATTTAAGACGATTCTAAATTAAAAGACATTGCTAATGATAATTGCAAGTTTGTGAAATCTAAGAAATTGTTGCCTTATAGGATAGAAAACATAATGGAAATGAAGAAATAGCTTGTAACAAGCAATTTCTTCATTTCCATTATGTTTTCCAGGTAGTATTTTTCTTGGGGTTGTGAAAAAGTAGGACTGATTGGTAATAGGTTAATCTTTCAAGTATAATGGAAAATCCTGGACTTTCATGTAACAAATATTTGAAAAAGAGATAAGATTCAACAGAGTTTAATTGAAAGTTATAAGATTAAAATGCAAGAAAGAGACAAATTTTTTTTTTTTTTTTTTGCAGAAAATCTTTATAAGTGTTTAATTTTGCCTATGATTCACATGACAAACTTATGACAAAACCACAAAAAGACCAAAAGCATGGCTAAATTTGCCAAAATATTGAGTTTACATTTTTGGTAATTGGTTTGTTGGTGAAATTAACAGTGATATTCCACTGAGAAATCTTGTCAATCCACTGGGAAGCAATAATTTATCGATTGATTGAATGGGGTTAAACCTCACTTTTAACAGTATTTCAGTCATAACGCAGGGGCTGGAGCACCTTACAATGGATTCCTGATATTTTTCACACCAGTACCACCACTACATCATTTCCTAACCTCCAGATGCTATCCCACTTAGGTTTACGATATTATCCACCAATTGGTGAGAGACAAATGTCGGAAAGGATATGTGCTACCCCCTGGGATCGAACCCATGACATCCCATGATTGAAGATTAGGAGTCTGGTGCCCTACCAAATGCGCTATGATGGCGGCATGGGAAGCAATAAAGAAATGTAATTGCTTATTATTGATGCTTTGAACAAGGTTTTAAACTTGAAGTGGGCCAGTAAACTCCATGAATGGGTTATTTACTTAAATCATTTTAATCAAGTTAGAATTGATAAGTTTAGCAAGGTTATTGTTTTATATTTGACTGTTTGGCATTTAAAATGCATATATGCAAACATCTTTTGAAATCGACCCTATATTTTTCAAAACAAGGCAGCTTAACCCGTTCCTGTACAAACCCGAGATTTTACTTTGCTGTGATTGACTTGAGAAAATCATTTCAAATTGCATCCAATTTTCATTGTTGTCTGCAATCTCTTTCCGTTTGGAGCAGTCTAAAATTTAAACAAGAGCATCGCACTGCCTACCCTTGGCTATTGGGTGCTGGATAGTGAATAAAATGCATATAGATTTATCCCCCTTGATAGTAAAGGTTGATCTCAATTTCTTTCTTTATTCATATATATATATATGAGGCCTCTGGCCCATTATACAATAATACTGTATACAATGATAATCGTGAAGAGTAGCAAATATAATACAAATCATAAAGATTGCAATTAAAATGTTTGAATTATAATTGATCGATAAAAACAGTACTGGATTTTGGCATCTACAGATTTGTATTGCCAACCATTAGTTTTGATCGTTCTAGGATCAATTAATGGATCAGTTAAGAAACAAACAGATTAATTAATTAATCCAATAACTAATTATTTTTGTTTTCTTCAAATCCTATTCAAAAGAAAACATGCAGTTAAGTTTTTATCGTGTTAAATGTACAAGGAGTCACCATCATTTTCAATAATAAAATATATATACAGATGAATAATATTCTGAAATAGTGTGTCTTAAAACTGGGAAGCATTCGTAAAAGTTAGCCATTTCTCGACGTCGCATACTCCAAACTGAAAGAGGATGCAGATAAAAGAATGCGTTGTGATTATATTGAGTATAGAGAATACGTATATTATAATATGAAATATAGAGAGAAAGGAGAAATTGCTGATACTCAGTTATTTCTCCTCTTCTCTCAATTTTCCAACAAGTTTTTTCTACTAGACGGCAAAGCTAGGTTCTATTTGAGAGATGTTAAGGAAAACTATAATGAATGATTTTTGTAAACTGGAGGTTCATCGCTAGATAACCGAAATTGCTGGTGACTAGCATTTTCTCACCATCTCATCGACGTTCCTCTTTGCGTTCAGAAATGCCGTTTGGTAACGTTATGTCATTTTCGTAATAATTACAATTTTTCTAAAAAGTGACTTCGTTCTATTAAAGCATATGTAATAAATATTGAAAGGGAAAAAATTTCGTCGGTGTTTTTGCAATTCATAATGTCATAGAATGTTTCATGTGTTGGTAATAGATTTAGCCATTTTTTATGGAAGTATAGTTTCCTTGTATCATTATACAGGGGGCAAAGTAATACAAAATGTAACTCATCTTCTACAGTATATACGTTTCTCTTTAAGCAAAATTTACAAAATCTAAATTGTCTATCTATATTTTCGTGTCTACCCTTTTCAATAGCAAGTGGATGGTTTGAACATCTAAAATTTGATAAGTTTTTTTTGTAATTAAATGGCAAATCAATAGATAAATATTTTTCAACATCTAGCAGGGTCTTATAATGTTTGTAATAATGTGCTTTAGGTGACTCGTGGATCTTTGAGATCCATTTCTGAAAAGATATGTCCTTTAGCCTTTGATTAAAAATTGATAAAAAGGAATTAGTATCTCCAATCTCTTGCGCTATCCAAATATAGCCGAAACCGTGCTCAAACAACAGATTTTTAATGTGTGATGCCCATGTGATTCTACCACTGTCATCTAGCCTTTTTAACATAAAATAACACTGTTTTGGGTATCTGTTATTAGGCATGGATAAGAGTTTAGACCAATATTTAATACATTGAGATGTGTAGCTTATTGCTAGGGGATATCTGCCGCATTCACCTAAAACTAGAAAATCCGGGGTGTTTTGGTTAAGATTACAAATGCGTTTACAAAATTGGATTTGAACTTGCTCAATAACATTATAGTATTTGAATCCCCAGAGGTCGGACCCAAAGCAGAGTATGGGTTTAACCATTGCATCAAATATTTTAAAGGCATCTACAGCATTGAAATAACCAAAGTTTCGTTGAAATTTCGATATACAAAATCTTTTGATATTGAATATGTGTGCCAAGCTTCAGGTGAATGCCTTAAGTAGAACCAGAGATATCACAAAATGTCAAAATTTTCATACGACAACAACGACGACAACACCAAGGCTATAGCAATACTCGGGTTTCTCGAAAAACAGCCAAGCTAAAAAACTAGAAAGAGTTGATATCTAAGTCGACCTTCCTATCAGAGTCAGTGGGCATGACAAGCAATCTGTAAGTTGGAGAGACTTAAAAATAGATTGATGTAAGACAATTCACCTCTTTATTATATATTAACCCTTATCATGCTGAATCAAATAACCTATACAGACTTGCTTTAAAATCAGAGGAACGACAGCACTTAAAGGTGTTAATGTGGGTCAATATTTCTTTTGAAAATTAATTATTCAATCAACTCTGGCTAAAAGATGACAAACAGGAGGTGTAGACCAAGATCAGACTGCGCTTATGTGCAGGCTGATCTTTGTCTATACCTCATGCAAAAACAGGAATATTCAGGGTTCAGCATGACAAGGGATAAAACAATACCTCTAAACTGAAATGAGACCTTGCTATATATTGAAGTCGGTGTTGGTGGGGTAATCCAGTTGTATTCATTGTAGTCACTGCCTGTATCACCTTCCCATACAATCTTGTCATTTACATACATCCCACTGGTAAACCAGGTTGACTGTCTGAAAAGTATAACAGATCATAATAACATGAAAGCACATCCATGCATGCCTAACAATATATAACTGTTCAAGGAATAAGCATTTTCTTCATTATCCATAATTTTTTTTCTACCCTAAATGATTATTGTCTGCAACATCTCTGAGTTTGGACCTGCATCTGGTAAAGGGTTAAAAGGAAATATTGTGGAATCCTCAAAACCTTTCCCACACAATCCCACTTTTTTACGCCCCTGAAGAAATATATTACAAGAAATATTGTGAGAAAGGGGAAAACTGCTTGAAACAAGCAATTTCTCCTTTTATCAAAAGGTTTTGTCCCTACCAAATTTGGCAGTTGGCTATCAATTTTAATCTCAACACTGATAATAGCAAATAACTGGTTAATTGCAAATGACTTTATACACAAACATTTGATTAAAAGAACAAATAGCTCCTTTTAATAGCAACTTCTGGATTAATTGCAACAAACATATTGACAAATTTTAGTGTAATGTAAAATGTTGTCTGCAACTTCTTTCAATTTGGACCAGTCTAAAACTTTGTTGTCTGGTAATGGGTTATGGTAATGGGTTAACAGTCCTGTAATATTCTAATTTGCCTACATCTCCTGCTAAAACAGGAATATTCCAGGTACAGCATGACAAGGGTTAAACTGACTTTTTTGTTGCAAGAGGGAATTGGTCAGTTAGGAGCTACAACAAGAGTTTCCAAAAACCTTACAGATCATAATGGACTGGTGCTAGTGTCGATACTTCTCTTGAAATTTCATAAACAACTCTGGTTTCAAAAGGACAGGCAGGAGGTGTATACTAAGATCAGACTGCACTTAAATGCAGTCTGATCTTAGTCTATACCTCCTGCTAAAACAGGAATATTCCTGGTTCAGCATGACAAAGGTAAAATTGACTTTTTGATTGCAAGAGGCAATTGGACAGGAGCTACAACAAGGATTTCAAAAAATTTACAGATCATAAGCTAATGGACTGGTGTTAGTGTCAAAGTGAATAACCCTCATCAGACATAAAACAGCCTACTTACAAAACAAGCCGCCGTCATAGCGCAGTTGGTAGCGTGTCGGACTATCATTCAAAGGATCCCGGGTTCGATCCCCGACGGCGGCAAAACTCTTTCCGACATTTGTCTACCACCAATGGGCAGATAATCGTAAGCCTATGTGGGATAGCAGCTGGAGGCTAGGAAAGGGTATAGTGGTAGTACTGGTGCGAGAAATACCAGGATTCCATTGTTAGGTGCTCCAGCCGCCGCGATATAACTGAAAGATTGTTGAAAGCGGCTTAAAACCCCATTCAAACTTACAAAACAGCATCATTTCTGTTCAGCCAATCTGCTATGAATCTATATTCAGTTACATCATTGATGGTCAGTAGGTTCGATCCATAGGACTGAAAAACAAACGTTTAACCCATCACCAGATGACAACATTTTAGACTGGTCCAAATTGAAAGGAGTTGTAGACAACAATTTCTAGTTTAACCCTTGTCCTGCTGAATCTTTATCTTCTTTTGACTATGTTTTAAAATTTTGACATAATTACTTCCATTTTGTGTTCAAAGGTTATTCTCAACGCAACAAGAAGAAGCAGGTAGCGTTGTCTTAGATCAGACTGCAAGTCAGTGCAGACTGATCTTGGTCTATACAACTGCCAAAGCCATTGTCAAAGCAGGAATATCCCCAGGGATCAGCAGGTCAAGGGTTAAGAAACTAAATATTTCAACTTTTTGGGGTTGAAAACATAGTGGAAAATGAAGAAATTGCTAGATTCAAGCAATTTCTTCAATTTACACAATGTTTTCATGATTGATTTTCTTGGGGTCATCAAAAAGAGTCATTGTTTGAGCAAACGTTAACCTATTGACAAATTGCTTTCCATGCCCACTGAGGTATAACAGGAAGTTTCAGAATGATACTAAACGGTGTTATTTTGCGAAAATTATGGCCAGTAACATGTAACAATCCAGAGGGCCATATTGGCCCTACATCGCTCACTTAAGCTAAGTATCTAGACATTCAATCTGACCAATTTTCAGGTTGATTGAATTGCAATTATAGCTGCTTCAGTTTCTTTACAGATTTTCATAATTTAGACTAGTTTTCCAGAAAGTAAATGTCTTGTCCCCTTTTTGACCTTAGTGACCTAGGTTTTAACTTCAACTGACAATATTTCAAATTTGATCAATACAAGTTTTACCCAAAAACAAGTTTCTTACTAGTTTTCAGAAATTTGAGAAAAAAATTAGTCTTAGATAGCCCATGAGGCTTTTCATGCTGTCTCAATTTTGAAGTTTTTTTTTTTTTTTTTTTTAAATCCATACTAATCCCTGGAGCGCCCACATGGTTTTTAAAAGATTTAACCTAATGAAACTTATACCGATAGCTAGTTTTATGTAATAAAATAAAATGGGGTAGTCAATTTTAACTTCACCTTGAATTACTTATAGTTATGACACTTAAGTTGTAAAACCAAAAAACAATGCAAGACATCAATCTCAGAGTTAAAAGTTCACTTACGATCTAAATGAATGATTTGATTGGTTGATTGATTCTTTGATTGATTCTGTGATTGACAGTGGCAATCAATCAGTTAGAATGAGATGAATTTCAATGCAAATGCATACAACTCAAGGACAGAGGGAAAAAATTATGTTCCTTTGCTTTTAAACAAGCTACATTGCAATAATCATTTTAATAATGTTTAAAACCATTTTGAATATTCTTACAAATACTCTGTAAGTTGCAAGTAGAAAAAAACACCTCACATCATTTTATTATCTGTAAAAAACAGACCAAAAGTATTTGAACACCTTTGCTTGACAATCACGAAATTTGTATCCAATCCATCTAGTAGTGAAAAATAAAACAAAGGGCTAAATTTCCAAGAAAAATTAATGGAACTGACTAAAATAAACTAGACATTGTCGCAAAGCATATTAATACCCCCCCCCCCCAACAGCGCTTGTCCATATAAAAGTGCTATCCATCCGCCGTAACAAAAAATGGACTTTTTAATTGAAGGGCCATAAATCAGTCAAAAATCGATGGACCATAACCAAAATGGGATATGCACATATCTGACATATACTGAGTCTTTCTGTGAACAAATCCTGAGAAATTGAGCGGACACGATTTTTCACCAAAGGGCCATAACTCCTTCAAAAAAATGGACTGTAACTAAAATGAAATATGCACATCTCTGCTTGATACTGATTAGATCTGTAAAGCTTGAATAAAATCCGTCCAATGGTTGCTGAGATATATAGCGGACACGAAAAAGCTACAGACAGACAGACCGACCGACGTGCTGACTCCTTTTAATTTTGGGGGGTATAAAAAATGCACATTTTTGCTTGATACCAAGAGTGAGTGTGAAATTGAACCAAATCCATATTTAAGTAATTTAGAGGAAGATATGGAGGGAAGAAAAAACTGCAAACCAACCACTCGAATGACTTACCAACCATGGGAAATTTTACTCTAGTATTACCCCCAAAACTTCAGTTTTAATTTTTATTCAAGTCCTGTGATATTTTCTGGACTATCATTTAACACATCATCAGACAACAAAATTTTCGACTGGTCCAAAATCAATGAGATGCTAATGGAAATTTCAACTTGACAGAATATAACTTGGTGGCAAAAAATGTGAATGATTTAGAAATTGTCAAAAGGTGGGATAATGTGTGAGGATGGTTCAACCAAGCATGGTAACCACAGCCAAACTTACCCAACATTTAGAATCCGCTTCCTCATAAATAACTGGGTTATTGGATTCAAATTTGTAGCATGTTGCTTGATATTGGATCCATCCTGACGGACAACCTGAAATATAATAATTCTGGACAAGTAGAAAATGTTGTCTTACATGTTCAAGGATGTTAGTGGAGAAAATCCGTTTCCACTTCACTGATTGCTAGGCTATCAATAAGCCAGTGTGCTGTTGCCAGCGTCCACCAGACAAAGAATTTCTACTTAGTAACAGGACCTGGTAAAAGGTGGTTGTGCACAAAGCCAGTAAAGCAAACCTTCAAGCATGCACTGCTTATAAATGTTTAATCGCCTTTCTTACCTTGTGATATTTGACCTAATATTACAGCTTTTTAGCCATTACTTATGACAATTGTTTTATAATCTTATTTTTAGGTTCGTCTTTCAAAAACGGGCATTCTGATTGGTCGAAAAAATTATTCATAACTCCATGAATGAAATTTTGTGCATGCAGCGAGTTTGTATGCTTCTGCTCAAAATAGTCCCATACCAAAAGGTATCAATTAGTAAAATGTTTGCTTTTTTCGCTGGATGTTACTTAATTATAAGAAATGAAGAGAATATGGAGGTATGAACCGAAAAACC